>BPTQ01000006.1:342767711-343155815 GCA_019973895.1 Chrysanthemum seticuspe
CTAACTCGCTAGCTTTAACACTGTAAGTCGCTACAAAACTGTGAAGCAAGTCGCTACCAAGAAACTATTCCGAGAGCTAAGTCGCTAGCTTGAAAAACCAAATAAACTTCACTTTTCAATCCAAAAACAACCCAACCAAGATGATTCAAGCTTACCAAATGAAAACCTAAACACTTTTGATGATTCTAAACATAAAAGTACCAACAAAATTCAAACTTTAACACAAGAGATCAACCAAATGATGCAAAAACCACTAAACTTTTTCAAACTCAAAAACCACCTAAAAACCACTATAAATCCAAAGATGTGTAAGATATGATCCAACCATGGCTCTTGATACCAATTGTTAGATATTAACTTTTCACATACACATCAAACCATAACACAAAGTAGCATATAGATGGAATTCTAGAGAGAGAAAGTTAGAGGTTTAGGGAACTTAGTGAGAGAAAGTGAAAGATATTATTATGAGCTCCAACTCTCTACCTTGGAAGGTAGAGAGTATTTATAGTCTTACATAACTCGCCACACTTTGGGCTGTGGATCAGGCATACAGTGGGTAAAGACCCGTCCGTCCTCCACGGTGATACTTAACTAAATTACTACTTAACTTAAAAGAACTACGACTACGAGCTTTCTAACGATTACATATACTTGAGGTGACCGACTCTTTAATACCGGGAATTTCTAATTCCTAACAGGTTTTTTATGAAGAGATTAAAGACATGGTTTTTTTAGGAGAGATGGTGAAGATGGAACGGAAATGCTGAATAAGTGATTGTGTTTTATTTAGGGCTAGGGTCTAAGAAAATGTACTGAGTTGACTCGGTTTAACTCGTATGCACAAGGTTTTTACTTTTCAGGTACGATTTGTTGAATTGAGAGAGAGATGGGTTATAAAATAAGGGAAATTAACAAAAGTAACAAAGACTCTTCACTAAATAGGCCAAATCTCTTAAAAATAAAGTTAACTTGGGCATCTGTGTGTTCTTCATTTGGGGTTATTAAAGATTCAATCTTTTCATGGTTACCTCTGGTGGGTCGGATCCGAGTTGGGTCGGTTGGTGAAATGGGTATTTGGGCAACTGGGTGTTCTTCATTTGGGATTATTAAAGATTCAATCTTTTCATGGTTACCTCTAGTGGGTCGGATCCGGGTAGGTTCAGTTGGTGAAATGGGTATTTGGGCATCTGGGTGTGGGGTTGTTGATGTGCAAAAGAGGTTTAATTTGTAGAATCTGTGATGGGTGTTTGTGATTCTTGCGAGATTTGAAAGAAATTAGGGTTTATGAAATGGGTTTTTGATGAAGAGATTAAAGACGTGGTTTTTTCAAGGGGAGATGGTGAAGATGGAACGAAAATGGTGAATGAGTGACTATGTTTTATTTAGGGCTAGGGTTTTAAAATATGTACTTAGTTGACTTGGTTTAACTCGTATACACAAGGTTTTTACATTTTACGTACGATGTGTCTGGGGGAGAGAGAGGGAGATGGGTTTTCAAATTAGGGAAATTAACATATGTAACAAAGACTCTTCACTAAATAGAGCAAATCCCTTAAAAATGTAGTTAACTTGGGCATCTGGGTGTTCTTTTTTTGGGGTTATTAAAGATTCAGTCTTTTCATGGTCACCTCTGGTGGGTCGGATCCGGGTCGGGTCGGTTGGTGAAATGGGTATTTGGGCATCTGGGTGTTCTTCATTTGGGTTTATTAAAGATTCAATATTTTGATGGTTACCTCTGGTGGGTCGGATTCGGGTAGAGCCGGTTGGTGAAATGGGTATTTGGGCATCTGGGTATTCTTCATTTGGGTTTATTAAAGATTCAATCTTTTGATGGTTACTCTGGTGGGTCGGATCCGGGTAGGGTCGGTTGGTGAAATGGGTATTTGGGCATGTGGGTCTTGGGTTGTTGATGTGCAAAAGAGGCGTAATGGGTTGAATCTGTGATGGCCGTTTGTGATTCTTGCGAGATTTGAGAAGAAATTAGGGTTTATGAAATGGGTTTTTTATGAAGAGATTAAAGACATGGTTTTTTTAGGAGAGATGGTGAAGATGGAACGAAAATGGTGAATTAGTGACTGTGTTTTATTTAGGGCTAGGGTCTTAGAAAATGTACTGAGTTGACTCGGTTTAACTCGTATACACAAGGTTTTTACTTTTTACGTACGATGTGTTTAAGGGAGAGAGAGAGAGATGGGGTATCAAATAAGGGAAGTTAACAAAAGTAACAAAGACTCTTCACTAAATAGGGCAAATCGCTTAAAAATGTAGTTAACTTGGGCATCTGGGTGTTCTTCATTTGGGGTTATTAAAGATTCAATCTTTTCATGGTTACCTCTGGTGGGTCGGATCCGGGTCGGGTCGGTTGGTGAAATGGGTATTTGGGCAACTTGGTGTTCTTCATTTGGGGATTATTAAAGATTCATTCTTTTCATGGTTACCTCTAGTGGGTCGGATCCGGGTAGGGTCAGTTGGTGAAATGGGTATTCGGGCATCTGGGTGTGGGGTTGTTGATGTGCAAAAGAGGTTTAATGGGTTGAATTTGTGATGGGTGTTTGTGATTCTTGCGAGATTTGAGAGGAAATTAGGGTTTATGAAAAGGGTTTTTGATGAAGAGATTAAACACGTGGTTTTTTTAAGGGGAGATGGTGAAGATGGAACGGAAATGGTGAATGGGTGACTGTGTTTTATTTAGGGCTAGGGTTTTAGAATATGTACTGAGTTGACTTGGTTTAACTCGTATACACAAGGTTTTTACATTTTACGTACGATGTGTCTGGGGAGAGAAAGGGAGATAGGTTATCAAATTAGGGAAATTAACATAAGTAACAAAGACTCTTCACTAAATAGGGAAAATCACTTAAAAATGTAGTTAACTTGGGCATCTGGGTGTTCTTTTTTTGGGGTTATTAAAGATTCAGTCTTTTCATGGTCACCTCTGGTGGGTCGGATCCGGGTCGGGTCGGTTGGTGAAATGGGTATTTGGGCATCTGGGTGTTCTTCATTTGGGTTTATTAAAGATTCAATATTTTGATGCTTACCTCTGGTGGGTCGGATCCGGATAGAGCCGGTTGGTGAAATGGGTATTTGGGCATCTGGGTGTTCTTCATTTGGGTTTGTTAAAGATTCAATCTTTTGATGGTTACTCTGGTGGGTCGGATCCGGGTAGGGTCGGTTGGTGAAATGGGTATTTGGGCATGTGGGTCTTGGGTTGTTGATGTGCAAAAGAGACGTAATGGGTTGAATCTGTGATGGGCGTTTGTGATTCTTGCGAGATTTGAGAAGAAATTAGGGTTTATGAAATGGGTTTTTGATGAAGAGATTAAAGACATGGTTTTTTTAGGAGAGATGGTGAATATGGAACGGAAATGGTGAATGAGTGACTGTGTTTTATTTAGGGCTAGGGTCTTAGAAAATGTACTCAGTTGACTCGGTTTAACTCTATACATAAGGTTTTTACTTTTTACGTACGATGTGTTTAAGGGAGAGAGAGAGAGAGATGGGGTATCAAATAAGGGAAATTAACAAAAGTAACAAAGACTCTTCACTAAATAGGGCAAATCGCTTAAAAATGTAGTTAACTTGGGCATCTGGGTGTTCTTCATTTGGGGTTATTAAAGATTCAATCTTTTCATGGTTACCTCTGGTGGGTCGGATCCGGGTCGGGTCGGTTGGTGAAATGGGTATTTGGGAAACTTGGAGTTCTTCATTTGGGATTATTAAAGATTCAATATTTTCATGGTTACCTCTTGTGGGTCGGATCCGGGTAGGGTCGGTTGGTGAAATAGGTATTTGGGCAACTTGGTGTGGGGTTGTTGATGTGCAAAAGAGGTTTAATGGGTTGAATATGTGATTGGGTGTTTGTGATTCTTGCGAGATTTGAGAAGAAATTTGGGTTTATGAAATGGGTTTTTGATGAAGAGATTAAAGACGTGATTTTTTTAAGGGGAGATGGTGATGATGGAACGGAAATGGTAAATGAGTGACTGTGTTTTATTTAGGGCTAGGGTTTTAGAATATGTACTGAGTTGACTTGGTTTAACTCGTATACACAAGGTTTTTACATTTTACGTACGATGTGTCTGGGGAAGAGAGAGGGAGATGGGTTATCAAATTTGGGAAATTAACATATGTAACAAAGACTCTTTACTAAATAGGGCAAATCACTTAAAAATGTAGTTAACTTGGGCATCTGTGTGTTCTTCTTTTGGGGTTAGTAAAGATTCAGTCTTTTCATGGTCACCTCTGGTGGGTCGGATTCGGGTCGGGTCGGTTGGTGAAATGGGTATTTGGGCATCTGGGTGTTGTTCATTTGGGTTTATTAAATATTCAATATTTTGATGGTTACCTCTGGTGGGTCGGATCCGGGTAGGGCCGGTTGGTGAAATGGGTATTTGGGCATCTGGGTGTTCTTCATTTGGGTTTATTAAAGATTCAATCTTTTCATGGTTACTCTGGTGGGTCAGATCCGGGTAGGGTCGGTTGGTGAAATGGGTATTTGGGTATGTGGGTGTTGGGTTGTTTATGTGCAAAAGAGGCTTAATGGGTTGAATCTGTGATGGGTGTTTGTGATTCTTGCGAGATTTGAGAAGAAATTAGGGTTTATCAAATGGGTTTTTGATGAAGAGATTAAAGACCTGGTTTTTTTTAGGAGAGATGGTAAAGATGGAACGGAAATGGTGAATGAGTGACTGTGTTTTATTTAGGGCTAGGGTTTTAGAAAATGTACTGAGTTGACTCGGTTTAACTCGTATACACAAAGTTTTTACTTTTTACGTACTATGTGTTTTAGGGAGAGAGAGAGAGATGGGGTATCAAGTAAGGGAAATTAATAAAAGTAACAAAGACTCTTCACTAAATAATGCAAATTACTTAAAAAAGTAGTTAACTTGGGCATCTGGGTGTTCTTCATTTGGGGTTATTAAGATTCAATCTTTTCATGGTTACCTCTGGTGGGTCGGATCCGGGTCGGGTCGGTTGGTGAAATGAGTATTTGGGCAACTTGGTGTTCTTTATTTGGGATTATTAAAGATTCAATCTTTTCATGGTTACCTCTAGTGGGTCGGATCCGGGTAGGGTCGGTTGGTGAAATGGGTATTTGGACATCTGGGTGTGGGGTTGTTGATGTGCAAAAGAGGTTTAATGGGTTGAATCTGTGATGGGTGTTTGTGATTCTTGCGAGATTTGAGAGGAAATTAGTGTAACACCCCCAAAATATCGCAGCGGAAGACTGTGTCACTGGGGTGCTACTTCATAATACAAAGTACAAGTTATAGAAAACGACCTCTAAATGAGACGTTTTGAAAAGTTACCATTCGATTAATGAAATCAGAGTTACAAACAATGAGGTCCCAAAGTATAATACAAAAATGTTTACAAAATGTTTCGAATGGTAAATACGAATATAAAGTCTTCAAAACATGTCGTGCGACTCTAAGTTCCATGCAGCAGCTATCGTCTTATTGACCTCAGATAAACATGCTAAAGTGTCAACACAATGGTTGGTGAGTTCATAGAGTTTGTTTAACATGGAAAGCCTTTAAAGAATGTTCACACAGCAAAGGCATTGTAAATCCACATAGTTCCAAGTTCCGCCATAAAGAACTTGCAACATGTGTGTTCACAACCCACTGCCAAAATATAGTTTGCACAATACACCGGATTATATTCACCCATGGTCAAGAATCCGTACACATGGGCGGGGGCACCTTCCCAAATAGTACTATATTAATCCCATGGTCATGAATCAGGTACCATGGGCGGGGGCATATACCTGACTTATAGTACTATCAATACCTCTCCGACAGCATAGAGTATTGTCGCACGTTTGTAAATACAATTCATGTATTTAGGCAAGTATTTCCAAGGATGTAAAACAAAATCAAGTGTAACGTAATCAAGTATAATGCAACCAAGTATAATATAATCAAGTATAATGCAATCACGTATAATACAATCAAGTATAATGTTTTGAGTATTTGTAAAAGTAAAAGAAATAGTTGAGCATGTATCTCCCCCAAAGAGTTTGTAAAACAAGTATTAAAAGAGTAGGGGCTATGACTCACGATAATTAGTAAAATTTTAGAGTACTTGTGAAAGTAAAAGCAAGTATTTGAGCATGTATCTCCCCCAAAGAGTTTGTAAAACAATTAAACGAGTAAAAGTGGGGCTACGAACTCACCTGATAATAACTGATAAATGATACTAGAAAATTGGGCAGCGCTTCCGCATCTAAATTCAAAAATCCATTTCCTAAACTATAAAAACCTCTAAATCACCTCATATCTACCCCATAACTATCCCGATAGCTTCAAAAACAACAACCCATCTTTAATATTGCCCGATCTATTCTTGCAAAAGTTTTGAGAATTTCCTGGGACCCACAGCTCCAACCCACCATTGTGTAGCTCTTAATCCATCCGCGAAAATACAAAATAAACTTAATTTTTACGTAGAGAATACTAATGCCTTCAACTTATGTGTATAACTCGGAGCCTGAAAATCAAGTATAGAGTGTGTATGGAGGGTGGCGACATCAAGGAGGAGGGGGAAATGTGTGTGTTTTTCTGTGAAATAAAATGAACTAGTTTTCTTTCTATTTATAGAGAAAATATTTGAAAATATCTAGATATTTTGATGAATAGTGTTTAGATATTTTGATTAATAGTGTTTAGATATTTTGAAAATATCTAGATATTTATAAATAGTAACTAGATATTTATATATTAGGAGTACAGAGTACATTGTTTATGCATGAAAATCGTGTAAAAGTATTTACTTGTTTAATTTATGCGAAATTAGTAAATAATAAAAATTACTGTGAATAGTAACTCGTGAATAGTAACTCGTGAATAGTAATTTGTGAATAGTAATTTTTCTGAAAAAAAGTTTGAGTTTAAATAATGACCTAAAATATAATGAATAGTAAAAATGAATAGTAACAGTGAATAGTAAAATGAATAGTGACCCGAAAATACAAATTGTTACAGTCTCTACCACTTAAGGGAACTTCGTCCCGAAGTTCTGTTGATGTTAACTACTTATAGCGTGTCTAAGAAAAGTGTGGTCTCTATAACAATGGGGTTCTCTCTTATTCAATAGGAATAGTGTATGGGTTACGTTGTAATACACCCATAATGTGGTTAGGGAATCGTATCGGATGCAAATAAGCCCACTTATTTATAATTCATTACTTACATAAAGAAGCGTCCAAATTTATGTAAGTAATGGATTATAAACTTATGGTTCGGTGGTTTTTAATTTCTTTATTTGAATAAAGAGGCGTCCCAATCCATTCAAATAAGGAGATTATAAATCATCCTACTTAAGATTTCCCGATACAAAACTCGCTTTATGAGACACATAATAAGATAACCAAGTCATCAAATGTCTAAAGCTAAGTAATAATATTATTTAACTCAAATCTCATGTCTCATCAAACAAGAACTGTCACAAGATTAAGTTAAATAATTAGTTATTACTGAGCTCCATATTTTTTTTATGACTCGATTAAATTATGTGGTTTCCTTATTATTACTAAAGTCATATCATCCAACAACGCGGATCTAAGCAAACAACTAACAAGAAGCATATGCGCATGAAGTGTGTGTAAGGCAATCATAGTGGAGAGTCTTAACGGATAAAGCAGTTATAGTCTAGGCTCTTAAATGCAACCTAGTTCTCTATAACCAATGCTCTGATACCAATCTGTAACACCCCCAAAATATTGCAGCGGAAGACTGTGTCACTGGGGTGCTACTTCATAATACAAAGTACAAGTTATAGAAAACGACCTCTAAATGAGACGTTTTGAAAAGTTACCATTCGATTAATGAAATCAGAGTTACAAACAATGAGGTCCCAAAGTATAATACGAAAATGTTTACAAAATGTTTCGAATGGTAAATACGAATATAAAGTCTTCAAAACATGTCGTGCGACTCTAAGTTCCATGCAACAGCTATCGTCTTATTGACCTGAGATAAACATGCTAAAGTGTCAACACAATGGTTGGTGAGTTCATAGAGTTTGTTTAACATGTAAAGCCTTTAAAGAATGTTCACACAGCAAAGGCATTGTAAATCCACATAGTTCCAAGTTCCGCCATAAAGAACTTGCAACCTGTGTGTTCACAACCCACTGCCAAAATATAGTTTGCACAATACACCGGATTATATTCACCCATGGTCAAGAATCCGTACACATGGGCGGGGGCACCTTCCCAAATAGTACTATATTAATCCCATGGTCATGAATCGGGTACCATGGGCGGGGGCATATACCCGACTTATAGTACTATCAATACCTCTCCGACAGCATAGAGTATTGTCGCACGTTTGTAAATACAATTCATGTATTTAGGCAAGTATTTCCAAGCATGTAAAACAAAATCAAATGTAACGTAATCAAGTATAATGCAACCAAGTATAATGTAATCAAGTATAATGCAATCACGTATAATACAATCAAGTATAATGTTTTGAGTATTTGTAAAAGTAAAAGAAATAGTTGAGCATGTATCTCCCCCAAAGAGTTTGTAAAACAAGTATTAAAAGAGTAGGGGCTATGACTCACGATAATTAGTAAAAGTTTAGAGTACTTGTGAAAGTAAAAGCAAGTATTTGAGCATCTATCTCCCCCAAAGAGTTTGTAAAACAATTAAACGAGTAAAAGTGGGGCTGCGAACTCACCTGATAATAACTGATGAATGATACTAGAAAATTGGGCAGCGCTTCCGCATCTAAATTCAAAAATCCATTTCCTAAACTATAAAAACCTCTAAATCACCTCATATCTACCCCATAACTATCCCGATAGCTTCAAAAACAAAAACCCATCTTTAATATTGCCCGATTTATTCTTGCAAAAGTTTTGAGAATTTCCTGGGACCCACAGCTCCAACCCACCATTGTGTAGCTCTTAATCCATCCGCGGAAATACAAAATAAACTTAATTTTTACGTAGAGAATACTAATGCCTTCAACTTATGTGTATAACTCTGAGCCTGAAAATCAAGTATAGAGTGTGTATGGAGGGTGGCGACATCAAGGAGGAGGGGGAAATGTGTGTGTTTTTATGTGAAATAAAATGAACTAGTTTTCTTTCTATTTATAGAGAAAATATTTTGAAAATATCTAGATATTTATAAATAGTAACTAGATATTTATATATTAGGAGTACAGAGTACATTGTTTATGCATGAAAATCATGTAAAAGTATTTACTTGTTTAATTTATGCGAAATTAGTAAATAATAAAAATTACTGTG
This sequence comes from Chrysanthemum seticuspe, assembly GCA_019973895.1. Lineage (NCBI taxonomy): Eukaryota > Viridiplantae > Streptophyta > Magnoliopsida > Asterales > Asteraceae > Chrysanthemum > Chrysanthemum seticuspe. The sequence continues at coordinate 342,776,979 of BPTQ01000006.1, forward strand.
AATAGTAACTCGTGAATAGTAACTCGTGAATAGTAATTTGTGAATAGTAATTTTTCGAAAAAAAAGTTTGAGTTTAAATAATGACCTAAAATATAATGAATAGTAAAAATGAATAGTAACAGTAAATAGTAAAAATGAATAGTGACCCGAAAATGCGAATTGTTACAATTAGGGTTTATGAAAAGAGTTTTTGATGAAGAGATTAAAGACGTGGTTTTTTTAAGTGGAGATGGTGAAGATGGAACGGAAATGGTGAATGAGTGACTGTGTTTTATTTAGGGCTAGGGTTTTAGAATATGTACTGAGTTGACTTGGTTTAACTCGTATACACAAGTTTTTTACATTTTACGTACGATGTGTCTGGGGGAGAGAGAGCGAGATGGGTTATCAAATTAGGGAAATTAACATAAGTAACAAAGACTCTTCATTAAATAGGGAAAATCACTTAAAAATGTAGTTAACTTGGGCATCTGGGTGTTCTTTTTTTGGGGTTATTAAAGATTCAGTCTTTTCATGGTCACCTCTGGTGGGTCGGATCCGGGTCAGGTCGGTTGGTGAAATGGGTATTTGGGCAACTGGGTGTTCTTCGTTTGGGTTTATTAAAGATTCAATCTTATGATGGATACCTCTGGTGGGTCGGATCCGGGTAGGGCCGGTTGGTGAAATAGGTATTTGGGCATCTAGGTGTTGGGTTGTTGATGTGCAAAAGAGGCTTAATGGGTTGAATCTGTGATGGGTGTTTGTGATTCTTGCGAGATTTGAGAAGAAATTAGGGTTTATGAAATGTGTTTTTGATGAAGAGATTAAAGACATGGTTTTTTTAAGGGGAGATGGTGAAGATGGAACGGAAATGGTGAATGAGTGACTGTGTTTTATTTAGGGCTAGGGTTTTACAATATGTACTGAGTTGACTCGGATTAACTCGTATACACAAGGTTTTTACTTTTTACGTACGATGTGTTTGGGGGAGAGAGAGAGAGATGGGTTATCAAATAAGGGAAATTAACAAAAGTAACAAAGACTCGTTACTAAATATGGCGAATCACTTAGAAATGTAGTTAACTTGGGCATCTGGGTGTTCTTCATTTGGGGTTATTAAAGATTCAATCTTTTCATGGTTACCTCTGGTGGGTCGGATCCGGGTTGGGTCGGTTCGTTAAATAGGTATTTGGGCTGCTGGGTGTTCTTCATTTAGGGTTATTAAAGATTCAATCTTTTCATTTTTACCTCTAGTGGGTCGGAACCGGATCGGGTCGGTTGGTGAAATGGGTATTTCGGCATCCGGGTGTTGGGTTGTTGATGTGCAAAAGAGGCTTAATGGGTTGAATCTGTAATAGGTGTTTGTGATTCTTGCGAGATTTGAAAAGAAATTAGGGTTTATGAATGGGTCGGTTCGTGAAATAGGTATTTGGGCAAAAGAGACTTGATTTTTTTAAGGGGAGATGGTGAAGATGGAACGGAAATGGTGAATGAGTGACTGTGTTTTATTTAGGGCTAGGGTTTTAGAAAATGTACTGAGTGACTCAGTTTAACTCGTATACACAAGGTTTTTACTTTTTACGTACGATGTGTTTGGGGGAGAGAGAGAGAGATGGGTTATCAAATAAGGGAAATTAACAAAAGTAAAAAAGACTCTTCACTAAATAGGGCAAATCACTTAAAAATGTAGTTAAGTTGGGCATCTGGGTTTTCTTCATTTGGGGTTATTAAAGATTCAATCTTTTCATGGTTACCTCTGGTGGGTCGGATCCGGGTCGGGTCGTTTGGTGAAATGGGTTATTGGGCAGTTGGGTGTTCTTCATTTGGGGCTACTAAAGATTCAATCTTTTCATGGTTACCTCTGGTGGGTTGGAACCGGGTCGGGTCGGTTGATGAAATGGGTATTTGGGCATCCGGGTGTTGGGTTGTTGATGTGCAAAAGAGGCTTAATGGGTTGAATCTGTGATGGGTATTTGTGATTCTTGCGAGATTTGAGAAGAAATTAGGGTTTAGGAAATGGGTTTTTGATGAAGAGATTAAAGACATGGTTTTTTTAAGGGGAGATGGTGAAGATGGAACGGAAATGGTGAATGAGTGACTGTGTTTTATTTAGGGCTAGGGTCTTAGAAAATGTACTGAGTTGACTCGGTTTAACTCGTATACACAAGGTTTTTACTTTTTACGTACGATGTGTTTAAGTGAGAGAGAGAGAGAGAGAGATGGGGTATCAAATAAAGGAAATTAACAAAAGTAACAAAGACTCTTCACTAAATAGGGCAAATCACTTAAAAATGTAGTTAACTTGGGCATCTGGGTGTTCTTCATTTTGGGTTATTAAAGATTCAATCTTTTCTTGGTTACCTCTGGTGGGTTGGATCCGGGTCGGGTCGGTTGGTGAAATAGTATTTGGGCAAATTGGTGTTCTTCATTTGGGATTATTAAAGATTCAATCTTTTCATGGTTACCTCTAGTGGGTCGGATCCGGGTAGGGTCGGTTGGTGAAATGGGTATTTGGGCATCTGGGTATGGGGTTGTTGATGTGCAAAAGAGGTTTAATTTGTTGAATCTGTGATGGGTGTTTGTGATTCTTGCGAGATTTGAGAAGAAATTAGGGTTTATGAAATGGGTTTTTGATGAAGAGATTAAAGACGTGGTTTTTTTAAGTGGAGATGGTGAAGATGGAACGGAAATGGTGAATGAGTGACTATGTTTTATTTAGGGCTAGGGTTTTAGAATATGTACTGAGTTGACTTGGTTTAACTCGTATACACAAGGTTTTTACATTTTACGTACGATGTGTCTGGGGGAGAGAGAGGGAGATGGGTTTTCAAATTAGGGTAATTAACATATGTAACAAAGACTCTTCACTAAATAGAGCAAATCACTTAAAAATGTAGTTAACTTGGGCATCTGGGTGTTCTTTTTTTGGGGTTATTAAAGATTCAGTCTTTTCATGGTCACCTCTGGTGGGTCAGATCCGGGTCAGGTCGGTTGGTGAAATGGCTATTTGGGCATCTGGGTGTTCTTCATTTGGGTTTATTAAAGATTCAATCTTTTGATGGTTACTCTGGTGGGTCGGATCCGGGTAGGGTCGGTTGGTGAAATGGGTATTTGGGCATGTGGGTGTTGGGTTGTTGATGTGCAAAAGAGGCGTAATGGGTTGAATCTGTGATGGGCGTTTGTAATTCTTGCGAGATTTGAGAAGAAATTAGGGTTTATGAAATGGGTTTTTAATGAAGAGATTAAAGACATGGTTTTTTTTAGGAGAGATGGTGAAGATGGAACGGAAATGGTGAATGAGTGACTGTGTTTTATTTAGGGCTATGGTTTTAGAATATGTACTGAGTTGACTTGGTTTAACTCGTATACACAAGGTTTTTACATTTTACGTACGATGTGTCTAGGGGAGAGAGAGGGAGATGGGTTATTAAATTAGGGAAATTAGCATATGTAACAAAGACTCTTCACTAAATAGGGCAAATCACTTAAAAATGTATTTAACTTGGGCATCTGGGTGTTCTTTTTTTGGGGTTATTAAAGATTGAGTCTTTTCATGGTCACCTCTGGTGGGTCGGATCCGGGTCGGGTCGGTTGGTGAAATGGGTATTTGGGCATCTGGGTGTTCTTCATTTGGGTTTATTAAATATTCAATATTTTGATGGTTACCTCTGGTGGGTCGGATCCGGGTAGGGCCGGTTGGTGAAATGGGTATTTGGGCATCTGGGTGTTCTTCATTTGGGTTTATTAAAGATTCAATCTTTCGATGGTTACTCTAGTGGGTCAGATCCGGGTAGGGTCGGTTGGTGAAATGGGTATTTGGGCATGTGGGTGTTGGGTTGTTGATGTGCAAAACAGGCGTAATGGGTTGAATCTGTGATGGGTGTTTGTGATTCTTGCGAGATTTGAGAAGAAATTAGGGTTTATGAAATGGGTTTTTGATGAAGAGATTAAAGACATGGTTTTTTTTAGGAGAGATGGTTAAGATGGAACGGAAATGGTGAATAAGTGACTGTGTTTTATGTAGGGCTAGGGTTTTAGAAAATGTACTGAGTTGACTCGGTTTAAATCGTATACACAAGGTTTTTACTTTTTACGTATGATGTGTTTATGGGAGAGAGAGAGAGAGAGAGATGGGGTATCAAATAAGGGAAATTAATAAAAGTAACAAAGACTCTTCACTAAATAGGGCAAATCAATTAAAAATGTAGTTAACTTGGGCATCTAGGTGTTCTTCATTTGGGGTTATTAAAGATTCAATCTTTTCATGGTTACCTCTGGTGGGTCGGATCCGAGTCGGGCCGGTTGGTGAAATGGGTATTTGGGCAACTGGGTGTTCTTCATTTGGGATTATTAAAGATTCAATCTTTTCGTGGTTACCTCTAGTGGGTCGGATCCGGGTAGGGTCGGTTGTGAAATGGGTATTTGGGCATCTGGGTGTGGGGTTGTTGATGTGCAAAAGAGGTTTAATGGGTGTTTGTGATTCTTGCGAGTTTTGAGAGGAAATTAGGGTTTATGAAAAGGGTTTTTGATGAAGAGATTAAAGACGTGGTTTTTTTAAGGGGAAATGGTGAAGATGGAACGGAAATGGTGAATGAGTGACTGTGTTTTATTTTGGGCTAGGGTTTTAGAATATGTACTGAGTTGACTTGGTTTAACTCGTATACACAAGGTTTTTACATTTTACGTACGATGTGTCTGGGGGAGAGAGAGGGAGATGGGTTATCAAATTAGGGAAATTAACATAAGTAACAAAGACTCTTCACTAAATAGGGCAAATCACTTAAAAATGTAGTTAACTTGGGCATCTGGGTGTTCTTTTTTTGGGGTTATTAAAGATTCAGTCTTTTCATGATCACCTCTGGTGGGTCAGATCCGGGTCAGGTCGGTTGGTGAAATGGCTATTTGGGCATCTGGGTGTTCTTCATTTGGGTTTATTAAAGATTCAATCTTTCGATGGTTACTCTGGTGGGTCGGATCCGGGTAGGGTCGGTTGGTGAAATGGGTATTTGGGCATGTGGGTGTTGGGTTGTTGATGTGCAAAAGAGGCGTAATGGGTTGAATCTGTGATGGGTGTTTGTGATTCTTGCGAGATTTGAGAAGAAATTAGGGTTTATGAAATGGGTTTTTAATGAAGAGATTAAAGACATGGTTTTTTTTAGGAGAGATGGTGAAGATGGAACGGAAATGGTGAATGAGTGACTGTGTTTTATTTAGGGCTATGGTTTTAGAATATGTACTGAGTTGACTTGGTTTAACTCGTATACACAAGGTTTTTACATTTTACGTACGATGTGTTTAGGGGAGAGAGAGAGGAGATGGGTTATCAAATTAAGGGAAATTAGCATAGTAACAAAGACTCTTCACTAAATAGGGCAAATCACTTAAAAATGTATTTAACTTGGGCATCTGGGTGTTCTTCATTTGGGGTTATTAAAGATTCAATCTTTTCATGGTTACCTCTGGTGGGTCGGATCCGAGTCGGGCCGGTTGGTGAAATGGGTATTTGGGCAACTGGGTGTTCTTCATTTGGGATTATTAAAGATTCAATCTTTTCGTGGTTACCTCTAGTGGGTCGGATCCGGGTAGGGTCGGTTGTGAAATGTGTATTTGGGCATCTGGGTGTGGGGTTGTTGATGTGCAAAAGAGGTTAATGGGTTGAATCTGTGATGGGTGTTTGTGATTCTTGCGAGATTTGAGAGGAAATTAGGGATTATGAAAAGGGTTTTTGATGAAGAGATTAAAGACGTGGTTTTTTTTAAGGGGAGATGGTGAAGATGGAACTGGAAATGGTGAATGAGTGACTGTGTTTATTTAGGGCTAGGGTTTTAGAAAATGTACTGAGTTGACTTGGTTTAACTCGTATACACAAGGTTTTTACATTTTACGTACGATGTGTCTGGGGGAGAGAGAGGGAGATGGGTTATCAAATAAGGGAAATTAATAAAAGTAACAAAGACTCTTCACTAAATAGGGCAAATCAATTAAAAATGTAGTTAACTTGGGCATCTGGGTGTTCTTCATTTGGGGTTATTAAAGATTCAATCTTTTCATGGTTACCTCTGGTGGGTCGGATCCGAGTCGGGCCGGTTGGTGAAATGGGTATTTGGGCAACTGGGTGTTCTTCATTTGGGATTATTAAAGATTCAATCTTTTCGTGGTTACCTCTAGTGGGTCGGATCCGGGTAGGGTCGGTTGTGAAATGTGTATTTGGGCATCTGGGTGTGGGGTTGTTGATGTGCAAAAGAGGTTTAATGGGTTGAATCTGTGATGGGTGTTTGTGATTCTTGCGAGATTTGAGAGGAAATTAGGGATGATGAAAAGGGTTTTTGATGAAGAGATTAAAGACGTGGTTTTTTTAAGGGGAGATGGTGAAGATGGAATGGAAATGGTGAATGAGTGACTGTGTTTTATTTAGGGCTAGGGTTTTAGAAAATGTACTGAGTTGACTCGGTTTAAATCGTATACACAAGGTTTTTACTTTTTACGTATGATGTGTTTATGGGAGAGAGAGAGAGAGAGATGGGGTATCAAATAAGGGAAATTAATAAAAGTAACAAAGACTCTTCACTAAATAGGGCAAATCAATTAAAAATGTAGTTAACTTGGGCATCTGGGTGTTCTTCATTTGGGGTTATTAAAGATTCAATCTTTTCATGGTTACCTCTGGTGGGTCGGATCCGAGTCGGGCCGGTTGGTGAAATGGGTATTTGGGGAACTGGGTGTTCTTCATTTGGGATTATTAAAGATTTAATCTTTTCATGGTTACCTCTAGTGGGTAGGATCCGGGTAGGGTCGGTTGTGAAATGGGTATTTGGGCATCTGGGTGTGGGGTTATTGATGTGCAAAAGAGGTTTAATGGGGTTGTTTGTGATTCTTGCGAGTTTTGAGAGGAAATTAGGGTTTATGAAATGGGTTTTTGATGAAGAGATTAAAGACATGGTTTTTTTTTAGGAGAGATGGTTAAGATGGAACGGAAATGGTGAATAAGTGACTGTGTTTTATGTAGGGCTAGGGTTTTAGAAAATGTACTGAGTTGACTCGGTTTAAATCGTATACACAAGGTTTTTACTTTTTACGTATGATGTGTTTATGGGAGAGAGAGAGAGAGAGATGGGGTATCAAATAAGGGAAATTAATAAAAGTAACAAAGACTCTTCACTAAATAGGGCAAATCAATTAAAAATGTAGTTAACTTGGGCATCTGGGTGTTCTTCATTTGGGGTTATTAAAGATTCAATCTTTTCATGGTTACCTCTGGTGGGTCGGATCCGAGTCGGGCCGGTTGGTGAAATGGGTATTTGGGGAACTGGGTGTTCTTCATTTGGGATTATTAAAGATTTAATCTTTTCATGGTTACCTCTAGTGGGTAGGATCCGGGTAGGGTCGGTTGTGAAATGGGTATTTGGGCATCTGGGTGTGGGGTTATTGATGTGCAAAAGAGGTTTAATGGGTGTTTGTGATTCTTGCGAGTTTTGAGAGGATATTAGGGTTTATGAAAAGGGTTTTTGATGAAGAGATTAAAGACGTGGTTTTTTTAAGGGGAGATGGTGAAGATGGAACGGAAATGGTGAATGAGTGACTGTGACTTATTTAGGGCTAGGGTTTTAGAATATGTACTGAGTTGACTTGGTTTAACTCGTATACACAAGGTTTTTACATTTTACGTACGATGTGTCTGGGGGAGAGAGAGGGAGATGGGTTATCAAATTAGGGAAATTAACATAAGTAACAAAGACTCTTCACTAAATAGGGCAAATCACTTAAAAATGTAGTTAACTTGGGCATCTGGGTGTTCTTTTTTTGGGGTTATTAAAGATTCAGTCTTTTCATGGTCACCTCTGGTGGGTCGGATCCGGGTCAGGTCGGTTGGTGAAATGGCTATTTGGGCATCTGGGTGTTCTTCATTTGGGTTTATTAAAGATTCAATCTTTTGATGGTTACTCTGGTGGGTCGGATCCGGGTAGGGTCGGTTGGTGAAATGGGTATTTGGGCATGTGGGTGTTGGGTTGTTGATGTGCAAAAGAGGCGTAATGGGTTGAATCTGTGATGGGCGTTTGTGATTCTTGCGAGATTTGAGAAGAAATTAGGGTTTATGAAATGGGTTTTTAATGAAGAGATTAAAGACATGGTTTTTTTTTAGGAGAGATGGTGAAGATGGAACGGAAATGGTGAATGAGTGACTGTGTTTTATTTAGGGCTAGGGTTTTAGAATATGTACTGAGTTGACTTGGTTTAACTCGTATACACAAGGTTTTTACATTTTACGTACGATGTGTCTGGGGGAGAGAGAGGGAGATGGGTTATTAAATTAGGGAAATTAGCATATATAACAAAGACTCTTCACTAAATAGGGCAAATCACTTAAAAATGTATTTAATTGGGCATCTGGGTGTTCTTTTTTTGGGGTTATTAAAGATTGAGTCTTTTCATGGTCACCTCTGGTGGGTCGGATCCGGGTCGGGTCGGTTGGTGAAATGGGTATTTGGGCATCTGGGTGTTCTTCATTTGGGTTTATTAAATATTCAATATTTTGATGGTTACCTCTGGTGGGTCGGATCCGGGTAGGGCCGGTTGGTGAAATGGGTATTTGGGCATCTGGGTGTTCTTCATTTGGGTTTATTAAAGATTCAATCTTTTGATGGTTACTCTGGTGGGTCAGATCCGGGTAGGGTCGGTTGGTGAAATGGGTATTTGGGTATGTGGGTGTTGGGTTGTTGATGTGCAAAAGAGGCGTAATGGGTTGAATCTGTGATGGGTGTTTGTGATTCTTGCGAGATTTGAGAAGAAATTAGGGTTTATGAAATGGGTTTTTGATGAAGAGATTAAAGACATGGTTTTTTTTAGGAGAGATGGTGAAGATGGAACGGAAATGGTGAATGAGTGACTGTCTTTTATTTAGGGCTAGGGTTTTAGAAAATGTACTGAGTTGACTCGGTTTAACTCGTATACACAAGGTTTTTACTTTTTACGTACGATGTGTTTAAGGGAGAGAGAGAGAGATGGGGTATCAAATAAGGGAAATTAATAAAAGTAACAAAGACTCTTCACTAAATAGGGCAAATCACTTAAAAATGTAGTTAACTTGGGCATCTGGGTGTTCTTCATTTGGGGTTATTAAAGATTCAATCTTTTCATGGTTACCTCTGGTGGGTCGGATCCGGGTCGGGTCGGTTGGTGAAATGGGTATTTGGGCAACTGGGTGTTCTTCATTTGGGATTATTAAAGATTCAATCTTTTCGATGGTTACCTCTAGTGGGTCGGATCCGGGTAGGGTCGGTTGGTGAAATGGTATTTGGGCATCTGGGTGTGGGGTTGTTGATGTGCAAAAGAGGTTTAATGGGTTGAATCTGTGATGGGTGTTTGTGATTCTTGCGAGATTTGAGAAGAAATTAGGGTTTATGTAATGGGTTTTTGATGAAGAGATTAAAGACATGGTTTTTTTTAGGAGAGATGGTGATGATGGAACGGAAATGGTGAATGAGTGACTGTGTTTTATTTAGGGCTAGGGTTTTAGAATATGTACTGAGTTGACTTGGTTTAACTCGTATACACAAGGTTTTTACATTTTACGTACGATGTGTCTGGGGGAGAGAGAGGGAGATGGGTTATTAAATTAGGGAAATTAGCATATGTAACAAAGACTCTTCACTAAATAGGGCAAATCACTTAAAAATGTATTTAACTTGGGCATCTGGGTGTTCTTTTTTTGGGGTTATTAAAGATTGAGTCTTTTCATGGTCACCTCTGGTGGGTCGGATCCGGGTCGGGTCGGTTGGTGAAATGGGTATTTGGGCATCTGGGTGTTCTTCATTTGGGTTTATTAAATATTCAATATTTTGATGGTTACCTCTGGTGGGTCGGATCCGGGTAGGGCCGGTTGGTGAAATGGGTATTTGGGCATCTGGGTGTTCTTCATTTGGGTTTATTAAAGATTCAATCTTTTGATGGTTACTCTGGTGGGTCAGATCCGGGTAGGGTCGGTTGGTGAAATGGGTATTTGGGTATGTGGGTGTTGGGTTGTTGATGTGCAAAAGAGGCGTAATGGGTTGAATCTGTGATGGGTGTTTGTGATTCTTGCGAGATTTGAGAAGAAATTAGGGTTTATGAAATGGGTTTTTGATGAAGAGATTAAAGACATGGTTTTTTTTAGGAGAGATGGTGAAGATGGAACGGAAATGGTGAATGAGTGACTGTCTTTTATTTATGGCTAGGGTTTTAGAAAATGTACTGAGTTGACTCGGTTTAACTCGTATACACAACGTTTTTACTTTTTACATACGATGTGTTTAAGGGAGAGAGAGAGAGATGGGGTATCAAATAAGGGAAATTAATAAAAGTAACAAAGACTCTTCACTAAATAGGGCAAATCACTTAAAAATATAGTTAACTTGGGCATCTGGGTGTTCTTCATTTGGGGTTATTAAAGATTCAATCTTTTCATGGTTACCTCTGGTGGGTCGGATCTGGGTCGGGTCGGTTGGTGAAATGGGTATTTGGGCAACTGGGTGTTCTTCATTTGGGATTATTAAAGATTCAATCTTTTCGTGGTTACCTCTAGTGGGTCGGATCCGGGTAGGGTCGGTTGTGAAATGTGTATTTGGGCATCTGGGTGTGGGGTTGTTGATGTGCAAAAGAGGTTTAATGGGTTGAATCTGTGATGGGTGTTTGTGATTCTTGCGAGATTTGAGAGGAAATTAGGGATGATGAAAAGGGTTTTTGATGAAGAGATTAAAGACGTGGTTTTTTTAAGGGGAGATGGTGAAGATGGAATGGAAATGGTGAATGAGTGACTGTGTTTTATTTAGGGCTAGGGTTTTCGAAAATGTATTGAATTGACTTGGTTTAACTCGTATACACAAGGTTTTTACATTTTACGTACGATGTGTCTGGGGAAGAGAGAGGGAGATGGGTTATCAAATTAGGGAAATTAACATAATTAACAAAGACTCTTCACTAAATAGGGCAAATCACTTAAAAATGTAGTTAACTTGGGCATCTGGGTGTTCTTTTTTTGGGGTTATTAAAGATTCAGTCTTTTCATGGTCACCTCTGGTGGGTCGGCTCCGGGTCGGGTCGGTTGGTGAAATGGGTATTTGGGCATCTGGGTGTTCTTCATTTGGGTTTATAAAATATTCAATATTTTGATGGTTACCTCTGGTGGGTCGGATCCGGGTAGGGCCGGTTGGTGAAATGGGTATTTGGGCATCTGGGTGTTCTTCATTTGGGTTTATTAAAGATTCAATCTTTCGATGGTTACTCTAGTGGGTCAGATCCGGGTAGGGTCGGTTGGTGAAATGGGTATTTGGGCATGTGGGTGTTGGGTTGTTGATGTGCAAAAGAGGCGTAATGGGTTGAATCTGTGATGGGTGTTTGTGATTCTTGCGAGATTTGAGAAGAAATTAGGGTTTATGAAATGGGTTTTTGATGAAGAGATTAAAGACATGGTTTTTTTTAGGAGAGATGGTGAAGATGGAACGGAAATGGTGAATGAGTGACAGTGTTTTATGTAGGGCTAGGGTTTTAGAAAATGTACTGAGTTGACTCGGTTTAAATCGTATACACAAGGTTTTTTACTTTTTACGTATGATGTGTTTATGGGAGAGAGAGAGAGAGATGGGGTATCAAATAAGGGAAATTAATAAAAGTAACAAAGACTCTTCACTAAATAGGGCAAATCACTTAAAAATGTAGTTAACTTGGGCATCTGGGTGTTCTTCATTTGGGGTTATTAAAGATTCAATCTTTTCATGGTTACCTCTGGTGGGTCGGATCCGAGTCGGGTCGGTTGGTGAAATGGGTATTTGGGCAACTGGGTGTTCTTCATTTGGGATTATTAAAGATTCAATCTTTTCATGGATACCTCTAGTGGGTCGGATCCGGGTAGGGTCGGTTGTGAAATGGGTATTTGGGCATCTGGGTGTGGGGTTGTTGATGTGCAAAAGAGGTTTAATGGGTGTTTGTGATTCTTGCGAGTTTTGAGAGGAAATTAGGGTTTATGAAAAGGGTTTTTGATGAAGAGATTAAAGACGTGGTTTTTTTAAGGGGAAATGGTGAAGATGGAACGGAAATGGTGAATGAGTGACTGTGTTTTATTTAGGGCTAGGGTTTTAGAATATGTACTGAGTTGACTTGGTTTAACTCGTATACACAAGGTTTTTACATTTTACGTACGATGTGTCTGGGGGAGAGAGAGGGAGATGGGTTATCAAATTAGGGAAATTAACATAAGTAACAAAGACTCTTCACTAAATAGGGCAAATCACTTAAAAATGTAGTTAACTTGGGCATCTGGGTGTTCTTTTTTTGGGGTTATTAAAGATTCAGTCTTTTCATGGTCACCTCTGGTGGGTCGGATCCGGGTCAGGTCGGTTGGTGAAATGGCTATTTGGGCATCTGGGTGTTCTTCATTTGGGTTTATTAAAGATTCAATCTTTTGATGGTTACTCTGGTGGGTCGGATCCGGGTAGGGTTGGTTGGTGAAATGGGTATTTGGGCATGTGGGTGTTGGGTTGTTGATGTGCAAAAGAGGCGTAATGGGTTGAATCTGTGATGGGCGTTTGTGATTCTTGCGAAATTTGAGAAGAAATTAGGGTTTATGAAATGGGTTTTTAATGAAGAGATTAAAGACATGGTTTTTTTTAGGAGAGATGGTGAAGATGGAACGGAAATGGTGAATGAGTGACTGTGTTTTATTTAGGGCTAGGGTCTTAGAAAATGTACTGAGTTGACTCGGTTTAACTCGTATACACAAGGTTTTTACTTTTTACGTACGATGTGTTTAAGGGAGAGAGAGAGAGACGGGGTATCAAATAAAGAAAATTAACAAAAGTAACAAGGACTCTTCACTAAATAGGGCAAATCACTTAAAAATGTAGTTAACTTGGGCATCTGGGTGTTCTTCATTTGGGGTTATTAAAGATTCAATCTTTTCTTGGTTACCTCTGGTGGGTCGGATCCGGGTCGGGTCGGTTGGTGAAATAGTATTTGGGCAACTTGGTGTTCTTCATTTGGGATTATTAAAGATTCAATCTTTTCATGGTTACCTCTAGTGGGTCGGATCCGGGTAAGGTCGGTTGGTGAAATGGGTATTTGGGCATCTGGGTGTGGGGTTGTTGATGTGCAAAAGAGGTTTAATGGGTTGAATCTGTGATGGGTGTTTGTGATTCTTGCGAGATTTGAGAGGAAATTAGGGTTTATGAAAAGGGTTTTTGATGAAGAGATTAAAGACATGGTTTTTTTAAGGGGAGATGGTGAAGATGGAACGGAAATGGTGAATGAGTGATTGTGTTTTATTTAGGGCTAGGGTTTTAGAATATGTACTGAGTTGGCTTGGTTTAACTCGTATACACAAGGTTTTTACATTTTACGTACGATGTGTCTGGGGGAGAGAGAGGGAGATGGGTTATCAAATTAGGGAAATTAACATAAGTAACAAAGACTCTTCACTAAATAGGACAAATCACTTAAAAATATAGTTAACTTGGGCATCTGGGTGTTCTTTTTTTGGGGTTATTAAAGATTCAGTTTTTTCATGGTCACCTCTTGTGGGTCGGATCCGGGTCAGGTCGGTTGGTGAAATGGGTATTTGGGCATCTGGGTGTTCTTCATTTGGGTTTATTAAAGATTCAATCTTTTGATTGTTACTCTGGTGGGTCGGATCCGGGTAAGGTCGGTTGGTGAAATGGGTATTTGGGCATGTGGGTGTTGGGTTGTTGATGTGCAAAAGAGGCGTAATGGGTTGAATCTGTGATGGGCGTTTGTGATTCTTGCGAGATTTGAGAAGAAATTAGGGTTTATGAAAGGGGTTTTTGATGAAATGATTAAAGACATGGTTTTTTTTAGGAGAGATGGTGAAGATGGAACGGAAATGGTGAATGAGTGACTGTGTTTTATTTAGGGCTAGGGTCTTAGAAAATGTACTGAGTTGACACGGTTTAACTCGTATACACAAGGTTTTTACTTTTTACGTACGATGTGTTTAAGGGAGAGAGAGAGATGGGGTATCAAATAAAGGAAATTAACAAAAGTAACAAAGACTCTTCAATAAATAGCGCAAATCACTTAAAAATGTAGTTAACTTGGGCATCTGGGTGTACTTCATTTGGGGTTATTAAAGATTCAATCATTTCATGGTTACCTCTGGTGGGTCGGATCCGGGTCGGGTCGGTTAGTGAAATGAGTATTTGGGCAACTTGGTTTTCTTCATTTGGGATTATTAAAGATTCAATCTTTTCATGGTTACCTCTAGTGGGTCGGATCCGGGTAGGGTCGGTTGTGAAATGTGTATTTGGGCATCTGGGTGTGGGGTTGTTGATGTGCAAAAGAGATTTAGTGGGTTGAATCTGTGATGGGTGTTTGTGATTCTTGCGAGATTTGAGAGGAAATTAGGGTTTATGAAAAGGGTTTTTGATGAAGAGATTATAGACGTGGTTTTTTTAAGGGGAGATGGTGAAGATGGAACGGAAATGGTGAATGAGTGACTGTGTTTTATTTAGGGCTAGAGTTTTAGAATATGTACTAAGTTGACTTGGTTTAACTCATATACACAAGGTTTTACATTTTACGTACGATGTGTCTGGGGGAGAGAGAGGGAGATGGGTTATCAAATTAGGGAAATTAACATAAGTAACAAAGACTCTTCAATAAAAAGAGCAAATCACTTAAAAATGTAGTTAACTTGGGCATCTGGGTGTTCTTTTTTTGGGGTTATTAAAGATTCAGTCTTTTCATGGTCACCTCTGGTGGGTCGTATCCGGGTCAGGTCGGTTGGTGAAATGGGTATTTAGGCAACTGGGTGTTCTTCGTTTGGGTTTATTAAAGATTCAATCTTTTAATGGTTACCTCTGGTGGGTCGGATCCGGGTAGGGCCGGTTGGTGAAATAGGTATTTGGGCATCTAGGTGTTGGGTTGTTGATGTGCAAAATAGGATTAATGGGTTGAATCTGTGATGGGTGTTTGTGATTCTTGCGAGATTTGAGAAGAAATTAGGGTTTATGAAATGTGTTTTTGATGAAGAGATTAAAGACATGGTTTTTTTAAGGGGAGATGGTGAAGATGGAACGGAAATGGTGAATGAGTGACTGTGTTTTATTTAGGGCTAGGGTTTTAGAATATGTACTGAGTTGACTGGGATTAACTCATATACGCAAGGTTTTTACTTTTTACGTACGATGTGTTTAGGAAGAGAGAGTGAGAGATGGGTTATCAAATAAGGTAAATTAACAAAAGTAACGTAGACTCGTCACTAAATATGGCGAATCACTTAAAAATGTAGTTAACTTGGGCATCTGGGTGTTCTTCATTTGGGGTTATTAAAGATTCAATCTTTTCATGGTTACCTCTGGTGGGTCGGATCCGGGTTGGGTCGGTTCGTTAAATAGGTATTTGGGCTGTTGGGTGTTCTTCATTTAGGGTTATTAAAGATTCAATCTTTTCATTGGTACCTCTAGTGGGTCGGAACCGGGTCGGGTCGGTTGGTGAAATGGGTATTTGGGCATCCGGGTGTTGGGTTGTTGATGTGCAAAAGAGGCTTAATGGGTTGAATCTGTAATGGGTATTTGTGATTCTTGCGAGATTTTAGAAGAAATTTGGGTTTATGAATGGGTCGGTTCGTGAAATAGGTATTTGGGCAAAAGATGGTGAAGATGGAACGGAAATGGTGAATGAGTGACTGTGTTTTATTTAGGGCTAGGGTTTTAGAAAATGTACTGAGTGACTCGGTTTAACTCGTATACACAATGTTTTTACTTTTTACGTACGATGTGTTTGGGGGAGAGAGAGAGAGATGGGTTATCAAATAAGGGAAATTAACAAAAGTAACAAAGACTCTTCACTAAATAGGGCAAATCACTTAAAAATGTAGTTAAGTTGGGCATCTGGGTTTTCTTCATCTGGGGTTATTAAAGATTCAATCTTTTCATGGTTACCTCTGGTGGGTCGGATCCGGGTCGGGTCGTTTGGTGAAATGGGTATTTGGGCAGCTAGGTGTTCTTCATTTGGGGCTATTAAAGATTCAATCTTTTCATGGTTACCTCTGATGGGTTAGAACCGGGTCGGGTCGGTTGATGAAATGGGTATTTGGGCATCCAGGTGTTGGGTTGTTGATGTGCAAAGGAGGCTTAAAGGGTTGAATCTGTGATGGGTATTTGTGATTCTTGCGAGATTTGAGAAGAAATTAGGGTTTAGGAAATGGGTTTTCGATGAAGAGATTAAAGACATGGTTTTTTTAAGGGGAGATGGTGAAGATCGAACGGAAATGGTGAATGAGTGACTGTGTTTTATTTAGGGCTAGGTTTTTAGAGTATGTACTGAGTTGACTCGGATTAACTCGTATACACAAGGTTTTTACTTTTTACGTACGATGTGTTTGGGGGAGAGAGAGAGAGAGAGAGAGAGAGAGAGAGAGATGGGTTATCAAATAAGGGAAATAAACAAAAGTAACAAAGACTCTTCACTAAATAGGGCAAATCACTTAAAAATGTAGTTAAGTTGGGCATCTGGGTTTTCTTCATTTGGGGTTATTAAAGATTCAATCTTTTCATGGTTACCTCTGGTGGGTCGGATCCGGGTTGGGTCGGATCGTGAAATAGGTATTTGAGCTGCTGGGTGTTCTTCATTTAGGGTTATTAAAGATTCAATCTTTTCATTGTTACCTCTGGTGGGTCGGAACCTGGTCGGGTCGGTTGGTGAAATGGGCATTTTAGGCATCCGGGTGTTGCGTTGTTGATGTGCAAAAGAGGCTTAATGGGTTGAATCTGTAATGGGTGTTTGTGATTCTTGCGAGATTTGAGAAGAAATTAGGGTTTATGAAATGGGGTTTTGATGAAGAGATTAAAGATATGGCTTTTTTAAGGGGAGATGGTGAAGATGGAACGGAAATGGTGAATGAGTGACTGTGTTTTAATTAGGGTTAGGGTTTTAGAATATGTACTGAGTTGACTCGGTTTAACTTGTACTAACAAGGTTTATACTTTTTACGTACGATGTGTTTAGGTGAGAGAGAGATGGGTTATCAAATAAGAGAAATTAACAAAAGTAACAAAGACTCTTCACTAAATAGGGCAAATCACTTAAAAATGTAGTTAACTTTGGGATCTGGGTGTTCTTCATTTGGGGATATTAAAGATTCAATCTTTTCATGGTTACCTTTGGTGGGTCGGATCCGGGTCGGGTCGATTGGTTAAATGGGTATTTGGGCATCTGGGTGTTCTTCATTTAGGTTTATTAAGGATTCAATCTTTTGATGGTTACCTCTGGTGAGTCGGATCCGGGTAGGGTCGGTTGGTGAAATGGGTATTTAGGCATCTAGGTGGTGGGTTGTTGATGTGCAAAAGATGCTTAATGGGTTGAATCTGTGATGGGTGCTTGTGATTCTTGCGAGATTTGAGAAGAAATTAGGGTTTATGAAATGGTTTTTTGATGAAGAGATTAAAGACATGGTTTTTTTAAGGGGAGATGGTGAAGATGGAACGGAAATGGTGAATGAGTTACTGTGTTTTATTTTGGGCTAGGGTTTTAGAATATGTACTGAGTTGACTCGGTTTAACTCGTATACACAAGGTTTTTACTTTTTACGTATGATGTGTTTGGGGGAGAGAGAGAGAGAGAGAGAGAGAGATGGGTTATCAATTAAGGGAAATTAACAAAAGTAACAAAGACTCTTCACTAAATAGGGAAAATCACTTAAAAATGTAGTTAACTTGGGCATCTGGGTGTTCTTCATTTGGGGTTATTGAAGATTCAATCTTTTCATGGTTACCTCTGGTGGGTCGGATCCGGGTCGGGTCGGTTGGTGAAATGGGTATTTGGGCAACTGGGTCTTATTCATTTGGGATTATTAAAGATTCAATCTTTTCATGGTTAACTCTAGTGGGTCGGGTCCGGGTAGGGTCGGTTGGTGAAATGGGTATTTGGGCATCTGGGTGTGGGGTTGTTGATGTGCAAAAGAGGTTTAATCTGTTGAATCTGTGATGGGTGTTTGTGATTCTTGCGAGATTTGAGAAGAAATTAGGGTTTTTGAAATGGGTTTTTGATGAAGAGACTAAAGACGTGGTTTTTTTAAGGGGAGATGGTGAAGATGGAACGGAAATGGTGAATGAGTGACAATGTTTTATTTAGGGCTAGGGTTTTAGAATATGTACTGAGTTGACTTGGTTTAACTCGTATACACAAGGTTTTTACATTTTACGTACGATGTGTCTGGGGAGAGAGAGGGAGATGGGTTTTCAAATTAGGGAAATTAACATATGTAACAAAGACTCTTCACTAAATAGGTCAAATCACTTAAAAATGTAGTTAACTTGGGCATCTGGGTGTTCTTTTTTTGGGGTTATTAAAGATTCAGTCTTTTCATGGTCACCTCTGGTGGGTCGGATCCGTGTCGGGTCGGTTGGTGAAATGGGTATTTGGGCATCTGGGTGTTCTTCATTTGGGTTTATTAAAGATTCAATATTTTGATGGTTACCTCTGGTGGGTCGGATCCGGGTAGAACCGGTTGGTGAAATGGGTATTTGGCCATCTGGGTGTTCTTCATTTGGGTTTATTAAAGATTCAATCTTTTGATGGTTACTCTGGTGGGTCGGATCCGGGTAGGGTCGGTTGGTGAAATGGGTATTTGAGCAAGTGGGTCTTGGGTTGTTGATGTGCAAAAGAGGCGTAATGGGTTGAATCTGTGATGGGCGTTTGTGATTCTTGCAAGATTTGAGAAGAAATTAGGGTTTATGAAATGGGTTTTTGATGAAGAGATTAAAGACATGGTTTTTTTTAGGAGAGATGGTGAAGATGGAACGGAAATGGTGAATGATTGACTGTGTTTTATTTAGGGCTAGGGTCTTAGAAAATGTACTGAGTTGACTCGGTTTAACTCGTATACACAAGGTTTTTACTTTTTACGTACGA
Organism: Chrysanthemum seticuspe; assembly: GCA_019973895.1. Classification (NCBI taxonomy): domain Eukaryota; kingdom Viridiplantae; phylum Streptophyta; class Magnoliopsida; order Asterales; family Asteraceae; genus Chrysanthemum; species Chrysanthemum seticuspe. The sequence continues at coordinate 342,795,855 of BPTQ01000006.1, forward strand.
TGTGTTTAAGGGAGAGAGAGAGATGGGGTATCAAATAAGGGAAATTAATAAAAGTAACAAAGACTCTTCACTAAATAGGGCAAATCACTTAAAAATGTAGTTAACTTGGGCATCTGGGTGTTCTTCATTTGGGGTTATTAAAGATTCAATCTTTTCATGGTTACCTCTGGTGGGTCGAATCCAGGTCGGGTCGGTTGGTGAAATGGGTATTTGGGCAACTTGGTGTTCTTCATTTGGGATTATTAAAGATTCAATCTTTTAATGGTTACCTCTAGTGGGTCGGATCCGGGTAGGGTCGGTTGGTGAAATAGGTATTTGGGCAACTGGGTGTGGGGTTGTTGATGTGCAAAAGAGGTTTAATGGGTTGAATCTGTGATGGGTGTTTGTGATTCTTGCGAGATTTGAGAAGAAATTAGGGTTTATGAAATGGGTTTTTGATGAAGAGATTAAAGACGTGGTTTTTTTAAGGGGAGATGGTGATGATGGAACGGAAATGGTGAATTAGTGACTGTGTTTTATTTAGGGCTAGGTTTTAGAATATGTATTGAGTTGACTTGGTTTAACTCGTATACACAAGGTTTTTACATTTTACGTACGATGTGTCTGGGGGAGAGAGAGGGAGATGGGTTATTAAATTAGGGAAATTAACATATGTAACAAAGACTCTTCACTAAATAGGACAAATCACTTAAAAATGTATTTAACTTGGGCATCTGGGTGTTCTTTTTTTGGGTTTATTAAATATTCAATATTTTGATGGTTACCTCTGGTGGGTCGGATCCGGGTAGGGCCGGTTGGTGAATTGTGTATTTGGGCATCTGGGTGTTCTTCATTTGGGTTTATTAAAGATTCAATCTTTTGATGGTTACTCTGGTGGGTCAGATCCGGGTAGGGTCGGTTAGTGAAATGGGTATTTGGGATTGTGGGTGTTGGGTTGTTGATGTGCAAAAGAGGCGTAATGGGTTGAATCTGTGATGGGTGTTTGTAATTCTTGCGAGATTTGAGAAGAAATTAGGGTTTATGAAATGGGTTTTTGATGAAGAGATTAAAGACATGGTTTTTTTTTTAGGAGAGATGGTGAAGATGGAACGGAAATGGTGAAAGAGTGACTGTGTTTTATTTAGGGCAAGGGTTTTAGAAAATGTACTGAGTTGACTCGGTTTAACTCGTATACACAAGGTTTTTACTTTTTACATACGATGTGTTTATGGGAGAGAGAGAGAGAGAGAGATGGGGTATCAAATAAGGGAAATTAATAAAAGTAATTAACAAAGACTCTTCACTAAATAGGGCAAATCACTTAAAAATGTAGTTAACTTGGGCATCTGGGTGTTCTTGATTTGGGGTTAAAGATTCAATCTTTTCATGGTTACCTCTGGTGGGTCGGATCTGGGTCGGGTCGGTTGGTGAAATGGGTATTTAGGCAACTAGGTGTTCTTCATTTGGGATTATTAAAGATTCAATCTTTTCATGGTTACCTCTAGTGGGTCGGATCCGGGTAGGGTCGGTTGTGAAATGTGTATTTGGGCATCTGGGTGTGGGGTTGTTGATGTGCAAAAGAGGTTTAATGGGTTGAATCTGTGATGGGTGTTTGTGATTCTTGCGAGATTTGAGAGGAAATTAGGGTTTATAAAAAGGGTTTTTGATGAAGAGATTAAAGACGTGGTTTTTTTAAGGGGAGATGGTGAAGATGGAACGGAAATGGTGAATGAGTGACTGTGTTTTATTTAGGGCTAGGGTTTTAGAATATGTACTGAGATGACTTGGTTTAACTCGTATACACAAGGTTTTTACATTTTACGTACGATGTGTCTGGGGGAGAGAGAGGGAGATGGGTTATCAAATTAGGGAAATTAACATAAGTAACAAAGACTCTTCACTAAATAGGGCAAATCACTTAAAAATGTAGTTAACTTGGGCATCTGGGTGTTCTTTTTTTGGGGTTATTAAAGGTTCTGTCTTTTCATGGTCACCTCTGGTGGGTCGGCTCCGGGTCGGGTCGGTTGGTGAAATGGGTATTTGGGCATCTGGGTGTTCGTCATTTGGGTTTATAAAATATTCAATATTTTGATGGTTACCTCTGGTGGGTCGGATCCGGGTAGGGCCGGTTGATGAAATGGGTATTTGGGCATCTGGGTGTTCTTCATTTGGGTTTATTAAAGATTCAATCTTTTGATGGTTACTCTAGTGGGTCAGATCCGGGTAGGGTCGGTTGGTGAAATTGGTATTTGGGCATGTGGGTGTTGGGTTGTTGATGTGCAAAAGAGGCGTAATGGGTTGAATCTGTGATGGGTGTTTGTGATTCTTGCGAGATTTGAGGAGAAATTAGGGTTTATGAAATGGGTTTTTGATGAAGAGATTAAAGACATGGTTTTTTTTAGGAGAGACGGTGAAGATGGAACGAAAATGGTGAATGAGTGACTGTGTTTTATTTAGGGCTAGGGTTTTAGAAAATGTTCTGAGTTGACTCGGTTTAACTCGTATACACAAGGTTTTTACTTTTTACGTACGATGTGTTTATGGGAGAGAGAGAGAGAGATGGGGTATCAAATAAGGGAAATTAGTAAAAGTAACAAAGACTCTTCACTAGATAGGGCAAATCACTTAAAAATGTAGTTAACTTGGGCATCTGGGTGTTCTTCATTTGGGGTTATTAAAGATTCAATCTTTTCATGGTTACCTCTGGTGGGTCGGATCCGAGTCGGGTCGGTTGGTGAAATGGGTATTTGGGCAACTGGGTGTTCTTCATTTGGGATTATTAAAGATTCAATCTTTTCATGGTTACCTCTAGTGGGACGGATCCGGGTAGGGTCGGTTGTGAAATGGGTATTTGGGCATCTGGGTGTGGGGTTTTTGATGTGCAAAAGAGGTTTAATGGGTGTTTGTGATTCTTGCGAGATTTGAGAGGAAATTAGGGTTTATGAAAAGGGTTTTTGATGAAGAAATTAAAGACGTGGTCTTTTTAAGGGGAGATGGTGAAGATGGAATGGAAATGGTGAATGAGTGACTGTGTTTTATTTAGGGCTAGGGTTTTAGAATATGTACTGAGTTGACTTGGTTTAACTCGTATACACAAGGTTTTTACATTTTACGTACGATGTGTCTGGGGAGTGAGAGGGAGATGGGTTATCAAATTAGGGAAATTAACATAAGTAACAAAGACTCTTTACTAAATAAGGCAAATCACTTAAAAATGTAGTTAACTTGGGCATCTGGGTGTTCTTTTTTTTGGGGTTATTAAAGATTCAGTCTTTTCATGGTCACCTCTGGTGGGTCGGATCCGGGTCAGGTCGGTTGGTGAAATGGGTATTTGGGCATCCGGGTGTTCTTCATTTGGGTTTATTAAAGATTCAATCTTTTTATGGTTACTCTGGTGGGTCGGATCCGGGTAGGGTCGGTTGGTGAAATGGGTATTTGGGCATGTGGGTGTTGGGTTGTTGATGTGCAAAAGAGGCGTAATGGGTTGAATCTGTGATGGGCGTTTGTGATTCTTGCGAGATTTGAGAAGAAATTAGGGTTTATGAAATGGGTTTTTGATGAGGAGATTAAAGACATGGTTTTTTTTTAGGAGAGATGGTGAAGATGGAACGGAAATGGTGAATGAGTGACTGTGTTTTATTTAGGGCTGGGGTCTTAGAAAATGTACTGAGTTGACTCGGTTTAACTCGTATACACAAGGTTTTTACTTTTTACGTACGATGTGTTTAAGGGAGAGAGAGAGAGATGGGGTATCAAATAAAGGAAATTAACAAAAGTAACAAAGACTCTTCACTAAATAGGGCAAATCACTTAAAAATGTAGTTAACTTGGGCATCTGGGTGTTCTTCATTTGGGGTTATTAAAGATTCAATCTTTTCTTGGTTACCTCTGGTGGGTCGGATCCGGGTCGGGTCGGTGGGTGAAATGAGTATTTGGGCAACTTGGGGTTCTTCATTTGGGATTATTAAAGATTCAATCTTTTCATGCTTACCTCTAGTGGGTCAGATCCGGGTAGGGTCGGTTGGTGAAATGGGTATTTGGGCATCTAGGTGTGGGGTTGTTGATGTGCAAAAGAGGTTTAATGGGTTGAATCTGTGATGGGTGTTTGTGATTCTTGCGAGATTTGAGAGGAAATTAGGGTTTATGAAAAGGGTTTTTGATGAAGAGATGAAAGACGTGGTTTTTTTAAGGGGAGATGGTGAAGATGGAACGGAAATGGTGAATGAGTGACTGTGTTTTATTTAGGGCTAGGGTTTTAGAATATGTACTGAGTTGACTTGGTTTAACTCGTATACACAAGGTTTTTACATTTTACGTACGATGTGTCTGGGGGAGAGAGAGGGAGATGGGTTACCAAATTAGGGAAATTAACATAAGTAACAAAGACTCTTCACTAAATAGGGCAAATCACTTAAAAATGTAGTTAACTTGGGCATCTGGGTGTTCTTTTTTTGGGGTTATTAAAGATTCAGTTTTTTCATGGTCACCTCTGGTGGGTCGGATCCGGGTCAGGTCGGTTGGTGAAATGGGTATTTGGGCATCTGGGTGTTCTTCATTTGGGTTTATTAAAGATTCAATCTTTTGATGGTTACTCTGGTGGGTCGGATCCGGGTAGGGTCGGTTGGTGAAATGGGTATTTGGGCATGTGGGTGTTGGGTTGTTGATGGGCAAAAGAGGCATAATGGGTTGAATCTGTGATGGGCGTTTGTGATTCTTGTGAGATTTGAGAAGAAATTAGGGTTTATGAAATGGGTTTTTGATGAAGAGATTAAAGACATGGTTTTTTTTTAGGAGAGATGGAGAAGATGGAACGGAAATGGTGAATGAGTGACTGTGTTATATTTAGGGATAGGGTCTTAGAAAATGTACTGAGTTGACTCGGTTTAACTCGTATACACAAGGTTTTTACTTTTTACGTACGATGTGTTTAAGGGAGAGAGAGAGATGGGGTATCAAATAAAGGAAATTAACAAAAGTAACAAAGACTCTTCACTAAATAGGGAAAATCACTTAAAAATGTAGTTAACTTTGGCATCTGGGTGTACTTCATTTGGGGTTATTAAAGATTCAATCTTTTCATGGTTACCTCTGGTGGGTCGGATCCGGGTCGGGTCGGTTAGTGAAATGTGTATTTGGGCAACTTGGTGTTCTTCATTTGGGATTATTAAAGATTCAATCTTTTCATGGTTACCTCTAGTCGGTCGGATCCGGGTAGGGTCGGTTGGTGAAATGGGTATTTGGGCATCTGGGTGTGGGGTTGTTGATGTGCAAAAGAGGTTTAATGGGTTGAATCTGTGATGGGTGTTTGTGATTCTTGCGAGATTTGAGAGGAAATTAGGGTTTAGGAAAAGGGTTTTTGATGAAGAGATTAAAGACGTGGTTTTTTTAAGGGGAGATGGTGAAGATGGAACGGAAATGGTGAATGAGTGACTGTGTTTTATTTAGGGCTAGAGTTTTAGAATATGTACTAAGTTGACTTGGTTTAACTCGTATACACAAGGTTTTTACATTTTACGTACGATGTGTCTGGGGAGAGATAGGGAGATGGGTTATCGAATTAGGGAAATTGACATAAGTAACAAAGACTCTTAACTAAATAGGGCAAATCACTTAAAAATGTAGTTAACTTGGGCATCTGGGTGTTCTTTTTTTTTGGGGTTATTAAAGATTCAGTCTTTTCTTGGTCACCTCTGGTGGGTCGGATCCGGGTCAGGTCGGTTGGTGAAATGGGTATTTAGGCAACTGGGTGTTGTTCGTTTGGGTTTATTAAAGATTCAATCTTTTAATGGTTACCTCTGGTGGGTCGAATCCGGGTAGGGCCGGTTGGTGAAATAGGTATTTGGGCATCTAGGTGTTGGGTTGTTGATGTGCAAAAGAGGCTTAATGGGTTGAATCTGTGATGGGTGTTTGTGATTCTTGCGAGATTTGAGAAGAAATTAGGGTTTATGAAATATGTTTTTGATTAAGAGATTAAAGACATGGTTTTTTTAAGGGGAGATGGTGAAGATGGAACAGAAATGGTGAATGAGTGACTGTGTTTTATTTAGGGCTAGGGTTTTAAAATATGTTATGAGTTGACTGGGATTAACTCGTATACACAAGGTTTTTACTTTTTACGTACGATGTGTTTGGGGGAGAGAGAGAGAGAGATGGGTTATCAAATAAGGGAAATTAACAAAAGTAACAAAGACACATCACTAAATATGGCAAATCACTTAAAAATGTAGTTAACTTGGGCATCTGGGTGTTCTTCATTTGGGGTTATTAAAGATTCAATCTTTTCATGGTTACCTCTGGTGGGCCGGATCCGGGTTGGGTCGGTTCGTTAAACAGGTATTTGGGCTGCTGGGTGTTCTTCATTTAGGGTTATTAAAGATTCAATCTATTCATTGTTACCTCTAGTGGGTCGGAACCGAGTCGGGTCGGTTGGTGAAATGGGTATTTGGGCATCCGGGTGTTCGGCTGTTGATGTGCAAAAGAGGCTTAATGGGATGAATCTGTAATGGGTGTTTGTGATTCTTGCGAGATTTGAGAAGAAATTAAGGTTTATGAATGGGTCAGTTCATGAAATAGGTATTTGGGTAAAAGAGACATGATTTTTTTAAGGGGAGATGGTGAAGATGGAACGGAAATGGTGAATGAGTGACTGTGTTTTATTTAGGGCTAGGGTTTTAGAAAATGTACTGAGTGACTCGGTTTAACTCGTATACACAAGGTTTTTACTTTTTACGTATGATGTGTTTGGGGGAGAGAGAGAGAGATGGGTTATCAAAAAAGGGAAATTAACAAAAGTAACAAAGACTCTTCACTAAATAGGGCAAATCACTTAAAATGTAGTTAAGTTGGGCATTTGGGTTTTCTTCATTTGGGGTTATTAAAGATTCAATATTTTCATGGTTACCTCTGCTGGGTCGGATCCGGGTCGGGTCGTTTGGTGAAATGGGTATTTGGGCAGCTGGGTGTTCTTAATTTGGGGCTATTAAAGATTCAATCTTTTCATGGTTACCTCTGATTGGTTGGAACCGGTCGGATCGGTTGATGAAATGGGTATTTGGGCATCCGGGTGTTGGGTTGTTGATGTGGAAAGGAGGCTTAATGGGTTGAATATGTGATGGGTATTTGTGATTCTTGCAATCTGTGATGGGTATTTGTGATTCTTGCGAGATTTGAGAAGAAATTAGGGTTTAGGAAATGGGTTTTTGATGAAGAGATTAAAGACATGGTTTTTTTAAGGGGAGATGGTGAAGATGGAATGGAAATGGTGAATTAGTGACTGTGTTTTATTTAGGGCTAGGGTTTTTGAATATGTACTGAGTTGATTCGGATTAACTCGTATACACAAGGTTTTTACTTTTTACGTACGATGTGTTTGGGGGAGAGAGAGAGAGAGAGAGATGGGTTATCAAATAAGGGAAATTAACAAAAGTAACAAAGACTCTTCACTAAATAAGGCAAATCACTTAAAAATGTAGTTAAGTTGGGCATCTGGGTTTTCTTCATTTGGGGTTATTAAAGATTCAATCTTTTCATGATTACCTCTGGTGGGTCGGATCCGGGTTGGGTCGGTTCGTTAAATAGGTATTTGGGCAGCTGGGTGATCTTCATTTAGGGTTATTAAAGATTCAATCTTTTCATTGTTACCTCTAGTGGGTCGGAACCGGGTCGGGTCGGTTGGTGAAATGGGTATTTGGGCATCCGGGTGTTCGGCTGTTGATGTGCAAAAGAGGCTTAATGGGTTGAATCTGTAATGCGTGTTTGTGATTCTTGCGAGATTTGAGAAGAAATTAAGGTTTATGAATGGGTCTGTTCATGAAATAGGTATTTGGGCAAAAGAGACATGATTTTTTTAAGGGGAGATGGTGAAGATGGAACGGAAATGGTGAATGAGTGACTGTGTTTTATTTAGGGGTAGGGTTTTAAAAAATGTACTGAGTGACTCGGTTTAACTCGTATACACAAGGTTTTTACTTTTTACGTATGATGTGTTTGGGGGAGAGAGAGAGATGGGTTATCAAATAAGGGAAATTGACAAAAGTAACAAAGACTCTTCACTAAATAGGGCAAATCACTTAAAAATGTAGTTAAGTTGGGCATCTGGGTTTTCTTCATTTAGGGTAATTAAAGATTCAATCTTTTCATGGTTACCTCTGGTGGGTCGGATCCGGGTCGGGTCGTTTGGTGAAATGGGTATTTGGGCAGCTGGGTGTTCTTCATTTGGGGCTATTAAGTATTCAATCTTTTCATGGTTACCTCTGATGGGTTGGAACCGGGTCGGGTCGGTTGATGAAATGGGGATTTGGGCATCCGGGTGTTGGGTTGTTGATGTGCAAAGGAGGCTTAATGGGTTGAATCTGTGATGGGTATTTGTGATTCTTGCGATATCTGAGAAGAAATTAGGGTTTAGGAAATGGGTTTTTGATGAAGAGATTAAACACATGGTTTTTTTAAGGGGAGATGGTGAAGATGGAACGGAAATGGGGAATAAGTGACTGTGTTTTATTTAGGGCTAGGGTTTTAGAATATGTACTGAGTTGACTCGGATTAACTCATATACACAAGGTTTTTACTTTTTACGTACGATGTGTTTGGGGGAGAGAGAGAGAGAGATGGGTTATCAAATAAGGTAAATTAACAAAAGTAACAAAGACTCTTCACTAAATAGGGAAAATCACTTAAAAATGTAGTTAACTTGGGCATCTGGGTGTTCATCATTTGGGGTTATTGAAGATTCAATCTTTTCATGGTTACCTCTGGTGGGTCGGATCCGGGTCGGGTCGATTGGTGAAATGGGTATTTGGGCATCTGGGTGTTCTTCATTTAGGGTTATTAAAGATTCAATCTTTTCATTGTTACCTCTGGTGGGTCGGAACCGGGTCGGGTCGGTTGGTGAAATGGGTATTTGGGCATCCGGGTGTTGCGTAGTTGATGTGCAAAAGAGGGTTAATGGGTTGAATCTGTAATGGGTGTTTGTGATTCTTGCGAGATTTGAGAAGAAATTAGGGTTTATGAAATGGGGTTTTGATGAAGAGATTAAAGATATGTTTTTTTTAAGGGGAGATGGTGAAGATGGAACGGAAATGGTGAATGAGTGACTGTGTTTTATTTAGGGTTTGGGTTTTAGAATATGTACTGAGTTGACTCGGTTTAACTCGTATACACAAGGTTTTTACTTTTTACGTATGATGTGTTTGGGAGAGAGAGAGAGAGAGAGAGAGACATGGGTTATCAAATAAGGGAAATTAACAAAAGTAACAAAGACTCTTCACTAAATAGGGAAAATCACTTAAAAATGTAGTTAACTTGGGCATCTGGGTGTTCTTCATTTGGGGTTATTGAAGATTCAATCTTTTCATGGTTACCTCTGGTGGGTCGGATCCGGGTCGGGTCGATTGGTGAAATGGGTATTTGGGCATCTGGGTGTTCTTCATTTAGGTTTATTAAAGATTCAATCTTTTGATTGTTACCTCTGGTGGGTTGGATCCGGGTTAGGTCGGTTGGTGAAATGGGTATTTGGGCATCTAGGTGTTGGGTTGTTGATGTGCAAAAGAGGCTTAATGGGTTGAATCTGTGATGGGTGTTTGTGATTCTTGCGAGATTTGAGCAGAAATTAGGGTTTATGAAATGGTTTTTGATGAAGAGATTAAAGACATGGTTTTTTTAAGGGGAGATGGTGAAGATGGAACGGAAATGGTGAATGAGTGACTGTGTTTTATTTAGGGCTAGGGTTTTAGAATATGTACTGAGTTTACTCGGATTAACTCGTATACACAATTTTTTTACTTTTTACGTACGATGTGTTTGGGGGAGAGAGAGAGAGAGAGAGATGGGTTATCAAATAAGGGAAATTAACAAAAGTAACAAAGACTCTTCACTAAATAGGGCAAATCAATTAAAAATGTAGTTAACTTGGGCATCTGGGTGTTCTTCATTTGGGGTTATCAAGTATTCAATCTTTTCATGGTTACCTCTGGTGGGTCGGATCCGGGTCGGGTCGGTTTTTGAAATAGGTATTTGGGCAACTGGGTGTTCTTCATTTAGGGTTATTAAAGATTCAATCTTTACATGGTTACCTCTGGTGGGTCGGATCCGGGTCGAGTCGGTTGGTAAAATGGGTATTTGTTAAGATTCAATCTTTTCATGGTTACCTCAAGTGGGTCGGATCCGGGTCGGATCAGTTGGTGAAATGGGTATTTTGGAATCTGGGTGTTGGTTTGTTGATGTGCAAAAGAGGCTTAGTGGGTTGAATCTGTGATGGGTGTTTGTGATTCTTGTGAGATTTGAGAAGAAATTAGGGTATATGAAATGGGGTTTTGATGAAGAGATTAAAGACATGGTTTTTTAAGAGGAGATGGTGAAGATGGAACGGAAATGGTGAATGAGTGACTAGGTTTTAACTAGGGCTAGGGTTTTAGAATATGTACTGAGTTGACTCAGTTTAACTCGTATACAAAACATTTTTACTTTTTACGTACGATGTGTTTGGGGGGGGGGAGAGAGAGAGATGGGTCATCAAATAAGGGAAATTAACAAAACTAACAAAGACTCTTTACTAAATAAGGCAAATCACTTAAAAATGTTGTTAACTTGGGCATGTGGGTGTTCTTCATTTGGGTTTATTAAAGATTCAATCTTTTCATGGTTACCTATGGTGGGTCGGATCCGGGTAGGGTCGGTTGGTGAAATGGGTATTTGGGCATCTAGGTGTTGGGTTGTTGATGTGCAAAAGAGGCTTAATGGGTTGAATCTGTGATGGGTGTTTGTGATTCTTGCGAGATTTGAGAAGAAATTAGGGTTTATGAAATGGTTTTTGATGAAGAGATTAAAAACATGGTTTTTTAAGGGGAGATGGTGAAGATGGAACGGAAATGGTGAATGAGTGACTGTGTTTTATTTAGGGCTAGGGTTTTAGAATATGTACTGAGTTGACTCAGTTTAACTCGTATACACAAGGTTTTTTACTTTTTACCTACGATGTGTTTGGGGGGGAGAGAGACAGAGAGAGAGATGGGTTATCAAATAAAGGAAATTAACAAAAGTAAAAAATGCTTTTCACTAAATAGGGAAAATCACTTAAAAATGTAGTTAACTTGGGCATCTGGGTGTTCTTCATTTGGGGTTATTAAAGATTCAATCTTTTCACGGTTACCTCTGGTGGGTCGAATCCGGGTCGGGTCGATTGGTGAAATGGGTATTTGGGCATCTGGGTGTTCTTCATTTGGGTTTATTAAAGATTCAATCTTTTGATTGTTACCTCTGGTGGGTCGGATCCGGGTAGGGTCGGTTGGTGAAATGGGTATTTGGGCATCTAGTTGTTGGGTTGTTGATGTGCAAAAGAGGCTTCATGGGTTGAATCTGTGATGGGTGTTTGTGATTCTTGTGAGATTTGAGAAGAAATTAGGGTTTATGAAATGGTTTTTGATGAAGAGATTAAAGACATGGTTTTTTTAAGGGGAGATGCTGAAGATGGAACGGAAATGGTGAATAAGTGACTGTGCTTTATTTAGGGCTCGGGTTTTATAATATGTACTGAGTTGACTCGGTTTAACTTATATACACAAGGTTTTTACTTTTTACGTACGATGTGTTTGGGGAGAGAGAGAGAGATGGGTTATAAAATAAGGGAAATTAACAAAAGTAACAAAGACTCTTCACTAAATAGGGCAAATCACTTAAAAATGTAGTTAACTTGGGCATCTGGGTGTTCTTCATTTGGGGTTATCAAAGATTCAATCTTTTCATGGGTTACCTCTGGTGGGTCGAATCCGGGTCGGGTCGGTTTGTGAAATAGGTATTTGGGCAGCTGGGTGTTCTTCATTTAGGGTTATTAAAGATTCAATCTTTTCATGGTTACCTCTGGTGGGTCGGATTCGGGTCGAGTCGGTTGGTGAAATGGGTATTTGTTAAGATTCAATCTTTTCATGGTTACCTCAAGTGGGTCGGATCCGGGTCGGATCGGTTGGTGAAATGGGTATTTGGGCATCTGGGTGTTGGTTTGTTGATGTGCAAAAGAGGCTTAATGGGTTGAATCTGTGATGGGTGTTTGTGATTCTTGTGAGATTTGAGAAGAAATTAGGGTTTATGAAATGGGGTTTTGATGAAGAGATTAAAGACATGGTTTTTTAAGAGGAGATGGTGAAGATGGAACGGAAATGGTGAATGAGTGACTAGGTTTTAATTAGGGCTAGGGTTTTAGAATATGTACTGAGTTGATTCAGTTTAACTCGTATACACAAGGTTTTTACTTTTTACGTACGATGTGTTTGGGGGGGGGAGAGAGAGAGAGAGAGAGAGAGAGAGATGGGTTATCAAATAAGGGAAATTAACAAAACTAACAAAGACTCTTTACTAAATAAGGCAAATCACTTAAAAATGTTGTTAACTTGGGCATGTGGGTGTTCTTCATTTGGGGTTATTAAAGATTCAATCTTTTCATGGTTACCTTTGGTGGGTCGGATCTGGGTCGGGTCGATTGGTGAAATGGGTATTTGGGCATCTAGGTGTTGGGTTGTTGATGTGCAAAAGAGGCTTAATGGGTTGAATCTATGATGGGTGTTTGTGATTCTTGCGAGATTTGAGCAGAAATTAGGCTTTATGAAATGGTTTTTGATGAAGAGATTAAAGACATGGTTTTTTTAAGGGGAGATGGTGAAGATGGAACGAAAATGGTGAATGAGTGACTGTGTTTTATTTAGGGCTAGGGTTTTAGAATATGTACTGAGTTTACTCGGATTAACTCGTATACACAATTTTTTTACTTTTTACGTACGATGTGTTTGGGGGAGAGAGAGAGAGAGATGGGTTATCAAATAAGGGAAATTAACAAAAGTAACAAAGACTCTTCACTAAATATGGCAAATCAATTAAAAATGTAGTTAACTTGGGCATCTGGGTGTTCTTCATTTGGGGTTATCAAATATTCAATCTTTTCATGGTTACCTCTGGTGGGTCGGATCCGGGTCGGGTCGGTTTTTGAAATAGGTATTTGGGCAACTGGGTGTTCTTCATTTAGGGTTATTAAAGATTCAATCTTTTCATGGTTACCTCTGGTGGGTCGGATCCGGGTCGAGTCGGTTGGTAAAATGGGTATTTGTTAAGATTCAATCTTTTCATGGTTACCTCAAGTGGGTCGGATCGTTTGGTGAAATGGGTATTTGGGAATCTGGGTGTTGGTTTGTTGATGTGCAAAAGAGGCTTAGTGGGTTGAATCTGTGATGGGTGTTTGTGATTCTTGTGAGATTTGAGAAGAAATTAGGGTTTATGAAATGGGGTTTTGATGAAGAGATTAAAGACATGGTTTTTTAAGAGGAGATGGTGAAGATGGAACGGAAATGGTGAATGAGTGACTAGGTTTTAATTAGGGCTAGGGTTTTAGAATATGTACTGAGTTGACTCAGTTTAACTCGTATACAAAACGTTTTTACTTTTTACGTACGATGTGTTTGGGGGGGGAGAGAGAGAGATGGGTCATCAAATAAGGGAAATTAACAAAACTAACAAAGACTCTTTACTAAATAAGGCAAATCACTTAAAAATGTTGTTAACTTGGGCATGTGGGTGTTTTTCATTTGGGGTTATTAAAGATTCAATCTTTTCATGGTTACCTTTGGTGGGACGGGTCGATTGGTGAAATGGGTATTTGGGCATCTGGGTGTTCTTCATTTGGGTTTATTAAAGATTCAATCTTTTGATGGTTACCTATGGTGGGTCGGATCCGGGTAGGGTCGGTTGGTGAAATGGGTATTTGGGCATCTAGGTGTTGGGTTGTTGATGTGCAAAAGAGGCTTAATGGGTTGAATCTGTGATGGGTGTTTGTGATTCTTGCGAGATTTGAGAAGAAATTAGGGTTTATGAAATGGTTTTTGATGAAGAGATTAAAAACATGGTTTTTTTAAGGGGAGATGGTGAAGATGGAACGGAAATGGTGAATGAGTGACTGTGTTTTATTTAGGGCTAGGGTTTTAGAATATGTACTGAGTTGACTCAGTTTAACTCGTATACACAAGGTTTTTTACTTTTTACGTACGATGTGTTTGGGGGGGGGAGAGACAGAGAGAGAGATGGGTTATCAAATAAAGGAAATTAACAAAAGTAAAAAATACTTTTCACTAAATAGGGAAAATCACCTAAAAATGTAGTTAACTTGGGCATCTGGGTGTTCTTCATTTGGGGTTATTAAAGATTCAATCTTTTCATGGTTACCTCTGGTGGGTCGAATCCGGGTCGGGTCGATTGGTGAAATGGGTATTTGGGCATCTGGGTGTTCTTCATTTGGGTTTATTAAAGATTCAATCTTTTGATTGTTACCTCTGGTGGGTCGGATCCGGGTAGGGTCGGTTGGTGAAATGGGTATTTGGGCATCTAGGAGTTAGGTTGTTGATGTGCAAAAGAGGCTTCATGGGTTGAATCTGTGATGGGTGTTTGTGATTCTTGTGAGATTTGAGAAGAAATTAGGGTTTATGAAATGGTTTTTGATGAAGAGATTAAAGAAATGGTTTTTTTAAGGGGAGATGCTGAAGATGGAACGGAAATGGTGAATGAGTGACTGTGCTTTATTTAGGTCTCTGGTTTTATAATATGTACTGAGTTGACTCGGTTTAACTTATATACACAAGGTTTTTACTTTTTACGTACGATGTGTTTGGGGAGAGAGAGAGAGATGGGTTATAAAATAAGGGAAATTAACAAAATTAACAAAGACTCTTCACTACATAGGGCAAATCACTTAAAAATGTAGTTAACTTGGGCATCTGGGTGTTCTTCATTTGGGGTTATCAAAGATTCAATCTTTTCATGGGTTACCTCTGGTGGGTCGGATCCGGGTCGGGTCGGTTTGTGAAATAGGTATTTGGACAGCTGGGTGTTCTTCATTTAGGGTTATTAAAGATTCAATCTTTTCATGGTTACCTCTGGTGGGTCGGATTCGGGTCGAGTCGGTTGGTGAAATGGGTATTTGTTAAGATTCAATCTTTTCATGGTTACCTCAAGTGGGTCGGATCCGGGTCGGATCGGTTGGTGAAATGGGTATTTGGGCATCTGGGTGTTGGTTTGTTGATGTGCAAAAGAGGCTTAATGGGTTGAATCTGTGATGGGTGTTTGTGATTCTTGTGAGATTTGAGAAGAAATTAGGGTTTATGAAATGGGGTTTTGATGAAGAGATTAAAGACATGGTTTTTTAAGAGGAGATGGTGAAGATGGAACGGAAATGGTGAATGAGTGACTAGGTTTTAATTAGGGCTAGGGTTTTAAAAAATGTACTGAGTTGCTTCAGTTTAACTCGTATACACAAGGTTTTTACTTTTTACGTACGATGTGTTTGGGGGGGGGAGAGAGAGAGAGAGAGAGAGATGGGTTATCAAATAAGGGAAATTAACAAAACTAATAAAGACTCTTTACTAAATAAGGCAAATCACTTAAAAATGTTGTTAACTTGGGCATCTAGGTGTTGGGTTGTTGATGTGCAAAAGAGGCTTAATGGGCTGAATCTGTGATGGGTGTTTGTGATTCTTGCGAGATTTGAGAAGAAATTAGGGTTTATGAAATGGGTTTTTGATGAAGAGATTAAAGACATGGTTGTTTTTTAGGAGAGATGGAGAAGATGGAACGGAAATGGTGAATGAGTGACTGTGTTTTATTTAGGGATAGGGTCTTAGAAAATGTACTGAGTTGACTCGGTTTAACTCGTATACACAAGGTTTTTACTTTTTACGTACGATGTGTTTAAGGGAGAGAGAGAGATGGGGTATCAAATAAAGGAAATTAACAAAAGTAACAAAGACTCTTCACTAAATAGGGAAAATCACTTAAAAATGTAGTTAACTTGGGCATCTGGGTGTACTTCATTTGGGGTTATTAAAGATTCAATCTTTTCATGGTTACCTCTGGTGGGTCGGATCCGGGTCGGGTCGGTTGGTGAAATGAGTATTTGGGCAACTTGGTGTTCTTCATTTGGGATTATTAAAGATTCAATCTTTTCATGGTTACCTCTAGTGGGTCGGATCCGGGTAGGGTCGGTTGGTGAAATGGGTATTTGGGCATCTAGGTGTGGGGTTGTTGATGTGCAAAAGAGGTTTAATGGGTTGAATCTGTGATGGGTGTTTGTGATTCTTGCGAGATTTGAGAGGAAATTAGGGTTTATGAAAAGGGTTTTTGATGAAGAGATGAAAGACGTGGTTTTTTTAAGGGGAGATGGTGAAGATGGAACGGAAATGGTGAATGAGTGACTGTGTTTTATTTAGGGCTAGGGTTTTAGAATATGTACTGAGTTGACTTGGTTTAACTCGTATACACAAGGTTTTTACATTTTACGTACGATGTGTCTGGGGGAGAGAGAGGGAGATGGGTTATCAAATTAGGGAAATTAACATAAGTAACAAAGACTGTTCACTAAATAGGGCAAATCACTTAAAAATGTAGTTAACTTGGGCATCTGGGTGTTCTTTTTTTGGGGTTATTAAAGATTCAGTTTTGTCATGGTCACCTCTGGTGGGTCGGATTCGGGTCAGGTCGGTTGGTGAAATGGGTATTTGGGCATCTGGGTGTTCTTCATTTGGGTTTATTAAAGATTCAATCTTTTGATGGTTACTCTGGTGGGTCGGATCCGGGTAGGGTCGGTTGGTGAAATGGGTATTTGGGCATGTGGGTGTTGGGTTGTTGATGGGCAAAAGAGGCATAATGGGTTGAATCTGTGATGGGCGTTTGTGATTCTTGCGAGATTTGAGAAGAAATTAGGGTTTATGAAATGGGTTTTTGATGAAGAGATTAAAGACATGGTTTTTTTTTAGGAGATATGGAGAAGATGGAACGGAAATGGTGAATGAGTGACTGTGTTTTATTTAGGGATAGGGTCTTAGAAAATGTACTGAGTTGACTCGGTTTAACTCGTATACACAAGGTTTTTACTTTTTACGTACGATGTGTTTAAGGAAGAGAGAGAGATGGGGTATCAAATAAAGGAAATTAACAAAAGTAACAAAGACTCTTCACAAAATAGGGAAAATCACTTAAAAATGTAGTTAACTTGGGCATCTGGGTGTACTTCATTTGGGGTTATTAAAGATTCAATCTTTTCATGGTTACCTCTGGTGGGTCGGATCCGGGTCGGGTCGGTTAGTGAAATGTGTATTTGGGCAACTTGGTGTTCTTCATTTGGGATTATTAAAGATTCAATGTTTTCATGGTTACCTCTAGTCGGTCGGATCCGGGTAGGGTCGGTTGGTGAAATGGGTATTTGGGCATCTGGGTGTGGGGTTGTTGATGTGCAAAAGAGGTTTAATGGGTTGAATCTGTGATGGGTGTTTGTGATTCTTGCGAGATTTGAGAGGAAATTAGGGTTTAGGAAAAGGGTTTTTGATGAAGAGATTAAAGACGTGGTTTTTTTAAGGGGAGATGGTGAAGATGGAACGGAAATGGTGAATGAGTGACTGTGTTTTATTTAGGGCTAGAGTTTTAGAATATGTACTAAGTTGACTTGGTTTAACTCGTATACACAAGGTTTTTACATTTTACGTACGATGTGTCTGGGGAGAGATAGGGAGATGGGTTATCAAATTAGGGAAATTGACATAAGTAACAAAGACTCTTCACTAAATAGGGCAAATCACTTAAAAATGTAGTTAACTTGGGCATCTGGGTGTTCTTTTTTTTTGGGGTTATTAAAGATTCAGTCTTTTCTTGGTCACCTCTGGTGGGTCTGATCCGGGTCAGGTCGGTTGGTGAAATGGGTATTTAGGCAACTGGGTGTTGTTCGTTTGGGTTTATTAAAGATTCAATCTTTTAATGGTTACCTCTGGTGGGTCGAATCCGGGTAGGGCCGGTTGGTGAAATAGGTATTTGGGCATCTAGGTGTTGGGTTGTTGATGTGCAAAAGAGGCTTAATGGGTTGAATCTGTGATGGGTGTTTGTGATTCTTGCGAGATTTGAGAAGAAATTAGGGTTTATGAAATGTGTTTTTGATTAAGAGATTAAAGACATGGTTTTTTTAAGGGGAGATGGTGAAGATGGAACGGAAATGGTGAATGAGTGACTGTGTTTTATTTAGGGATAGGGTTTTAAAATATGTTATGAGTTGACTGGGATTAACTCGTATACACAAGGTTTTTACTTTTTACGTACGATGTGTTTGGGGGAGAGAGAGAGAGAGATGGGTTATCAAATAAGGGAAATTAACAAAAGTAACAAAGACTCGTCACTAAATATGGCGAATCACTTAAAAATGTAGTTAACTTGGGCATCTGGGTGTTCTTCATTTGGGGTTATTAAAGATTCAATCTTTTCATGGTTACCTCTGGTGGGCCGGATCCGGGTTGGGTCGGTTCGTTAAACAGGTATTTGGGCTGCTGGGTGTTCTTCATTTAGGGTTATTAAAGATTCAATCTTTTCATTGTTACCTCTAGTGGGTCGGAACCGAGTCGGGGCGGTTGGTGAAATGGGTATTTGGGCATCCGGGTGTTCGGCTGTTGATGTGCAAAAGAGGCTTAATGGGTTGAATCTGTAATGGGTGTTTGTGATTCTTGCGAGATTTGAGAAGAAATTAAGGTTTATGAATGGGTCGGTTTATGAAATAGGTATTTGGGTAAAAGAGACATGATTTTTTTAAGGGGAGATGGTGAAGATGGAACGGAAATGGTGAATGAGTGACTGTGTTTTATTTAGGGCTAGGGTTTTAGAAAATGTACTGAGTGACTCGGTTTAACTCGTATACACAAGGTTTTTACTTTTTACGTACGATGTGTTTGGGGGAGAGAGAGAGAGATGGGTTATCAAAAAAGGGAAATTAACAAAAGTAACAAAGACTCGTCACTAAATATGGAGAATCACTTAAAAATGTAGTTAAGTTGGGCATCTGGGTTTTCTTCATTTGGGGTTATTAAAGATTCAATCTTTTCATGATTACCTCTGGTGGGTCGGATCCGGGTTGGGTCGGTTCGTTAAATAGGTATTTGGGCTGCTGGGTGATCTTCATTTAGGGTTATTAAAGATTCAATCTTTTCATTGTTACCTCTAGTGGGTCGGAACCGGGTCGGGTCGGTTGGTGAAATGGGTATTTGGGCATCCGGGTGTTCGGCTGTTGATGTGCAAAAGAGGCTTAATGGGTTGAATCTGTAATGGGTGTTTGTGATTCTTGCGAGATTTGAGAAGAAATTAAGGTTTATGAATGGGTCGGTTCATGAAATAGGTATTTGGGCAAAAGAGACATGATTTTTTTAAGGGGAGATGGTGAAGATGGAACGGAAATGGTGAATGAGTGACTGTGTTTTATTTAGGGGTAGGGTTTTAGAAAATGTACTGAGTGACTCGGTTTAACTCGTATACACAAGGTTTTTACTTTTTACGTATGATGTGTTTGGGGGAGAGAGAGAGATGGGTTATCAAATAAGGGAAATTGACAAAAGTAACAAAGACTCTTCACTAAAAAGGGCAAATCACTTAAAAATGTAGTTAAGTTGGGCATCTGGGTTTTCTTCATTTAGGGTAATTAAAGATTCAATCTTTTCATGGTTACCTCTGGTGGGTCGGATCCGGGTCGGGTCGTTTGGTGAAATGGGTATTTGGGCAGCTGGGTGTTCTTCATTTGGGGCTATTAAATATTCAATCTTTTCATGGTTACCTCTGATGGGTTGGAACCGGGTCGGGTCGGTTGATGAAATGGGTATTTGGGCATCCGGGTGTTGGGTTGTTGATGTGCAAAGGAGGATTAATGGGTTGAATCTGTGATGGGTATTTGTGATTCTTGCGATATTTGAGAAGAAATTAGGGTTTAGGAAATGGGTTTTTGATGAAGAGATTAAACACATGGTTTTTTTAAGGGGAGATGGTGAAGATGGAACGGAAATGGTGAATGAGTGATTGTGTTTTATTTAGGGCTAGGGTTTTAGAATATGTACTGAGTTTACTCGGATTAACTCATATACACAAGGTTTTTACTTTTTACGTACGATGTGTTTGGGGGAGAGAGAGAGAGAGATGGGTTATCAAATAAGGTAAATTAACAAAAGTAACAAAGACTCTTCACTAAATAAGGCAAATCACTTAAAAATGTTGTTAAGTTGGGCATCTGGGTTTTCTTCATTTGGGGTTATTAAAGATTCAATCTTTTCATGGTTACCTCTGGTGGGTCGGATCCGGGTTGGGTCGGTTTGTGAAATAGGTATTTGGGCAGCTGGGTGTTCTTCATTTAGGGTTATTAAAGATTCAATCTTTTCATTGTTACCTCTGGTGGGTCGGAACCGGGTCGGGTCAGTTGGTGAAATGGGTATTTGGGCATCCGGGTGTTGCGTAGTTGATGTGCAAAAGAGGGTTAATGGGTTGAATCTGTAATGGGTGTTTGTGATTCTTGCGAGATTTGAGAAGAAATTAGGGTTTATGAAATGGGGTTTTGATGAAGAGATTAAAGATATGTTTTTTTTAAGGGGAGATGGTGAAGATGGAACGGAAATGGTGAATGAGTGACTGTGTTTTATTTAGGGTTTGGGTTTTAGAATATGTACTGAGTTGACTCGGTTTAACTCGTATACACAAGGTTTTTACTTTTTACGTATGATGTGTTTGGGAGAGAGAGAGAGAGAGAGACATGGGTTATCAAATAAGGGAAATTAACAAAAGTAACAAAGACTCTTCACTAAATAGGGAAAATCACTTAAAAATGTAGTTAACTTGGGCATCTGGGTGTTCTTCATTTGGGGTTATTGAAGATTCAATCTTTTCATGGTTACCTCTGGTGGGTCGGATCCGGGTCGGGTCGATTGGTGAAATGGGTATTTGGGCATCTGGGTGTTCTTCATTTAGGTTTATTAAAGATTCAATCTTTTGATTGTTACCTCTGGCGGGTCGGATCCGGGTTAGGTCGGTTGGTGAAATGGGTATTTGGGCATCTAGGTGTTGGGTTGTTGATGTGCAAAAGAGGCTTAATGGGTTGAATCTGTGATGGGTGTTTGTGATTCTTGCGAGATTTGAGCAGAAATTAGGGTTTATGAAATGGTTTTTGATGAAGAGATTAAAGACATGGTTTTTTTAAGGGGAGATGGTGAAGATGGAACGGAAATGGTGAATGAGTGACTGTGTTTTATTTAGGGCTAGGGTTTTAGAATATGTACTGAGTTTACTCGGATTAACTCGTATACACAATTTTTTTACTTTTTACGTACGATGTGTTTGGGGGAGAGAGAGAGAGAGAGATGGGTTATCAAATAAGGGAAATTAACAAAAGTAACAAAGACTCTTCACTAAATAGGGCAAATCAATTAAAAATGTAGTTAACTTGGGCATCTGGGTGTTCTTCATTTGGGGTTATCAAATATTCAATCTTTTCATGGTTACCTCTGGTGGGTCGGGTCGGTTTTTGAAATAGGTATTTGGGCAACTGGGTGTTCTTCATTCAGGGTTATTAAAGATTCAATCTTTTCATGGTTACCTCTGGTGGGTCGGATCCGGGTCGAGTCGGTTGGTAAAATGGGTATTTGTTAAGATTCAATCTTTTCATGGTTACCTCAAGTGGGTCGGATCCGGGTCGGATCGGTTGGTGAAATGGGTATTTGGGAATCTGGGTGTTGGTTTGTTGATGTGCAAAAGAGGCTTAGTGGGTTGAATCTGTGATGGGTGTTTGTGATTCTTGTGAGATTTGAGAAGAAATTAGGGTTTATGAAATGGGGTTTTGATGAAGAGATTAAAGACATGGTTTTTTAAGAGGAGATGGTGAAGATGGAACGGAAATGGTGAATGAGTGACTAGGTTTTAATTAGGGCTAGGGTTTTAGAATACGTACTGAGTTGACTCTGTTTAACTCGTATACAAAACGTTTTTACTTTTTACGTACGATGTGTTTGGGGGGGGAGAGAGAGAGATGGGTCATCAAATAAGGGAAATTAACAAAACTAACAAAGACTCTTTACTAAATAAGGCAAATCACTTAAAAATGTTGTTAACTTGGGCATGTGGGTGTTCTTCATTTGGGGTTATTAAAGATTCAATCTTTTCATGGTTACCTTTGGTGGGTCGGGTCGATTGGTGAAATGGGTATTTGGGCATCTGGGTGTTCTTCATTTGGGTTTATTAAAGATTCAATCTTTTGATGGTTACCTATGGTGGGTCGGATCCGGGTAGGGTCGGTTGGTGACTCAGTTTAACTCGTATACACAAGGTTTTTTACTTTTTACGTACGATGTGTTTGGGGGGGGGGGAGAGACAG
This sequence comes from Chrysanthemum seticuspe, assembly GCA_019973895.1. Taxonomy (NCBI): domain Eukaryota; kingdom Viridiplantae; phylum Streptophyta; class Magnoliopsida; order Asterales; family Asteraceae; genus Chrysanthemum; species Chrysanthemum seticuspe. Next base: position 342,818,017 of record BPTQ01000006.1, read on the forward strand.
AGAGAGAGATGGGTTATCAAATAAAGGAAATTAACAAAAGTAAAAAATACTTTTCACTAAATAGGGAAAATCACTTAAAAATGTAGTTAACTTGGGCATCTGGGTGTTCTTCATTTGGGGTTATTAAAGATTCAATCTTTTCACGGTTACCTCTGGTGGGTCGAATCCGGGTCGGGTCGATTGCTGAAATGGGTATTTGGGCATCTGGGTGTTCTTCATTTGGGTTTATTAAAGATTCAATCTTTTGATTGTTACCTCTGGTGGGTCGGATCCGGGTAGGGTCGGTTGGTGAAATGGGTATTTGGGCATCTAGGTGTTGGGTTGTTGATGTGCAAAAGAGGCTTCATGGGTTGAATCTGTGATGGGTGTTTGTGATTCTTGTGAGATTTGAGAAGAAATTAGGGTTTATGAAATGGTTTTTGATGAAGAGATTAAAGACATGGTTTTTTTAAGGGGAGATGCTGAAGATGGAACGGAAATGGTGAATGAGTGACTGTGCTTTATTTAGGGCTCGGGTTTTATAATATGTACTGAGTTGACTCGGTTTAACTTATATACACAAGGTTTTTACTTTTTACGTACGATGTGTTTGGGGGGAGAGAGAGAGATGGGTTATAAAATAAGGGAAATTAACAAAAGTAACAAAGACTCTTCACTAAATAGGGCAAATCACTTAAAAATGTAGTTAACTTGGGCATCTGGGTGTTCTTCATTTGGGGTTATCAAAGATTCAATATTTTCATGGGTTACCTCTGGTGGGTCGGATCCGGGTCGGGTCGGTTTGTGAAATAGGTATTTGGGCAGCTGGGTGTTCTTCATTTAGGGTTATTAAAGATTCAATCTTTTCATGGTTACCTCTGGTGGGTCGGATTCGGGTCGAGTCGGTTGGTGAAATGGGTATTTGTTAAGATTCAATCTTTTCATGGTTACCTCAAGTGGGTCGGATCCGGGTCGGATCGGTTGGTGAAATGGGTATTTGGGCATCTGGGTGTTGGTTTGTTGATGTGCAAAAGAGGCTTAATGGGTTGAATCTGTGATGGGTGTTTGTGATTCTTGTGAGATTTGTGAAGAAATTAGGGTTTATGAAATGGGGTTTTGATGAAGAGATTAAAGACATGGTTTTTTAAGAGGAGATGGTGAAGATGGAACGGAAATGGTGAATGAGTGACTAGGTTTTAATTAGGGCTAGGGTTTTAGAATATGTACTGAGTTGATTCAGTTTAACTCGTATACACAAGGTTTTTACTTTTTACGTACGATGTGTTTGGGGGGGGGAGAGAGAGAGAGAGAGAGAGAGATGGGTTATCAAATAAGGGAAATTAACAAAACTAACAAAGACTCTTTACTAAATAAGGCAAATAACTTATAAATGTTGTTAACATGGGCATGTGGGTGTTCTTCATTTGGGGTTATTAAAGATTCAATCTTTTCATGGTTACCTTTGGTGGGTCGGATCTGGGTCGGGTCGATTGGTGAAATGGGTATTTGGGCATCTGGGTGTTCTTCATTTGGGTTTATTAAAGATTCAATCTTTTGATGGTTACCTCTGGTGGGTCGGATTCGGGTAAGGTCGGTTGGTGAAATGGGTATTTGTGCATCTAGGTGTTGGGTTGTTGATGTGCAAAAGAGGCTTAATGGGTTGAATCTGTGATGGGTGTTTGTGATTCTTGCGAGATTTGAGAAGAAATTAGGGTTTATGAAATGGTTTTTTATGAAGAGATTAAAAACATGGTTTTTTTAAGGGGAGATGGTGAAGATGGAACGGAAATGGTGAATGAGTGACTGTGTTTTATTTAGGGCTAGGGTTTTAGAATATGTACTGAGTTGACTCGGTTTAACTCGTATACACAAGGTTTTTTACTTTTTACGTACGATGTGTTTGGGGGGGGAGAGACAGAGAGAGAGAGAGATGGGTTATCAAATAAAGGAAATTAACAAAAGTAAAAAAGACTTTTCACTAAATAGGGAAAATCACTTAAAAATGTAGTTAACTTGGGCATCTGGGTGTTCTTCATTTGGGGTTATTAAAGATTCAATCTTTTCATGGTTACCTCTGGTCGGTCAGATCCGGGTCGGGTCGATTGGTGAAATGGGTATTTGGGCATCTGGGTGTTCTTTATTTGGGTTTATTAAAGATTCAATCTTTTGATGGTTACCTCTGGTGGGTCGGATCCGGGTAGGGTCGGTTGGTAAAATGGGTATTTGGGCATCTAGGTGTTGGGTTGTTGATGTGCAAAAGAGGCTTAATAGGTTGAATCTGTGATGGGTGTTTGTGATTCTTGCGAGATTTGAGAAGAAATTAGGGTTTATGAAATGGTTTTTGATGAAGAGATTAAAGACATGGTTTTTTTAAGGGGAGATGGTGAAGATGGAACGGAAATGGTGAATGAGTGACTGTGTTTTATTTAGGGCTCGGGTTTTAGAATATGTACTGAGTTGACTCGGTTTAACTCATATACACAAGGTTTTTACTTTTTACGTACGATGTGTTTGGGGAGAGAGAGAGAGATGGGTTATCATTTAAGGGAAATTAACAAAAGTAACAAAGACTCTTCACTAAATAGGGCAAATCACTTAAAAATGTAGTTAACTTGGGCATCTAGGTGTTCTTCATTTGGGGTTATTAAAGATTCAATCTTTTCATGGGTTACCTCTGGTGGGTCGGATCCGGGTCGGGACGGTTGGTGAAATGGGTATTTGGGCAGCTGGGTGTTCTTCATTTAGGGTTATTAAAGATTCAATCTTTTCATGGTTACCTCTGGTGGGTCGGATCAGGGTCGGGTCGATTGTTGAAATGGGTATTTGTTAAGATTCTATATTTTCATGGTTACCTCTAGTGGGTCGGATCCGGGTTGGTTGGTGAAATGGGTATTTGGGCATCTAGGTGTTGGGTTGTTGATGTGCAAAAGAGGCTTAATGGGCTGAATCAGTGATGGGTGTTTGTGATTCTTGTGAGATTTGAGAAGAAATTAGGGTTTATGAAATGGGGTTTTGATGAAGAGATTAAAGACATGGTTTTTTTAAGGGGAGATGGTGAAGATGGAACAGAAATGGTGAATGAGTGACTATGTTTTATTTAGGGCTAGGGTTTTAGAATATGTACTCAGTTGACTCGGTTTAACTCGTATACACAAGTTTTTTACTTTTTACGAACGATGTGTTTGGGGGAGAGAGAGAGAGAAGGGTTATCAAATAAGGGAAATTAACAAAAGTAACAAAGACTCTTCACTAAATAGGGAAAATCATTTAAAAATATAGTTAACTTGGGCATCTAGGTGTTCTTCATTTGGGGTTATTAAAGATTCAATCTTTTCATGGTTACCTCTGGTGGGTCGGGTCGGTTGGTGAAATGGGTATTTGGGCATCTGGATGTTCTTCATTTGGGGTTATTAAAGATTCAATCTTTTGATGGTTACCTCTGGTGGGTCGGATCCGGGTCGAGTCGGTTGGTGAAATGGGTATTTGGGCATCTGGGTGTTGGGTTGTTGATGTGCAAAAGAGGCTTAATGGGTTGAATCTGTGATGGGTGTTTGTGATTCTTGTGAGATTTTAGAAGAAATTAGGGTTTATAAAATGGGGTTTTGATGAAGAGATTAAAGACATGGTTTTTTTAAGGGGTAATGGTGAAGATGGAACAGAAATGGTGAATGTGTGAATGTTTTTTATTTAGGGCTAGGCTTTTAGAATATGTACTGAGTTGACTCGGTTTAACTCGTATACACAAGGTTTTTACTTTTTACGTACGATGTGTTTGGGGGGAGAGAGAGATATGGGTTATCAAATAAGGGAAATTAACAAAAGTAACAAATTTAATAAAGGCTCTTCACTAATTAGGGCAAATCATGTATTTAACTTGCCACTTTTTTCTCATTGTTTGTAGTATTTGTTTTTTCTCGTTCTGTCAAAAAACCTCTATCGTTAGTCTTTTCTGTGTACCCGTTACCAATAAAACCTGCATCGTTAGTCATTTGTACTAACGACCGTTAATAAATAACTTAAAACTTGGTTATCTTATTCTAAACTTGCGTCATTGGTCGTTTATACTAACAATCGTTAAAAAATAACTTAAAATCTGGTTTTCTTACGTTTCCGTCCGTTTTTTTTCAACCTTTCGTACGTTTTTACACGTTTTCGTTCGTTTTAACACGCTATCGTCCGTTTTTTCACGTTTTTATCTGTTTTTACACGTTTTCATTCGTTTTTACACGTTTTCATCCCGTTTTTCACGTTTTCGTCTGTTTTTCCCCGTTTCGTCCGTTTTTTCACATTTTCATCCGTTTTACACGTTTTCATCCATTTTTACACATTTTCGTCCATTTTTGCACGTTTTCGTTCGTTTTTACACGTCTTCATCCGTTTTAACACGGTTCCGTCTGTTTTTTGACGTTTTCATCAGTTTTTACACGTTTTCATCCATTTTTGCATGTTTTCGCCTGTTAGAAGGTTTTTGTCTGTTTTTACACGATTTCGTATGTTTTAACACGCTTTCGTCCATCGAAACACGTTTTCGTCCGTTGTTCGCGTTTTCATCCATTTTTTCGCTTTTTCATCCGTTTCTACACGTTTTCATCCGTTTTTACACGTTTGCGTCCGTTTTTTCACGTTTTCGTCCGTTGTTTTACGTTTTCATCCGTTTTTACACGTTTTCATCCGTTGTTTCATGTTTTCATTCGTGTTTGCACATTTTGTCTATTTTTTAGCATATTAATACGTTTTCAAATGTTTTAAAACGGATGAAAACATGTAAAAACGGATGAAAATGTGTAAAAACGGATGAAATTGTGAAAAAAAACGGATGGCAATGTGTTAAAACGGATGAAAACGTGTAAAAACGGAGGAAAACAGAAAAAATGGACAAAAACGTGTTAAAACAGACAAAAAAATGTTAGACAATCAAAATAGTGCAAAAACGGATGAAAACGTGGAAAAACTGACGAAAGCGTGTTAAAACGGACCAAAACGTGTAAAGACGGACGAAAATGTGAAAAAACGGACGAAAACGTGTTAAAACGGACGAAAACATGAAAAAACGGATGAAAACGTGAAAAACGGACGAAAGCGTGTAAGAATGGATGAAAACGTGCAAAAACGGACGAAAATGTGTTAAAACGGATGAAAACGCGAATAAACGGATGAAAACTTGAGAAAGCGGATGAAAACGTGTAAAAACGTATGAAAACGTGAAAAAACGGACAAAACGTGTTAAAACGAACGAAAACGTGTAAAAACGGACAAAACGTGTTAAAACGAACGAAAACGTATAAAAACGGACGGAAACGTGAAAAAATGGACGGAAACGTAAGAAAACCAAATTTTAAGTTATTTTTTAACGATCGTTAGTATAAAGGATCAACGATGCAAGTTTAGCGTAAGATAACCAAATTTTAAGTTATTTATTAACGGTCGTTAGCATAAAGGACTAACGATGCAGGTTTTTTTTGGTAATGGGTACACAGAAAGGACTAACGATAGAGGTTTATTGACAAAATGTGAAAAAAAAAAAAAAGAATGCTACATACAATGGGAAAAAGTGGCAAGTTAACTACATTTTTGGATGATTTGCCCCACTAAATACCATGGTTCTAAAAGGCTGGTAAATATTCCGTAAAAGGCCTCGCAAATGCGTGAGACTTGGTAATGTCGTCACGCCATGCCGCCACGTCACATTATGTCACATCTTTTTGTAAACTCGATATATATGAAATATGATATAAATATATAAATATTTTCATATTTTGTGCTTATAACACGCTTTATAAACACAAAAGTTTCACCTTGATTGCAAAAGCATAAGGTTTGGTCATGCAGCCACGCCACGCCTCACGCTATTTATAACTTTGCTAAATACCTATTTCTTATAAAAAAAAACGCCAATATACTCATGAAGTTCGTAATATTTAACTAGCAATGTCAAATCTTGCGAATTTTTGAAAAATTGCTCATTTTACTTCGATTTTTACGCTTAGCTCAAAATATGAAATTGTAGATCCCTCTTTTTCTTGTCAAGTGGCTCTTTGAACCATGCAAAAATAAGTTTGTATGAGGAAATTATTGCTAAAATACACATGAACTAAATGAGAACAAGTTGTTGTATTTTGGTCATAACTTTCTTATACAAACTTTTTTTAGATGACTCAAAAAGCCACTAAACAAGAAAAAGTATATCTACAACTTTTATGTTTTGAGCTAAGCATGAAAACCAAACAAAAATGAGAAATATAACAATTTTTGAAAATTGGCAAGGTTTTACCTTGCTAGTCAGCCTTGCGATTTTTTACAATTTAGCAAGATTGACTAGCAAGGTAAAACCTTGCGAATTATTGAAAATTGTTATATTTCTCCTTTTCCTTCTGTTTTCACCCTTAATTCAGACCATAAAAGTTATAGATCGCTCGTTTTTAGCCAAGTAGCTTTTTGAATCATGCAAAAAGAAGTTCGTATAAGAAAACTATGACCAAAATACCATATCAACTTTTTCTTGTTTAGTTGTTATGGTATGTTGGTCATACTTCCTCATACGAACTTCTTTTGCTTGTGTAGGTCACCACTTATGTAACATACACAAGTCACGTTTTAGAGAGAGAACGTTAGAGAGAGAAGGAGAGAGGATGGAATGAACTATGGAAATGATATGTGAGAATGATAATGCATATAACCAACAACCTCAAAGTGAGGTTTACATATGTTTATATAGGGAGTGAACTAGGGCAATGACCTAGTGGGCTTTCTAGAAGCTTACATACACGGCCATGAGCTTGTTTCATGAGTTGTGGGCTAAAACTAACATACAAGCCTATTACAATAACTAATGAGTGACACTTTAATAATGATTACACGTAATCCCAACAACGTGATTCAAAAAGACACTTGAAAAGAAATACTCCATTCGTCCCATAATAATTTTCCACTTTGACATTTTTGAGTCTTTATTGTTCAACGTTGACTATTAATATTTTTATTTGTGTTATATAATACTTGATGAAAATTATACCAAATGAAGATATATTTAAAACTCAATCTATTCATATATTTTTCATCAAATATTATATCACACAAATAAAAATATTTATGGTCAAAATTGAATAAAAATAACTTAAAAAAGTCAAAGTGGACAATATGGACGAAAGTTGTAAGATATACAACTTTCATATTTTGAGCTAAGCGTGAAAACCTAGGGTAAATGAGCAATTTTCAAAAGTTCGCAAAGTTTGACCTTCCTATTCAAACCTTGGTATATTGGTTTTTTTCGTGAAAATTGGATATTTAGTGAAAAGTGTTTGTAAAATTGGTTATTTTTGTTGTTTACCCAACAAATAATCTTTTCTAATCTTTTAAAATTAAGTGATACAGTCATTTACATGGCTTATAAAAAAACTAGACAATTATTTACGTAAAACAATGAGGGTATATTGTTTTTGACAAAATCATACTGCGCTAATTTATATGTACGTTTCTTTTCTTCAATTTGTGTATGGGGAGTGATATGTATACGGAACCTTTTATTTGCACACAGAAATTCAAATCAAAATGACATTTATATCCCTACCTATTTTTACTCACTTTTCTATTGTCATCTTCTTTGTAAACTATAAGGCTCCTTTTCTCTATCTTTAAACTATTAACCTACCTTAGAATTCAACGTTGACCCTGTTTATCACCCAAAACATTCATAAATAATAAATTATGGCTTTTAATTCTCACCTAAAAATTTTATGTGTAAAGACCATTATCCCTCAAGCCCTCAATCCCTCATCTTCTTTTTGTTTAATCTTCTCTCTACGCACATGATCAATTTTTAATTCAAAAGGTCTTCTATATACCCAGTTAATCGATGAGCAATTATGTGTGTAAAGATCACTTGAGTATTCAAGTTAATGAATATGGTGGTGCCTCACTTCCACCCTTCGATCTTTTGACTTTTTTGATGATGTTGATCCAGCGTGAAATTCAAAAGCTGACGTCTGTCGGGTGGATGGCAAAGTTTTTGGAAACTTTGAGAATGTTTTATGATAAAATAAAATCTACGATGTGAAACATTTGACAGAGTTTTCTCGTAACGGAATGTTTGAAGGATTAATATAAGAAGTACCTCGATAGTCTGTTGTATGACTCTTGACAGAAAATACGAAGAACTTGGTTTTCCTTGTGATTTAAGAAACAAATTGATGATATACTCAGATTCTAGGTTATTGATAATGGTTACTGGATTTCCCATAGTTTCATGAGTCATGACTTTTTTTTATACAATTTGCCGTAAAACTATTCTTCTATGCGAGTGCAATCGGGTGAGAGTGTAGAATTTTACTATTTTAGAGAAAGTATCAAAGTTGAGATATTATCAGTGAGGAGTAAGAGAAAGCATTTAGCATGTAAAAAAATAAAGAAGTGGTCAAAAGAGAAAATTAAAGGAGGTGTAAGGGCATAAGTGTCATTACGCATTAAAATTCTGTGTAGGAAGTAAAAACTTCCGTGTAAATATCAACTCCCTTTGTGTATTTATTAGTCTTGTTTAAACTTAACAACTCCTTGTGTATGTGTGAACGCTTTATTCAGTTTTTTTTTGTAAATAATTGTGTATGTGTGCACGCTTTATTCAGCTTTTTTCTAAATAATTGTTGTGAACACAATTAAACAAATAATTACCGTTCTAGTTTGGTTTTTCATTGGTTCAGAGACAGTTTAGTGGTAATAGTTTAGGTGCGGGTGGAAGTGTGTTAATTATGCGTCTAATTCAGTTTTGTGTCTCATTTACCTCAATAGTCAAATAGAATTGTTATACGTTTTTACTAAGCAAATTTATTATTGCTTAGTAAAGGTAGTGTTTAAATTATTATTACATGTTTCAATTGTAGCTCGTGTAACTAGAGATAATCTTGAAAAAGATATCAACGATTTGATGAAAGTGCAAAATCGTACGGCTTTTAGGGGTCATTTAGTCCTTAATTTCATGCACATTGTATCATTTATTTTTTACTTTTAGGTCTTTAGGAATGCATTTGCTGAAAACATATAAGATTTATACTCATTTGGACGAAGAACGGATGAAAAAGACAAAGTTTTAAGTTTGTGACCGACATCTCTGATGTGGTCACCAAACGTGTCAAGAAAGTGAAATTTAAATGTGTTTGTGACGGGTCAGTGTGTTGAGACGACGAATCTGACGTTGTCACAATCAAGCTTGGCGCCGTCACACTCTAACCTAATGGCGTCACAAGAAGTTGGTTGACAAATACCATAATCGAATACGGCGAGCTGACGGCGTCACACTCCCAACCTAACGTCGTCACAACCAAAATTCTTTATATATTTCGCATTGTTTTTATTAATTTGTATGCTCCTATTAGGAGCTAAACCCTAAACGATTTTTATAAGTTTTTCAGCCATGTAAACCTTACATAACATCAAGATAAGTTTGTGTTTAATCTTTCAATCATGTTTATCATTGGTTGTGTTGATAATATGTGTTACTTTTTCTTGATTGCTATACTAGACTAATTTACTTAGTATTTTTCTAGTATTGCATTAAACTTGTTTGTGTATGATTATTCCTATTGTCTCTTATTAGTGAATGCGTTCGTTAGAAGTTCATACCTACATATGCAAACACTACCTTAAACCCTTCACTTAAGGCATTTAAACCTTTGCTGTAGGGATTTGTTCCTACTTTGAAACCTTTTACACAAAACAAAGGGCAAATGTTTTTAAAATGTATCATATTTGTTATCACTTGCTTTTCTGAGTAGCGAACAATTTTTTTTTTTTTTTTTGCTTTTGTGGGTATTTTTCTTTCAAATTCATCATTTTTAGGGTATTATGTGACATTTTTGCTCTGAGGGAAGAAAAAATTCTATTGGTTAAGAGGGTCAAAAATGTCAAAAAATTTCTCAAAACACCCAAAAAAATGATGAAATTGAAAGAAAAGTACCCATAAATGCAAAAGAATTGTTCGCTACCCACAAAAGCAAATGATTGTAAGTCTGATACATTTTAAAAACATTTTCCCTAAAACAAACACTACATATCATTCCCATTCATCATTGATAAACCTATAAAGTAAAAACCAATGACACGATTTTACCTTAATCCACAACTCTAAAACAGCTCCAATTAATAAGAGCACTAGATATCGTCGGTGTTATCCAACGGTGTTATAGGAAAAAGTGCTGCCACCTCAGCTTTTCTCATATAACTCAAAACCTATAACTTAACCAAAAAACGGCCTCTTTCCATCACTCAAGTTATAGGACACCCTTGGGACCCACAGTTCTTTCATTCATTTATCAAAATAAAATGGCACGTCTCATTAAATTAAAGATAACGATACATTGAAAAAAAATACAACTTAGTGAATAAGGTTCAATAAATGCTCCACAATATCTTGTAGAATGTCTTGGTTCACTCTCGTGTCCCAAAGTTTTTTGTTTTCCTCCGATGTATGTCGCATCTTTTAACCCAAGTACGTTGCAAATTTGGTTGTAGAGAAACATACAATTTGTTAAAATCACCTATCACGAATTCGTAGGGGGGTTTGTTGCTAGGAATCACAATGGGTATCAGATTTGGTATGGGTAGAATAACAATGGATATGATAAAGTGTATCATTACGATTGTTTATGTTTGGTTGATGAAATATGAAATGAAAAAGTGTATAAATATTTGAATTTTGTAGTGGCAAAGAGAAGAGCCCGCGGTAATAGATTTCATAGACACCAAATTGGTGTGTAATTAATCTATGACTATGATATACCCATTTCATTATTGGGTCCATAAAATAAACACATTTAATCACTTTCATAGTAACAGTCTCATTGCCATAGTGGGATACCAAACGCACCCTTAATATTTCAATATCATGTTATGTAATATGATGCAACAATACATGATTCTTCACATCGCGTTAATTTCGTATGCACGTGCAGGTTGTTGTAAAATTCCCCGATGACCTTGTAGGACTCCGAATGTTCGTGCAATATCTTTTCTTGCACTTTCTTGAACTCTTTCAAACTTCATTGTTTTTCATCCCTTGTAATGGAATACATTTTGACAAAAACGTAGCCCATTGAGGATAAAGTACATCCGCTAAATGGTAATCGTTTTCTTATAAATGGAGCTTCTGGAGCAATATTGTCAATAAAGTCATCAAATAAGCTTGAAGTATGTAGAACATTTAGATCGTTATTTGCCCCCCGCAACACAAAAATGCGCATGTCAAATCCACAAATCATGTGATGCAACGACTTCAAGCTTTATTGTCGGGTATTTATGATTATGACTTTTGTATTGCCCGTGTAATGCCTTCGGAGATTTTAGCCATTCTCAATGCATACAATCAATGCTCCTAAGCATTCCGGGGAGTTCGTATTTTGTGTAAGGCATATATATGTTGGATGTCATTAAAATCGGGTGTTCTTAAATACTCCTTTTAGTATAAAGTATATATATGCATTTAGTGAAGTTTTGTAAACAATCATGTGAACAATGTTCACCAATTTGCAAGTACTCGTCAAATACATCGTATGCCAATTGGCGTATGGCCGATGTGCGTTTCATGGGAGGACTAATACTTAAATGACCCAAATCATCAATTTTATTTTTTTATTTTTTTTAGTATTCGGGAAGATGTTGAACATTATAATTGGTAATATCATTGGCTATTTGTTTAAAAAGTTTTGAACTCATACGATACCTTCGGCTAAAATTCCTCTCCGGGTATTAAAGTGGATTGTTTTCGTCGTCGAAATAATCTTGCAAAAGCCATTGTTGCGCAGCCTCTCGTTCACGTGGTATCATTTTCCTTGTGTGTGAGGACCCGAACTCTCAGCTTGATGATTACCCAAAGCTTGAAAAATCCGTGTGTTTGGATCGTCTTGAAAGTAAACATCGTAAGGACCATAGTTGGGATCCGTAACGCTTTTTGAAGGTAATAAAGAGAAATATTATTGAGATGTGTATGTAAGAAGTGTGTGTAAAAATTAGAAGATTTAAGGATATTTACAGTATTTTAAAAGGTAAAAAAATAGGTAAGATGTTTTTTTTTCAAAGAAACCGATTTTTTTTCTCTTTCTTTAACGTCTCTTTTCTTTAAACACCATATTTGACCGTTGCAATTGAGAACAAAAAGTGTCTCTAGATTTTGACGCCGAGCCTTATAAGAGCAGAGGGTGTCATCACCTTGGGTTAAACTTTCACCCAATGTCATGTCAGCGTCACATCAGCTTTAACCTTTTCACCTTTAACTAAATAAAACACCCCTTATCATAACTCAACCTTAACTTTAAAAAAACACTAATTTATAAATTAACCCCTTAACTATTTCATTCATTCAACAACATAATATTTCATTAATAAACTTAAAAATTACAATATAAAATAAAAAATGTTACGAACTAAAAAAAAATACCACATAAAAAAAAACTAAATAAAAAAGTTATTAACTTTAAAAAAAATGTTACTAAAACCACAAGGACTAAAGAGTAAAAACCACACTACCATCAACAAGGAGACACGGTGGACACCATCCAAACCAAAGGGGCCTTTATGTAATTTTTTGTAATTCCTTTTGGTCCTTTCACACAACATTAAGTGGTTAAGGTGCAAGTTTAACGCAGCTTTAACGTTCACCTTCGGTGTGATTAACGCACCTTTAACGCGAAAAAGTGAGGCTTTTAACTTGGATTTTACGCTAAAACACCGAGTGCTCTAACACAAGAGACGGTATAGGTTGATGTTATAAGGTCGCACCATGAAGCAATAACCCGCTCCTTTGGTACCAAGTGCTCCCAAACCCTTACACCTTTAATCTTGGCCATTTAAAAATGTCAAAATCGTGTGAAGCCATGTGAAGCAATCAAAACACTACCCACTCTTTAAAAACACACATGGCACAACAAAACACTTCACTTTCTTCTAAAAGACATACACAAGATCCAAACTCACCTATGCAAATCAGATATTAAAGTTTATTTTTTCTCTAGATTTTACTTGTTGCCTTGGATTTTGTTAAAATTTTATTACATGGTTTTAAAACAAGAAATTAAAAAGAAAAAGAGTGATCCGACCAACCGGATTCGAACCAGTGACCTAAGGATACCAGTTAAACAACTACAGTCCTCCGCTCTACCAACTGAGCTATGGTCGGTTTTGTTTTCATATTTTCCAAAAATATATTACTACTAGAATAGCTGTTTGGAGCCGTTGCGAAGGAAATACACTAATGCAAGGGGGTGTTTGTTTAAGTTATGAGCTTTTTCTGAATTCGGCTTATATTTCCTGGGTGCTTTACAAAAAAACTTCTATCTACTTCACTTATTGTCATAATACATAACCGTTTTCATTTTATTCGGTTATTTTATGTCCGGTTTTATTCGTTTTCGTAAATCGTCCATTTTTATCCGTTTTCATTTTAATATGTCCGGATAAAAACAGATAAAAACGGATAAAAACCGTTTTGACGTGTATCCGTTTTTATCTGTTTTTATCCGGACATATTAAAATGAAAACGGATAAAAATGGACGATTTACGAAAACGGATAAAACCGGACAGAAAATAACCGAATAAAATGAAAATGGTTATGTATTATGACAATAAGTGAAGTAGATAGAGCATAATGAGTTTTTTTTGTAAAGTACGTTATAAATTTATAGCTTTTTTCCTATTTCCTAAGCCTCAATGTTTTGGCTTATTTTGAGATTCAGAGCTTATATAAGACTTGCCGTCTTGGTGTCAACAAATTTGTTTGTTTTTATATATCTAATTGGTTTGAAAATCATAATAATAATGTGGATATACAAATGATCTAAGTAGATTCAGGATGAAGAATGAATCTTTGTTAAGGATAGAAAATTTTTTATCCAGGAAACAAGAGAGTTTGTGCTTAACCTGTTGGGAAACGCAATGCTAGAAGAGCAACGGGGTAACGGACTGTGGAAGATAATGATACTCGACATTGTGTTATACCTAGTTGCTAAGCGCTCAGCGGGCAATAGTAGTGGTATGTGAAGATGAGTGCGATACAAGTCATTTGAGTTGTTGAGTGAGATTCGGAAAGATTTGAGTGGTGATTATTTCACTTTTTATGATGGTTTTTGAGACTGTGGCGACTATTTTTTTTTCTAGTCTACTACTCCTATCTTATCCATATCTTTGTTTGCAACATCATTTTCTGTGTTCCGCTGCAAGTTTTTTGCAGGTGTTTTTCAACATGAATCTTGAGTTAAACACAAACTGTTTCATCAATAACCGGATGTCATCTATATAATATAATAAGTCAACTCTTTATTCTTTAGGGTTTTAATATACTCATTGTCAATTTGGTTTTAGCGAAAACATTGTGGGACGTGTAAATGTTAAGTCGATGGAAGAAGAGATAAAACCGGAATCTGAACTTTGTATACTTAGGAATAGTGTTAAGTTTATGAAAGAAGAGGTAATAACACTGAAAGGCTGAACTTTGTATTGCACTTAGGAATAGAATGACTGAGGCTGATTTTTGGCTAACAGAATGAACTTTAGAGGACACCGAAATGGAAAAACAGAACGAGCTTCCGCCCTTCCGGATAAATTAGAAGAGAAGAAGCAAGAAGGTTGGCTAGAAAAGCTTATTTACATGCTGCGGATACTGTTATTAAGAAAGTTGAGTAAGGTCGCTATGGACACTGTTGGTAATGAAAATATGACTACTGAAGTATTGAATCACATTAAGGAAGTTGAAATCCCGAACGTTAATTTCATATGTTCGGTGATCAGCAGTGAAGTAGAAGTCACGAAAGGTATAAGAGGAACTCATGTAAGGCGGATAAATCCACGGCTATAAATTGACAGCCTCTCATAAAGTCATAATCAAACAGAAAACTAGTGACACCATTATAATTCATAGATTAGAACTTATAAACAATGTTTTTTTATAACATGGTTCCTATACTACAAACAGTAAATCTTTATGCAAACCTTTATCATATCTTTCAAGAATTAAACAATTTGTGTAACCATTTACAAAACAGAACTAACTATAGCTGCAAATCTGCTGTCATACGTCATTTAGCATTTCGTTTTATATTAAGATGCATCATCCCATTTTTCGAGTTACCTACCAAATCCATACGCTCTATGCGTTTTTACTTGTTCTTCGAGATGAATAATCTCCTTTAAAAGCATCTCCAACGTTGTCACTAAAAATTTGCACTATTTTAGAGCAAAGAAATAATCTTTTTGGCATATGCTTTCACTAAAAAATATCACCCAAATTTTACACTAAATATTTCTTAATAAGTTTCATTAACTTGTGTTTTCAACTTTATTTTCTTCCATGATATAAAATTAACATAGTGTTCTAAAGTTAGTTTTGCAACACAACAAAACTCTATTCACTTTCTTCTAGAAGACATACACAAAAGAGATCCACACTCAACTATGCAAATCAGCATCTAGAAATTTCTTTTTCCCAAACAAATGATATCTTAGGACTGGAAGGTTAAAAACCGAACTGGACCGACGAAACCGGAACCGACAAAAACCAAACCAGACCGACAGCCTGTCGGTTCGGTTTCGGTTTCATGTTTTACAGGATTTCGGTTTCGGGTCGGTTCGGTCCGGTTCGACCCAAAACAGACAAAAACATGCCAAAATACACCTGGACCGACAAGGTCTATATTTCTCTTCATTTTGCTTGTTGCATCTAAGGTTGTTGAAGTTTTATTACATGCTGTTATGTTAAAACAAAAAACTAAAGTATGAATAGAAACAAAAAAAGAAAAAGAAAAAAAGGATCCGACCAACCGGATTCGAACCAGTGACCTAAGGATATCTGTTGAACAACTACAGTCCTCCGCTCTACCAACTGAGCTATGGTCGGTTTGTTATTTTGTTTCCCCAAAAACCACTAGTACTAATAAAATTAAGCATTTTTTTTTTCTTCCTTTCTTTGTATAAGTATAAAATTTTCAACTTATTTTGTGAATTGTGAGTTTATATAAGCTTACTAAGCTAGATCAAAGACTAATGCTTATTGACGCGAAATGCAATCGTGTGTATTAAAACTTAATTTGGGACTGAGGGTTAATAATAATCGTGTATTCGTGTGTACTAAACAAAAGAAGCAAGAAGGTTGGCTATATATGTTTGCGGGAATGCCTCAACAAATGCTGGACTCACAGTCGCTGTGGTGATGGATGCAATGACTAGTGACTATGCTTTCGGGGCCGCCAGTACATATTTTCTCTTACAAGTTATGAAATTTGCCCCATTAACATGTCCTGCATTTACAGAAAGAAAATGGTAACTATAACTAAAGCATGTTAAAATGATACCGGCAAAGTGTCTTAAAATCATCTTATTTTTCACATGTACATGTTCCGGTGGCCATGGTTAATCTCAGGTGTTGCGTTTTTCAACAGGTGCTATGATACTTGCAGATCCTGTCCGTACAGTATGGACAAAATTGAGAGAACAAAATACCATCGGACTAACTTTACCCGTTAGTCTTGAATTGAAGCCTCACATAGCCCAAACGGGGTTCTTAACAAAATACAATATAGAAGTATCTGCTCACGTTATGTCAGTAAGTCGGTATTTGTTTCAACTAGAGATATATTGACAGTTGACTGAATACTAAGTAGTAAGTACCATGATTTTGTTCCACTGCCTGATCCTCTTCGAATATATTGTCTATACAAACACACCACCAATGAATCCATGATGTTCCACTGCCTGGTCCGGTTTCTCGGTTCGGTCCAATATGCTCACCCCTACACTCAACTATGCAAATCAGCAGCTAGAAATTCCTTTCTCCAAACAAATGCTATCTTAAGGTCTATTTTTTCTCTTCATTTTACTTGTTGCTTCTGATTTTGTTAAGTTTATTACATGCTGTTTGACCAAAACAAGAAACTAAAGTATGATGAATAGGTACAAAAAAAAAAAAAAAAAAAAAAAAATGTTCCGACCAACCGGATTCGAACCAGTGACCTAAGGATACCAGTTGAACAACTACAGTCCTCCGCTCTACCAACTGAGCTATGGTCGGCTTGTTTTTTATTACCCAAACATATATACTACTAGTGACCTAAGGATACCGGATCAATGACCGGGCAGGAAGTGACCGGTTTTTTGCTTGTTTTTGAACTGAATTGAACCGGCGGGTTTTAGTCGACATGGTTTAATAAATTTGGTTGGTCCAAACCTTTTTTTTTGGGAAAAAAATGAAAACTTTTTTTTTCTTTTTTCTTAAAGCTCATTAAATCTATCATGCAACACCACCGGTTTGTGTTTTATAGTTCTAAAACAAGGCTACTCGTTAGAGTTTGACAATCGTTCATTTGATTAATAATTAAACAAACAAACCAAACAATTTCTAGATTTAAAAGATTTGCATGTGTAGGAAGTTTTATGCTAGTTGATTTTGTCCTTCAAGATATTAGGTGTGAAGTGATTGAAAAAATTTTCAAGTATTATAGCTTAAGTTGAATAATGCACATATCAGTATGAGTATTGCTACATCCAGATACAATTTATAAAAACAAATCCACACAAAGAGTTGGCAACATGAGATTGGTGTATTTTGATATACTTTCTCTCTCTTATCTTTTATCACATCAATCACATGTTGACAACTCATTTATGTGGATTTATTTTTGTAAATTGTATGTGAATGTAGCAATACTCTATCAGTATAAACAAGTTCTTAGTTTTAAATCAACTTATTGAATTCGTCTTAGAGGAAATGTTGTGTATATATGACATACATAAGATTTTTATATGGATTTAATGACCCTTATTTGTGCATAGCCAATTAGTTGTCTTTCAAAGTAGCTATATTACTTGTTTTTATATTTGTAAAAAACCGGGTTGAACTAGTGACGCGGTGAACTGACAACTCAACCAGGTTATTATAAAACCCGGTTTTAAAACTTTGTTTTTTCAAACCGAATCGAACCAAAACCGAAAACATGTAAAACATGAAACCAAACTGACGGGCTGTCAGGTCGGCTCGGTTTTTGTCGGTACTGTCCGGTTCGGTTTTGGACCTTTGATGTTCAGCCCTAAGTGTGTATGTGGGAAGATATGAAAATGCCCACCGTTTTTAGGTTGTTTAAATAGAAATCTCCCGTTGCGGATACGGCGTATATACTAATTTGGATAAACCATATCAGATGTGTGACACAATTTCTTCACTTTACTTCAAATCTTGCCAATTTCTTCACTTTACTTCAATTGCTCCGTTTTCTACCTATAATGAAAATAGATAGCAATTTAGTATCAAATCTTATATAAAAACTATGAATAAGAGCAATAAACGTGAGATAAGGATATAAAAAATGTGTGCTTATATTTGATAATGTCAATCAGCCAACTGGTTCACTGCGGCTGGGCTGATGAAGACCCGCGGCAGGCTAAAGCATCAAAACATGGGCCAAAGCATTGCGTCAGTGGGTTGAAGCATTTTTTCAGCCGATTAATGTATGTAAGGAAAGATTTATCTTTTATAATCAAGTCTTCAAGGAATGACAGAAGAACACCGAGCAATATGCTTGCAGCAGCTACTTGTAACAAACACCAATTTATTATTGGTCAATATATGATGACTTTGCATCTAACAGCAATATGCTTGCAGCAGCTATAGTCGATTAATGTCCATCTTTAAACTAGTTATAGATTAGTTTGAGTCACGCTCTCACAAGTCACGAGTATTGTTTCGTTAACAAAGCATATTAGGAAAATCAGACAATACTATTTCCGTAGAAGTACTGCTGACAAGGTTTTTAACGCATAATTTTTCTTGCAAAAGGAAGGATGGTTGTACCGCAATGACATAACATGTAGCCCTTCCGGGAATAAAATTAATCCCTTCACAACTTATTAAGACTGTTTAATCAATGATAACCGGATAGCCTCTCCTAATCAAACAGAAATTCTAACTTGTAACAATGTTTTATACAACATGATTCCTGTACTACAAACAATATATCTCTATGCAACCATTAACATATCATTCAAGAATGAAACGAAACCAAACTAACTAGAACGGCAAATCTGCAATTATACATCATGTGGCATTCCATTTTATATCAAGATGTATCATCCCATTTTTGGAGTTAATTAGATAGTACTTCTGGTTGATACGGTTGTTGTAAACTACATCCACAAGATGTATATCCACGTGCCCTAATGCTTCCTGCACATTATAACATGTTACTTAAGAAAATTATACAGCATAAGGCATTTGTTTCTGGTTTTAAGTGACGGTTTACCTTTGATGACCCAAATCCAAAGGCTCTATGCTTGCGTTTGCTTATTACTTCGATATGAATGATCTCCTCTAATGGAGCTTCGTCTAACATAAACTGGAACTCCTCGTTCCAAATTGGATCCCGAGTTTTCTTCAACAACTATGATTGAATACACCCTGTTAGAAATTTCAAAGAAGTACTTCCGGACAGCTGAAATTCTAAACTAACCTTGGTTTTACGTTTATCTCCTTTGAAGACGACTAAAGCAAACGGGTTATTATCATGTTTTCCTTCAACGTTATGTGCACTGATCACTGTCACCAAAAGCAAGCCCGGTCTATTCACAAATGAATTTGTTTTGGGAACGGTTTCTTTCCTCCTATAGATGTCGATAGGCCCGTTTAAGCCTGTAGTGTCTTCCACAAAAGGAATGAAAGTTAATTCCACAGTAATACTGCCTCTTGGCTTCCTGTTACGGGTTTCATTGGAATCTAAATTTTTAACCAAACCAACAGTCAATTCCTTTTTCTCATGCGGTTTGAGTAGCATTAATGGGATAACTTGCATTCCTAATTTGTCATGCATCCCAACCTACACAAGAAAACATGATCAACAATTTACAGCTTACAAATTTGAAGAACAATAAAAACCGCACCTTTTCCCAGTCATATACATGAAGTTCAAGGACTTGAGACATGGGGTCGTTTACAGTAAGTTTGAACTCTTCATTCCACTCGGGGTTCAAATTTTTAGTCTTTATAGAAGTCTTCTTTGAAGGAACAATCCTCCCACCACTTATTTTGAGCTTAACATACGGATCAGAAGATCCGAGTATATCCATCTTTAAGAGTTCACGTGCCCGTACGACCTTCACATGTAGTATACCCACTGGTTTCTTCGTTGCACCACTGCCCGGAAACCATGATTACTAATCGTCAATCCAGAATATTTTTAGCCATGTTTAAGTTACTGAGATGGTACTCAAAAACTGTATGCTATAGCAAATTAAGGGGGTGTTTGGATGTTCATTTTAAATAATTAGAATCAAATAACCCGTTGTAATACAAGGGTCTATAGAAAAAAGTGGCTGGTTCTTGGATGTGCTATAATGACTAAACATGCCATTTTTATGGAAAAAGGATTAACTATTTGTGAAACGTGAAAAAAATGTCTCTTAAAAGTTAAAACTAAGTTAAGTCACTTTAATGTGCAGATAATATGGAACTGATTATGACCCCTGAATATTTGTATAATCATAAGCAGAATCCATTGATCCAAATAGTTAACACTCATTGAACATATCAGTTCAAAAAGTCATAACATTAGTCTTACATGGAAGCATCAAGAATCGGTATCTCCAAAGCGTGAGGCCAAAGATAAAGACTAGCAACCTGTTTCTTGATTAATTTCTGCCATCAATCAACAGGTTACACTAGTTTAGTGTATAAACTACACAGTTTAATAGAAAAATAAATATACCTTGAACAGATAAAGATGACCACCTGAACGTAATGATAGAGTCCCGGGATAGCCATTAGATCACCACCCATAACTTTCAAGCCAAAATCCACTTCTGGCTACACATACACACGACAAAACATTCATCCCTATACATCGTTTCACCTAGCTCAAAATTGTACAAAAACTGTCCCTACCTTATCCATTAGAGAGACAACAGCGTTTGAGAAACACGGGAATGTTGGCACGAATGGTTTCAGAGTTATTCGCATTGAAGCAGTTATATGCATATCTATCAGCTGACAAAATGTTATGTCATCAGATAAATTGCATAAAAGTTTACTGTATATTATGACATGTACAAACGCATATACCAACCTGAACTTTTATTGGTAAATATAAAACGTTCAAGATCAAAGTTATATCTGGATTTCCTGCCCATTTAGTCTCAAGATCAATGACGAGATGGTCCTCATTCAACTCATGTACTTTTATACCTGCCAAATTGTTATGCAAAGGGATTGATAGCTAGAAATATTAGGAAAGAAAATATACTAATGTGTACGTGCAGTAGTTTATATACCTTGAATTATAGGAGGCAGAGTTCCAAGTGTAACAGCTTCAAAGTCTATTGATCTTATATAATAAGTGCCAACGTATTCCGTAAATATAGGTTTTGACATGCTTCTG
Source organism: Chrysanthemum seticuspe (assembly GCA_019973895.1). NCBI lineage: Eukaryota > Viridiplantae > Streptophyta > Magnoliopsida > Asterales > Asteraceae > Chrysanthemum > Chrysanthemum seticuspe. Next base: position 342,839,389 of record BPTQ01000006.1, read on the forward strand.
ATCATACCACATATTGCCTATTGAAAATTGATATCGTTGTGAGATTGGTTATATACTTGTACGTAACAGATTACACAACAGATATCTTAAAAAAGGTGTATCACCTTATCTAGGTAAGGCCACATATCACTCAATATATCGTTCATCCAGTCGACCTGTATGGTAAGACCATGTTAGATTCTTCTGAAGAATATGAAACAAGAATGCTTGAATGTGGTACTCACTCGTTCATAGTCAGGGTGCTTGACCCACAATGGAAGCTCTGCCATAATATCAACCAACGAATCATGATCAAACTCCTGAAGCGGCCTAGTGAATGTAGTCTGCATGTGTAAGTTAACTGAATGTTTGAAAATAATCTTACAAACACCGCACGTGGAACCAATCATATTTTATAGAGATGTCTTCATTATTCAAATGGTATTAGTTTTATAAACACTTTGTGACAAAAATATCTGCATAGATAGCAAACATGTTTTTCAGCGCTTGTTGCACATCTTAGAAACTACTGAAGTTTAGTACGTGTTTGGGATTGATTATTAGGAATGAAACACTATGCATGGGCGGATATATAGTGTTTGGCAATTGATCTGTGGTTATAAAAAAGTTTGAGTGTTTCACAGTTCTCCCTTTTCGAAACTGCTTTGCTTATATCCAAATTCCAAAACTCAGAACTGTTTATCCACTATATCAAACACATTAAAGAGATACGTAATTTTACTTATCTGCTTAATAATAAGCAGTTTCAGTAACCAAGTATCAAACTATTTTTTGAAAATTGCTAGCTAGTTTGATACCTGCTTGCTTTACTCTAATATACATAAACATATACTTTTCTCCATCCAAACTGCTAATCTATGTTTAAAAACGTAATAACGAGATAAGGAATTATCAACAAAACCTATCATCATCTAGTATAACATTCAGTAATCAACCACAAATACACACAAAAGATTAAGCTGATAACGCGCAATATATTCATTCTCACCCATGATCAAGAAACACTAGAACAAGTATTTTCTAAACGTTAAAAATAAGAACTACTAAATAAGGATCAATATAATCACCTTCACATCTTTACTATCCGTCGGTCTAAAAATGAGAAAGCCCAAGAAAAGACCGAGAGGAGTTCCGAAAATGAATCCTATATATCCCAATAAGCTCATCTCAATACTATTTCATTCGGCGTAACAAGTTGATATTGGTTTATCAATCATATAAACACATATATAATGTTTAAATGATTCAGTCATTAATGAAATCTAAGATCACTTTAAAAGGTATGATTATTTGGTGTGTATCTTGCAAGGTTGGATATTGAAATGGTGTAGCGTTAACGTAATGCAGAAGTGTATCATGAAACACGGTTGTGTAACAAAATGAGCTTTTACGGAGTCATTACAAAATAAAACAAATATATAATGGGGTAAATTACACCATTAGTCCCCAAGCAGATGCCAGATTTCACGTTTAGTCCAAAAATTGAACTATTTACTCTAGTCCTCCCCAACCTATGAAATGTTGCACGGAGGGGGTCCAATTTTGTAATGACCGTTACTTAGTCTCGTTATTCCATGTCACGTGCATTCCACAAGAGGGTAAGAAGGTCTTTTCTCTTTTTATGTCATTTCATTTGTTTATTCTATCTTTGTATTTCTCACACACATTATCACACACACTACCACTTTTCCCTTTGTTCATCTTTTTCATTAGTTACAAATTCAATTCCTAGTATTTGTCATTTAACAACCATTGTGTCAATTGAGCATTAAGAAATTATCAAGAATAATTTGGAGAAAAAGATTAGTGTTTATGTGTATGATTTTTAAAAGTTGAGAGGATGTTGTCAGTGAGAAATTATTAAGTGTGTGATATATAAAAGAGGGATTTAAATGGGCAGGAACATTGACAAGACGGATCGTCAGATGGTAGCTGGGAAAGGACAAAAAGAGAAAAGACTTTCTTACCCTCTTGTGGATCGCACGTGACATGAGATAATAAGACTAAGTAACAATCGTTAGTTCGTTACAAAATCGGACTTGTGACTTGCAACATTTCATAGGTTGGGCAGGGCTGCAGTAAATAGTTCGTATTTAAGTATTTTGGACTAAACATGATATATGACAACTGCTTAGGGACTAACAATATAATTTACCCTATATAATGTGTTATGTGTAGAAAGTTAGTGTGACCAGTTAAGTTATGTTTTGCTACCTCGTTGTTTGGCATAATTGTATCTTTGCCCCTCAAAAGAAACTCTTTATTCCACAAAAAATGTGTAGATTGGCGGGAACACCCTGACCCCGGGTGTCTTTTGGCACCAGTCATTGTCCACCCCACAAGGAATAGCTCCGGCAACTCTCCTGGCCTAGTGGGGCACCAACTGGAGTGAGCACGAGCCAAGACTCGGACCCCTGAGCTCTTATTCCACAAAGTCTCTCCAGTGTGCCCATAGGTTTTGCGGAGGTGAGTACCTATATGAAGCAAATGCCAAGGATGGGACTTGCACCTGGATCAATTAACTAAAGCACAAGTACTCCAACCAATGAACTAATGCTCCATTGGTAAAAGAAACTCTTTATAATTATCGCCATTTTTAAATCACTTGAAGTGTCGTTTTAATTTAATCATAAGGTATATGTGGTTTTAAAATTCTTTTTTTTTTCTTGTTTTTTGTATCTGAATACCGAAAGCTTGTGAGTTTGTGCATAAATTGTTTTTCAACTGCTAAAGTTTATGTCAGCTTGCCTTATATATTACTTATAAAATATATCATAACAAGTTTGAAAAAAATGATAGACAGTTAGAAGTTGTTTAATTTTAAAAACCACGAGGTCGTTTTTTAGATTGGACCAACCCGACACATTGGCTTTTCACAATTTCACCGGTTAAGTTTCTTGTCTAGACTAAACTAAATCAATGAACCACTTTAATACATGTGGATAGTTGGCGTGCTAATAGCTTACAAGCAGGGTCGGGAGTGCAGGAGGTGCGATTGCACAAAGCAATCGTTTTATGAGTGCCACCAAATTTCAGGCACTTATATTATATATATGAACACAATATGAGACTCGAGCTTAGTTAATTCATGCACTACATATATATATGTATATTATATGTATGTTTGAAGGCCTCTTTGTGGTAATGACACGGAGCCCTGGAATCCACGAGACAGCCCTGCTTACAAGTATGGCTTATATATGAGAAAAATTCAAGTATGGCTTATATAAATACATGTGGATAGTTGACGTGCTAATAGCTTAAGAAATTGAATATAAACAACTGTGTGACAGAAGATGCCCAAGACTTCTTCTTCATGACTTTTCAACACTACACGTTTCTTCATCAACTTTCAAACTCAATAACTTTGAGATTGGAACACGAAGATAACAAAATAATCAATCATTGTTCCTATCATAATAATTCTAATCTTTTGGAAAATCTATTGGATACTATTATCATACATAAATGAACTATAAAATACTATATTTATGATCGTGTGTTTTAATTTGCTTTTACTAATGGAATTTATGTATTTGCTATTACTTCTTTTTAACATCTATGTCACGAATTGAAATTTGTGCTAGTTGATTATACAAATCATGTAAGCTAAGTATCCAACTCTTAAGTTATGGCTCAGATACTTTTTTAGCTTGCAAACAAAGGTGATGTTGTGAATAGGGGTGTCCATGGTACTGGAACCGTCCCGAACCGGAACCGGAACCGATAGAACCGAGAACCCAAAATATAGAAAAAGTGGAACCAAGAACCGTCCCAAGTTCTACGGTTCGGTACCGGTACGGTACTCGGTTCCAGTACGGGATTTTTCTGTAATTCCCACAAGAACCTAAGTGTTTAAATAATTTATTTTTTTCGTCATCGATCATTTATAAAAGACATGCTAATAATGCTTTAACAATACAAAGACACACAAAAATGTCTCCAACAATGCTAATAATGCCACAGTACTACGGATTCGTCAACGACATAGTTTATAATATTCGTTAGTTTGTATATCATGTATCTTCTTAGTTTATAATATTCGGTAGTTTATAATATTCATTAAATACCAATCATTTAAATATTGTATAACAACAACATAGTCACTAAGAATAGATATGTAGTTATGGCTTTGATTGATTCGTAAACTATAGTACATACTGCATTCAAGAATATCGATGTTGCATAAAATACTACATAAAATTTACTATAATGATTTCTATTACTATCAAATTTACGATAATGATTTCAAGAGAAATTTACTTTCATGTTGATGAATGATGATGATGATCTTTGAATGGATTAAAAGTTAGGGTTTTAATTTTATTATGTGTTTTTAAGTTTTAGATTTTTTATGTTACAGCTTAATAATGAGTAGGTTTTTTTTCTATTTTCTTAAAAGGTTATACACATTACACAATGTCTCAAATAAACCCTATAAAATTTCATATTTTCAAAGTAGTCGGTTCTTTCGGGAAAGTACCGGAACCGGACGATTCCGACCCGAACCGTCCCGAGAACCGAAAAGTTGGAATTTTAGGAACCAAGAACCGTACCATGGTTCTAATATACGGTTCGGTTCTGGTATGGTACCGGTACGGTTCCTCGGTTCTTTTGGTTCCTCGGTTTTTTTAGACACCCCTAGTTGTGAATCCAACATCAATATAAAGAATTCTCTATGGTACTAGATGTGGATTCAAGGTTCAAAATATTAAATTTTGCATTTTGTATCAACATGAATAAAGTAAAAGCAAGCATAAAATCGTATAAAACGTCTCATGCACGAGGGAAGTAGGGAACATAAGGTTGTTTGGTCCTAATCACCTTGATAACAATCATTACATTTGTTTGCAAAATGGAAATGCCATGTAGTGTCGGTATATTAATGTGGACACAAACAATGTCTTCACGTGTACCCATGTCACGATAAGTAATAAATTAGGCTTTGCAGATTGAAAGCACATAATTAATACAATTCAGCGATATACGAAATGGAATTTTAAGCTTTGATCGGCACATGCTATCTTTTTATTTGAACACATTAGAGAATTAACAACCCGGAGAAACAGTATATTACAAATGTACAATATGTATTATAGCATCATGTGATGTGTGTCCAAATCAAAACTAAAAGTGTAAATCACCTTCCATTAATAATTCAATCGTTATTTTGTAAACAATGACTACTATATTAACTAGAACTATTGCTTTATACATTAACTAGTTTCAAGACCCGTCTAATGAGCGGGCTAGCTTCATGAATTCATTTAAGATCATACATGATGGAAAATAACTAATATGTATTGTTAGTTTAAGACTCATGATAAATGTACAACACTATGACATTGTCTCCTTTTGCAAACAAAAGAGGTTAATATCATAAAGCTTTTGCCCACTAACTTCTATACACTGAATAATAATATGAACCTACTTTTATAAATTGACAACAACAAACTCTTCTATATTTTGAATACTTTTTGGCTAACACATGCCCATATAATGCAATGCAATGTCCAGTTTTATAATTTTTCATAGCTTGCTCGCCCTATCGACACCATCTTCATAGGCCATCCAAGCATCGAAGAATTGCCAAGAACACAAGAGCGATGAAGATCAGTCGGGACTGTTTTTTCTTCTAACCTTTGCCCTAACAAATGCCAGATATCATGCTTTACTTTTCTGGACCTCTCTCCATAAACTCGAGCAATATTGTATCCATTAGAGAATAAATAGGCCCAAGTCCGGTTTGTGAGTTTAGGGCTTCTAGGGTTTCACCACTATAAATAATGGTTAATAATAAAATTATATTTACGGGGTTTACAATGTTTAACATGGTATATGAGCGGGTCTGATCCTCAGACCTAGGTGGCTACGTTGAGCCGCTTCTTCTAGATCACTCCGTCAAACTCTAATTGCCACAATTTATCCATTCTAAAAAAAAATGTACATCAGTACTGTTCATCAACGAATGTTACTGTTCATCCAGGAGTTACTGTTCATCGCCGGAAGTTATAGTTGCTTTATTGTTTGTTTGTTAGTCAATTGATCGTAGGGCTTTGTTACCAGTCGACTAAAGTTGATTGTTGGTACCAGTCCCTCCGTTGGTACAGTTTTGTTACCAGTCGACTTAGCCGACTGTTAGTACTAGCCGTTGCTACGGTTGTGTTACGAGTCGACTAAAGTTATGTTTTTATTATGTTAATTTTTTTTTCTTGTCTAGTTTACTACTTGAATATGAGCTTTAGTGATTTCGCCGCTCGAACTGCAGAAGAGTAAGCCCAAGCCCGATTTATATATTTAGGGCATCTAGGGTTTTACTATTATAAATAATGATTAATAATAAAGTTATACTCACATGATTTACAATGTCTAATGGTATCACTTACCAGCTCAAAAAAGTCAACACCACATATTATGAAAAAAAAAGCCAGAGAAAAAAAAAAATTGTATAGAAATAATCACCTGACTTCCTGCACACTCATCATACTCCAGACCTTTTAAAAACTATGAGCAATTTCATCTATATCCTTACAAAACTTAAAAATTACATTATCAATATCCTTGCAAAAATCATAATTACATCAATATCCTTATAAAACTTAAAAATACACATGAGTGTCCAAAGAGACATTTTAATCTTTATTAAATGATTATAACATTTATAACTATCATCCAAATATTAACTAAATAGTTGTTTTACCTTTTTACCCTTATACCTTTAAAATGTCAAATTCTTCAATCTTCTTCTTCCTGGAATAACGATCTCTTCTTCTTATTAAGATATACAACTGAAACATCTGATATAGTCTCCAAACATAATATAAATCAAGATATCTAAAATCTATATAATAACTATCTTAATTTTATTTCATTAATTATCCTATGTTGACATCCTTAAAAAGGAAGAACATTAACTAATAGAATGGAATCTCTAATGAGAGAAACCAAAACCGACAGCAAGGGGAAACGGAGGCAATGAAAAAATAATAACTTTATAGAAATGATAACAAATGAAGAAGGTCCAATTAAATAACAATATGAGAAGGGAAAGTGATTATCATTTTACTATACTAGTTCACACATTGAACTTTGAAGAACTAGAAAAAAAAAATTGTGAAGAATCAGAGTGACGTGACTCTGTTTGGTTAACTAGAGTAAAACGTTGTTCAAAAAAAAGAAAAAGAAAGAAAAGAAACTAGAGTAAGAGGGTAAAAAAGTCAAATAACTCTCCAATTAATACTTGGATAATGATTTTATATATTAAAATCATTTAGTGAAAACTGAAACGAATATGTGGATATTTATGTGTATTTATAAGTTTTGTAAGGATATTTATGTAATTATGATTTTTGCAAGGATATTAATGTAATTTTCAGATTTGATAAGGATATTGATGAAATTATCCCTAAAAACTAAGACATAAGCCCGTGTAGTCAGTTGTCCTACATTCAAACGTTTAAACATATTGACCCATTTGACCCGCTTTTTTTTATACAAAAGTTTTAAAAATAGAACCATTTTAAGAAACGGGTAAAATATGCACCTCAGGTATCTATTAACTTGCGGTTCATGTCCATGTCGGCTTATTCTATGTATATATCTACGTGCACTTATAACTCCTATTTCCTAATATCAAACACTTCAAATGGGAATGAAACACATACCTCCATTCCCTGATCCATAATACAAACACCCCCTAAATCACCATATTATCTTAGGTTGACCTGAATAAAAACGCGATAAATATATTGTAATGCAAATAAAACTTCTAATTTGCTTTAAATTACAGAAAAAGTATCAAATTTTATGGTAACAATATAGTTTTATACTCATATATAAACACCCTAACCAATCTACTCTAGCTTCTTATGAAAAAAAAAGAGAGAAAATGATAAAAAAAAAAATGCATCGAACTTGACACTTGTTGTCATTGTGTGTAGTCAACTATTTTTTTTTTCATTGTAACACAAACCTTTTGAATTTTTGTCATTGTATGTAGCCAGTTAGGTGAATTTGTGTTATTGTATGTACTCAGTCATGCTTAGCGTTACATCGTTAGTCCTTATTTACTAACGGTCGTTAGTAAATAACTTAAAATTTTGTTCTCTTACGTTTTTATTCGTTTTCATCCGTTATTATACGTTTTCGTCCGCTTTTATACTTTTTCGTCCGTTTTATACATTTTGGTCCAATGCTTTCATCCGTTTTTTACATTTTCGTTTGTTTACTTACGTTTTCTTACGTTTTAGTCCGTTATTATACGTTTTCGTCCGTTTTTATAATTTTTCATCCGTTTTATACATTTTGGTCCAATGCTTTCATCCGTTTTTTACATTTTCGTTTGTTTACTTACGTTTTAGTCCGTTATTATACGTTTTCGTCCGTTTTTATACGTTTTCGTCTGTTTTCTTACGTTTTCATTCGTTTTTATGCGTTTTGTCCGTTTTTTTACGTTTTCATTCGTATTTATACGTTTTTCATCCGTTTTCTTACGTTTTCAACTGTTTTTATACATTTTCGTCTGTTTTTTTAAAGTTTTCGTCTGTTTTCTAACATTTTCATCTTTTTTTATACGCTTTCGTTGGTTTTCTTACTTTTTCGTTCATTTTCTTACTTTTTCGGACGAAAATGTATAAAACTTAAGAATACGGACAAAAACGTATAAAAATGGATGAAGGTGTAAGAAAACAGATAAAAACTTAAAAAAAGACGAAAACGTATAAAACAGATAAAAACAGACGAAAACATAAAAAAAACAGACGAAAACGTTAGAAAATCGACGAAGACATTTAAAAACTGACGAAAACGTATAAAAACGGACGAAAAAATATAAAACGGATGAAAAACGATTGAAAACGTATAAAAACAGATGAAAACGGACGAAAACGGATGAATTATAAAAACGGACTATAATATTAGCAAACTACCCCAGAATATGAATCTTATATCAAACAAATCGAGTTCGTTAACAGTAAAGAAGACACCAACAAAAAGGACTAAGTTTGATTAGTTTAGTTATTCATATAATTAGTTTGGTTACTCCAAAAAATCACACACCCTAACCCTAATTAAATTAAAACCTTATACTTGAAGAGAACGAAGAATTTATGTGCACATAACATTTTATCAAGGGGTCATGGAAGAAGCATGAGAGTTCTTTACTAATTAATAAACCTGTTTGGGGAACACAACGTGTAGAATATAATGACCCATCACAAGGAGTAAAGAGACGATGAATGGTACTCGACATTGTATTGTATACGAAGAGTGTAAAAAGATTGGAGTGGTGACATGAGTCACCTTTTGTGAGACAAGAAGAATAGATCATGAAAGGTGAATATGTGGCTACAATCTTTTCATTCTCTGTATTTCCTAAATACTGTTGACTATCATTCATCTTCTATAGCCCCTTGCCTCTTTGTGATTGCTCTTTGAGTGTTGAGCTCTTCAACCGGATGTCTCGATTAGTAAAGCACAAACTTTTCTGGATCAGTTTTCTATTGTTGATAAGCTCCAATCGATACTTATTGTAAACTCAGTATAAATTACCCAAAGTTCTTCATTATGAATCATTGAATCTTCATGTCCTTAAAATGTTTTTATAGTAACCATGGGCAAACAAAAACTAGCACTCTGTGCTTTTGTGGGTTTGTGAGTGTTGATATAGGTCTTGTGGTTTATATTGCTAAAAGATGATGCTTATATAGGTGTTAGTTGTTACCAAATACCAAATTGATACTCTGAAGAATGAGACATGCACCTTAAGTATATTTGAATAGGCAGTATCCATATAGGTTCATCATTTGTCATACCCTCTCATTGTTGTATCTATGTGTTACTTTAAGCTTTGTTGCTCATGAGTAGGACTTATTGAATTAGGTGTTCTCTGTGCGGATAACAAAGGTATGTGTTGAAATAGATGAGATATGTTTATTTCATTGATCGATCATTACAAATACAGGAGATATATATGCACACTATACACGAGTATTTTTGGAAAATGCTAATTACCTACTCATCATTCTAATCTCCAGTTAAGACCATATCAATTATAGATAAGACCATATCAATTACAATAAAGGTATAACTAACACTCCCGCAGTTGGAGCGGGAGGAAACCGGACGCTCAAATTGGATCTAAAATCTTCAAATAAGGCTGAAGGAAGTCCCTTGGTGAAGATATATGCGTACTTATAACGAGAGGGTACATGGAGAACACGAACCTGACCAGCAGTAACCATGTCACGGACAAAATGTATATCAATCTCAATATGTCTGGTCCGTTGATGTTGAACAGGGTTGGCAAACAAATAGATGGCATTGACATTATCACAATAGATAAGAGTGGCAGTAGAAAGAGCAGAATGCAGCTCACGAAGAAGGTTACGAAGCCATGCAGTCTCAGCTATAACATTAGCAACACCCTGGTACTCGGCTTCGGCACTAGAAGGGGAGATGGTGTGTTTTCGATTGGAAGACCAAGAAAGAAGAGTATCGCCCAGAAAAACACAGTGTCCCGAAGTAGACCGTCGTGTGGATGGGCAACCCGCCCAATCCGCATATGTATATCCAACAAGAGAAGTGGTAGAGGATGAACATAGGTGTAGACCAAAATCCAAAGTCCCCCGAATGTATCATAAGATACGTTTAAGGGCAGCTAAATGTGGCTCGCAGGGATCAAGCATGTAAAGACAAATCTGTTGCACTACATAAGATAGATCTGATCGTGTAAATGTGAGATACTGAAGATCACCTGCAAGACTACGATATTAGGATCCTGAACTAGAACACCTTCGAGACCCAATTTGGAGTATATATCAACCACTGTTCTAGAAGGGTTATAGTTGGCTATGTGAGCACGCTCAAGAAGCTGAAGAGCATACTTCTGCTGAGATAGAAACAATCCTGTAGAATGACGAGTAGCAGAGATACCAAGAAACGAATTAAGTGCCCCGAGATCAGTCATGTCAAACTCACTATGTAAAGATGCAATGATCTGCTGAAGAAGGGCTATAGAAGGGCTGTTGAAGAAGCTGTAAGGTTAATATCATCCACATAGATAAGTAAATAAGCAACATGAGAACCTTATCGAAGAATAAATAATGAAGAATCACATCTACTGGGGTAAAACCCGACTCGTGTGGCATAACCTGCAAACCTCTGAAACCATGCATGAGGTGCTTGTTTTAGTCCTTATAAAGATCTCTGTAGAAGACAAATATGATGAGGGTACTGAGAATCCACAAATCCTGGCGGCTGATGCATATAGACAGTCTCAAATAAATCACCGTTAAGAAATGCATTCTTAATGTCATGTTGATGAATAGGCCAGTTGCAGGACATTGCAAGACTGAGAACAGTACAGATGGTAGCCGGTTTAACAACCGGGCTAAAAGTCTCATCACAGTCAATACCAAGTTGCTGACTACTGCCATTAGCAACCAAACAAGCCTTATAGCGGCTCAAAGTCCCGTCAGCATGAAATTATACTTGAATAACCACATAGAACGAATCATATTAACACCAGAGGGCCTCGGTACATGAACCCAAGTATCATTTTTAACTAACGCATTATACTCATCATAAATAGCATCACGTCATTGAGGGTCTTTTGAAGCAACAAACGGGGATTTAGGTATAGGAGAAATGGGAGACGTGGGTAAAGATAAACACTCAATAGGTTTTAAAATGCCTGATTAAGGCCTAGTGACCATGCGGTAAGTTTGGGTGGGTTCGTTAGCGGGCTGTGGGGATTAAGCCGAGGTTATTGGTTCATTATTGGTCTGTGTTTGGGAAATGTTGGGTTGTTGTTGGGCCTGCGGTTGTGGGCTTCGGGGTGTTACCGATTTTGGAAGGGTTTGTTCATGGTTTTGAACTTGGTGAAAGTTGATATCGGGGTGGTTACGGTGTGGTGAATTGGCTTGATTGTGCTTGTGAGGTTCGTTAGACGGATGATGTAGGGAAGGGTTGACGGGATTAGTAAGAGTTTGGTGGAGAAGAGGGGAAGATGTGGGTTCTAAAAAACGTGTATGATGGTGGAGATATGGGTGTCATGGAGCGGTATGGAAATTATGTTTCATCGAAGGTGACATGTCTGGAGAGAATAATTGTGTTTGTTTCAAGGTCTAGGCAACGATAACCACGATGATATGTGGGAAACCCAAGAAAATACATGGGTTGCTCGTGGCGCAAGTTTGTGAGGTGAGGATAACAAAGGCACCCAAATATGCGTAAACGGGAGTAGTCGGGTTCTTTTTGGAAAAAAATTGTGTAGGGAATTTCATTGTTTATGGCGATTGAGGGTAGAAGGTTGAGGAGATATGCGGCCATGTAGAGAGCCTCGACCCAAAAGGTAGGTGGTAGATGTGCTTGAAAAAGAAGGGTACGGATGACGTTATTTATTGTGCGGATCATTCTTTCCGCCTTGCCATTTTGTTGAGAGGTTTTTGGGCAAGAAAATCTAAGTTTAATACCATTATTAGCAAAAAGTGTATGGAGTCGTTTATTATCGAACTCACCACCATGATCACATTGGAAACTTTTTATTTCACATTTAAATTGATTTTTAACATAAATGCAAAAATGCAAAAACTTATCAAACATGTCAGATTTGTTTCAAAGAGGATAAATCCACAAGTAATGAGAGAAATGATCAAGAAAAAGAACATAATATTTAAAACCACCAGAACTAACAGTAGTAGAGGTCTACAAATCAAAATGGATAATATCAAAAGGATGTTCAACAATAGAATCCAAACTATAGAAAGGAAGTTTTACATGTTTGCCAAGTTGACAAACATGTGGAATCTTTTCTTTATTACATGAAATAAACTGACGTGAAACAAGAAATTGTAGCACCCCATCACCGGGATGACCAATACGTTGATGCCACGTGGAGGGGCTTGTGGATACAAAAGCGCTAGGGATAATTGACGGCTTGGTAACCAGATAAAGATCATCCGAGTTGTCACATCGAAGAAGGATATGACGTGTCAAGAAATCCTTCACAGAGAAACCAAACGCATCAAATTCAATAGTACAATTATTATCCCTAGTAAATTGACGAACAAAAATAAGATTTTTAATTATATTAGGAGTTACAAATACATTATGAAGGTGTAGAGGGCGATGAAAGGAAGGAATAATGCTATGTCCGGTATTGGTAACGGGAATAGAATTACCGTCATCAACATGTACAAATGGGTATAAACGTTTATTAAAAAACAGAACTTAAATTAATTGCATTGGAATTTAAATGCGAAGATGCACCTGTATCCATGTTCTAGGTCGGGTCTTGCAATGCCATAGTACTAAAAGCACTAGGAAATGTAGTAGCTTGAGACGGGTAGAGGGCAGGAGCAGGTCCGAGTTTAGGGTGAGCGAAAAAACCGAAAAGACCGAATAAACCGAAAACCGAAACCAAACCGAACCGAATTTGCTAAAATCGAACCGAACCGAACTACTAATTCGGTTCTCGGGTTGGTTATGGGTTTGGCAGTTTGAACCGAAAACCGAATTCATATAAATATATATTTTTTTAAAATATTTATATATTTTTATGTATATTTATATATAAATAAATACTATTAAAAGGTTATCATAATATAATAAAACACTTTTTATTCTTGAAATATATTTTTTTGCTAAATATTTGTATAATTATTAAATTTTTTTTTAAAAAATAGTGTAATTCAGGTTATTAGGGTCAACCCAAGAATCGAACCGAATTAGAATTCAGCCTCTCTGAACCGAAAACTGAATTTGAATTTGGTTCGGTTCGGTTCTCGACTTGACATAAAAAAATTTTTTTAACCGAATTAACCGAATCGAAAAAACTGATAACCGAACCGATCAACACCACTAGTCCGAGTAATCCTGAGTTACTGTTTGGTGATTGATACTGGGCCAGGTACATAGGCTGCTGTGGTAGTTGTTGGGTTAGTGGAGTGGGCTGCTGTTGGCCCAATCATTTGGGAATCTTATTCTAGGCTAGGCGCTGGTTTTAGTGGTGTAACCCATGATTGGTTAGGAGAATTCCCATGTCCCATGCCAATGCCATAAGTAACCATATTTTTATGTTGCATGTTGGCATGCCAAAATCTTCATCCGTTACCCCACTTGCAAAATCCTGTTCGAGCGAAATGTTGACATATATCTGGAAAGGAATTATATGTTGTGTTCACCATGATGAAAGGTATTATGATTTGGCTGATACGTAACCATATCATTGATCGACCATTACAAATGCAGGAGATATATATGGACACTATACACGAGTATTTTTGGAAAATGCTAATTACCTACTCACCATTCTAATCTCTTAAGACCATATCAATTATAGATAAGACTATATCAATTACAACTAGCAGGGTACCCGCGCAATGCGGCGGAGGGCATCCTGTGATTATATTTTGCGGCGAAAAAATGTTTTTCATTTATATATTTTTTACAACGAAAACTTTAGTAACATTTTAGAAGACTCATTGTATGAATCATACCAATTATCAAGCCAAATGCTACATCGTTACTTAAACATCTAATTCAGATTAGAAGAGACATTTGGCCATGATATACATATATTCGAGTACCACCAGCCCATGTAATTATTTGTCAATTTCAGCCCCATGACTGGTAACAGATTGTAATACCCGGCCCATACTAAATGAAATAATACTCTTCAAAGTCCCATAGACCCGATCCATTAGTTGGGCCCAACTCCAATCCAAGCATCGAATGTTATAACCAAGATAAAACGTACGATCACACCGTTATTCACACTTCAGTCAAACCTAACCCTAAAACTCACTTCTAATATGTACGCCTACCACAAACTATATTTCTCTTCCATCAAAAACTCTCCAATCTAGATCTCATCAAATCACTGATCAATCTCCATCACTACATCAAACACAATCATAATCGAATTAAACACTTAATACACAACCACACTCGTACCAAATATCTTCGTGTTCTGCTTCAACGACTCAAGACATCATAACGTGACATCAAGATCCTTTGGGTCTCGGGTAGGTGATTTATTTGTGTTTAGACGTTGTTTTGTTTTTTTCGTTTTTGTGTTTGTGTTTGAGAACGAAACCAAGAAAAAGAGAATAGCAATTTTGTTATGATTCTTTTTCTTTTAGTTCGGATAAAAAATGAAGTTTTGACTTCCAAATTGGTCATGGATGATGTTTCGTGTGAAGACCTTCAAGGTCAGATTTATCTATGAGCACGAAATAAATCTGAGATACAATAGTTTTCGAGTCTTCAGTTTATATACGTAATTTAAGACATTTAATTTTTTTTTTCAACTTTAAAGATGTGCATTAATGTGGTTTATATATTTAATATATGTATAAATGTGTTGTATATTATGCATATGTGGTTGTAAGTCTGAATTTTTGGGCTTTAATGTGTTGTACATCAAGCTTTAACACTTTCAAGTCTGAAAAGTCTGAAAATTAATTAGGAGAGAGAGTGGTTTGTGTATTATAAGTAGTAGTGATAAAGGTATAAGTAACATGTGTTACCATGTAAGTTAGGGTGTGTGAAATTGTATCGTGGTAGTCATTATCTAATTATTGCGTTTTCAAGACGAAAATATATATAGAAATGTGTTTGGCAAAACATATAAAAAAATGACTGCTCTTTGCAGTTTTGAAAAACCATGTATTTTTTAGAATGTAGTATGGAAAACGCAATACCAAAGGCTCATTGACCACTAGGGAGTATTTTGTTGAGGTTTTCTCCGTGTCTGTTAAACGTTGATCACAAAATAGTACTCCCTCCGTCCCAAAATATAAGTTCACTTTTAATTTTTCAAAGTCTTTTCTTTCCGACTTTGATTTTAATTATTTTGTTTTGTGTTATATAATACTTGTTGAAAAATATATAAATGAAAATGCATTTAAAACACAAATCCATTTGTATATTTTGTATCAAATATTATATAACACAAAAAAAATAATTATGGCCAAAGTTAGAATAAAAAGACTTTGAAAAAGTCAAAATGGACTTATATTTTGGGACGGAGGTAGTAATTAGTAAGAATGTAGTAGGATTTTGCCAAAGTTTCTTTACTCTGTCAGGATGGTTTCAAAGAGGGTCGTGTTTCACGCGGCTATCATAGTCTACTTCCTCAAAGAGGGTGGGTCTTTTTTTTCGTATGATTCTGTGTTGTGTCAATGAAAGGTATTTCTGAATAATGTACCTTTAATGTACCTTTAAATCCAGAGAGTAATACTCCCTCCGTCTCAAATTAATTGTCCATAATTTCTATTTGGGATGTCTCGAAAAAATTGTCCACTTTCTATTTAAAAATAATAATAATAATAATAATAATAATAATAATAATAATAATAATAATAATAATAATAATAATAATAATAATAGAGGAATATTCCATATGAGTGATTGAAAATTGTAGTGGTCCTACTTTTATTAAAGTTTGTAATTCTTATCTTCTCACAATAATTTTGAGACTGGGAAGTATCACATATTTGAATAATTAGAAAGTTTACAACGGAGTCTATTTACAATCCGTCCATTTATAATAGCTTAAACGAAGTGAAAGCCTTGATCTATACAACAACATACTCAATCCCATTGGCACAAGGTATGGGGAGGTAGAATGTATAGAGATCTTACCCCTACCCGGGATAAACCTGAGAGTAAAGAGACTGCTTTCAGGAAGACATTCGACAAGTGTGCGCGGTGAGAGTGTTCAGAAAAGCCATGGACCTATCTTCGGATATATTATTTCAGGTTCACGTTACTTCGATTATTTATTGTAAAGTGCTCATGAACACATAAGGTAGCTACCCTCAGTTTTGGAAATGAACACAATGAAAAACTCATCGCTGACTCCAAGCTTACCGATTTAAATGAACTTAATTTTCCAAAAGAAAAAGATTCACAATTTGGGTATTCTCAGTTATCGAATAGGCAAATATTTTAAAGAATAAGATCACAATTCGGGTATTACCCACAGGAACCGAACCGAATTAAATAGTCAGTTTTCGGTTTAAGTTTGCCAAAATGTAAATCGAATCAAACCAAAAACCAAAAACAAAAACTTTTTTCTAATATAAATATAACCTGAATCAAATAAATCGAGCCGATGAATACGCCTACTTGTCAAACCTGAAAATGGGCCACACCGGCATCTATAACATGGTTTGAACTTTAAAAGCCTATTTGTGTTCTTGAACCCAGTGGGCCAAATTTTGATCTAATTATGGTGTAACGATGATCCGAGCTAAGAAATTTAGTGAAAAACTTGCAGCTTATTTTAATACTTATGTGCCGGTAAAACTTGAAGCTGATGTCGCATATAAGAGGCTAACATGGGTCATTTGTTTTTAACTTCCATTAAGTTAAGTTCACGTACGGTGTCGTCTGTGTAAATATATGATGTATGTTTGCAGGCAAATAATAGTTTGTTTTATATGTTGGACAAGTGTGTGAAAAGTTCAATTATGAAAATATTAGTGACTTAATGGAAAAACAACATCATCCTGACTTTTTCCGTTAAGTCATGCTTTTAGGTCATGTTTGTAACAAACAAATTCTTACCGACTTACCACATTAATACCAAATTAAGTAATTTGTCAATGTAGACAATTAAGTCAAAATAAAACGGCACCTATCTTTAGACAGATTTCAGGATCTGTCATTACTGGTCATCTCTACTATTTATAATACACGGATGCATCTCTCTCCTAAAAAAATTTCGGACTTTCAAACTTGCAACAAATTAAGCATGATGTACAACACTTGAAAGCACATCATTTTCAGACTTACAACCAAATAAGCATAGTATACAACATATCAATGCACATATTAAAAAGACAAAACATCACTTTAATGCTATTAATGTGGTCAATAAATACAATTAATGCAGTTATTAAAACACCTCTTACATAAGAAATACAAATTATCAAGCATATTGTACAACCAATTTAAACACAATTCCTGCATTAAATGTCACTAATACAAATAATAAAGCACATTATACAAATATTCAAGCCCAAACGGGCAACGGGCCAAACGGGCACGGGCCAAACAGGCTCATGTTATACGAATCGCTTTAAAAAAAACCCAAAAAGACAATAAATTTCTTAGTTAAGGATTAAAAATATGTCACATGAAATTCTTGATATCTGTAAATTTATGAGCATAATAAAATAAAATACATGATTCACAGGAAAATTTTATTTCAGGGTACCCGCCGCTGCAACGCGCGGGTACCCTGCTAGTAAGCTAAAACGAAGCCAGCAAGCATTGGTTCTTAATAGCACAAATCTCATGAAATGGTGTTTGGTTTGTAAACTTAAGACAAGTTTAGGTTAACTGTGAATGATATTTATATCTATTGTTAATGTATGTATTCATGTACACTTATGTTAAAGTCACACGGCAAGTGTTATAGGAAAGATTTGCTTGCAAGGATTGTTAGCTAGTTATACTTTGACCTTATGGACGATAGATATACACAATAAGTTTCATTCAAGAAATGTTTCAAATCTTTGAATGTATACAACATAATGGAATAAACGATAGAAGTTACTATATTATTACAATACGGATTAACATATATGAAAATGTCCTTCTATACTTGATGTTATATAATTATTTAATGTAGAAATATATTTTTTTTAAACCTAACACCAATCCTTTTCTTAGACCCTAAACTCAACATCATATAAACCCCATAAATGGAAGTAGCCAACTACAACCTTTAAGTGGATGTTTAATTCAAGACAGTATATAACAGATACTTTGCAATTTAAATGAAAACATTACTATAATATAGGTATGGTTGTCTATCATGATTTTCTAATAGTGGTTGTTAATTTTTTTTTTCTTTTAATATTTTGTTTATAGTGGTCCCTTAATGATTCAATCACTCATACTTACATGTGTTTTGTTCAATTGACGTGACACCAATATCTACAAATTTTGATCGACTCACCAAAATAGTTTGTCTAGTTAGTTATGCTAGTTTTAGAAGATCTATGAGATGCATGCCAACAAAAATAATTGAACGATTATGTTTAAGTCACTGCTAAGAAAAGGGCTTTTACCCCCCCCCCCCCCCCCCCCCCCCCCACCAAGGAAATCCGTCACAATAGGCCTTTAGCGACGAATTTCCGACGAAAAAAATTACCTAACGAGAACCATGCTCGGAAACTCTCAGCGATGAAGCTTTTCGACGAATTTTATCAGTTTCTGATGGAATACGTTTCCTAAGAAATCCCTCACTGAAGACCCAAATGAAGTGATTGAGGTCCTACCAATTTCCAACAAAGTTTAGGTCTTAGTTTATGTTTGGTTTACTATTGATTTCCTATGAAATTTGACTTTTATTTCCTAGTGATATCCTACATAAGTTTCATTTGTATATCCTGAAGATTTCCTACGATAGATTTTATTTTTTTGCAAAATTTGTATATTCTTGTAATGAAAACTAGTTATAATAGCTGTGCACGCACAGGGTTTTGACAAAAAAAAAATTATTTTGTATCAATGCTGAATATTGTGTCTTTAAAAATAATTACATATAATTATATACTTATGCACGAGTTTTTCATCATCCATTAATATCCGTTAGAATTTTATATAATCAAATTTTGTAAAAACATTTGTTAGATAACTCAAGATTCAACTATATTTAGCTGATATAAATGTTGATGTTTCTATTTAAATTTCACTATTTATATTATGATATACACAAGATGCGAGTTTTGTTGCACATAATAAACGTTGATGGAGTTAAAATATACTCCTTAAAGTTTTTTGAAAATGTTTTTCTACATATTGTTGCCTTTCCAAAAAAAAAATGTTTTTCTACATATCCTTATATGAATAAATAAAAATTACATGAGTAGTTGTTATAAGTACAATCATTTTTTTTTTTCGTATTACAACTGCTCGTTCTTACAATTTAATAATTATATTCTCGTTTTCAATAATTTAGCCGTATTTAATATTCAAATTCGTGTCCACACTTGTCATACTTTTAATATGAAATAAATGAGTCCTTAGTAAACATATATAGTAAAATTATGATATCTATAATCTTATGTATATTTATATGTTAGAGTTTTAAAACAACATATATATTGTATTTTTAAATTATAAAGTATAGGGGGCATAAAGTATAAGGGAGTATTTGTTTAATTTCCAAAGTTATTAAAAAACATGAAAATTTATAATATTACACTTAACTTTATACAATTTAAAAAAATTTAACCACTAAAGTTTTATTAATTACCCCATCTATTTTTTAGTTTTTGTTTTCACAAATTTGACACATACGTTTTTATGTGTTTTTCTTCTCAACCAAATTTCTCCACCAAATTAATTAAATGTTGACCAAAATCAATTTAATTTTGACTTTTATTAACCAATTACATCACACGATTTCGCTTACGTGGAAAAATCAAGCTATCCTATTGGTCTAATTTTTTTTCAATGAGAAGGGTTTTGCAAAAACACTCCGAAATGATGTAATTCTTTTATTATATAAAAGATAAAATACTGCATATAATGAAATACCAAACAAATTATTCATCAATTTTAAAATCCGCCAATAACTTTCATATCATAAAGTTACGTAGCATATTCAAAGTTCGCTAGCATCTAAGCTTATACAACTATATCCAAAAAGCTCGGAAGTGGAAACTCTTTGTTGAGTTTCTATCAAGTTAGAAAAAGACTTAAATTTAGTTGGTATCTAACTATCCAAGTTTGAATTTTCCATAAACAAAATCTAACTTTGTTGATATGCAATGGCTAACTAACTCGGAGGTAGAGAAGGTGTTTTAATGATTTCAGCATTTTAGCGATCTCTTTTACTTGCTCTTCTAACTCTTTGACTCGTTCTTCTAGCCTCTTGTCGCTCCTTGTCAGCTAGTTCCCGTTCCTTAGATTCCTTTGCTTGGTCTTCGAATTGTTTTTTTGAAACTTCCAACCTAAAAATATATTAACATGTTAAAATTGGACATATCTTGGCTGCAATTACATGCAGCCAACTTGCTACAATCTCAACCAAAAAACAACACTTAATCACTCTAAAATCTCAATTTGACTATTTCTTATTGAGAGTTCCTCTATTTTATATGTAGGTAACTTAAAAGACATTTCATAAGCTTTTATGTGATATATTTACTGAATATATACATGCACAAAGGCTACTAAATACAAATCACTGACTTAGGAGGAAACATAGCCAAGTTCATAAAATTGGCTGCAACGAACCATATAGTAAAAATATTCCTATATAGCAATGATGATGATGTTGTTGTTGATTACTCCCTCCGTCCCAAAATATAAGTTTATCTTTGACTTTTCAAAGTTTTTTTTTCTGACGTTGACCGTAATTTTTTTTTCTTGTTATATGATAGTTGATAAAAAGTATACCAATGAAAATACACTTGAAACACAAATCCATTTATATTTTAGAACAGAAATAATATACAATTGTACCATTCTTTTTTGACAGTCCTGTTACAACACCTAGAACATTTCTTCTTGCGTTGTTATTTTAAAATTTGTCACCATAAGTCACTTATTTTTGCAACGTAGTGATAAAGATAGTCAGCTCAATATAAATAAACATGTTTGATAATTTTGGTGCTCATTTTTATTATATATATCAATTCTCTAGATAAACTATTTAGAAATCCTTATGTGATAGTTGGAAGTTGGAACTCACCTAGACATTTCTTGGTGAATTTTCATTGTTAAATACTTGAAAAAGTTAATAAAAATGATTTTGTAACACATACTCACTTACACATATGCATACAAAGATATTTTAATATGAACTATGTTCATAGAAATTTTGATAAATAAATCTCTAGGAAATCCTTAGGAAGGACTTTATATTTCTTACGGATTTGCAACGCCATTTTTTCTTTTAGAACGGCGGGTTTTTTATAAAAATTAGCAAAAGCTAAAAACAAAATTACAAAGAAGCTATATAAGCTAAAGGATTTTGCAACCAACCTACCCAACTAAATTTAAAGTTATGATTTCTAGATGAAATCCACTAGAATGATTGAGAAAAAATATTGTTCCAAAGCATCGTCTTCTTAGGAGAAGGATTAGAAAATACCAACCTATTGCGGAAACTCCATGTAGACCACAAAAGCGTCCCTCCTACTCCATCAAAAAACAACTGCGCCTTATTTGAAAGATACAACGAGTCAAGCCACATGAACCACTTTGAGATGTTCGAACAAAAAAGGAATGTCTAGCTCCAACCATCTAGCCAACAAAGCACACAAGTCCTTAGCCATCTCATATGTACAGAAAATATGATTAACCGTTTCAACATCGCATTGGCATATGGGACATAGAATCGAACCGACATCAATACATTTCATGTCCAAGTTCACCCTAAATGGAAGCTTGTTGAGCAATAACCTCCACCAACAAACATTAGCTTTTATGGGGATACCACGATTTCAGCGAGTTGCAGTAGAGATCACTTCTAAGGTGTGAGCGTCTATTATGGAGTGCACTGACGCAACAGAGAACCCTTTGGAAACAACAAGCGACCAACGCCAAGAGTCTTTTTGGTCTGTTAGAACAATAACCCCAATTAAAGATTGCAAGGCTGAGAACTCACTCGATTCTATACCTCCTCTCGGTTGTCGTCTTAGGACAGAGCTCCAATATGGAAATCACTAGGAAATTTTGACGGATTAGCGATGACACCTTTTCTGTTACTAATTGCTCGGAAATCACAAAGAAATCTGTCAATAAGGATTGTGCTCATAATCACCGGAAAATTTGTAAGAGTACCATAAGTAATTTCCTATGAAAAATATCCCTAGGAAATATTCGGGGGGTGTTGACCCATATTCTTGTAGTGAGTTATTAGATGTTTGACACATAGCAAATGTACATATTTTCCGTTCTTGTCGTATGATATGTGCTTCTATTGATTTTAATTGTGATTATGTATCGTCTACTATTACTTTCATCCCATAATAAGTGCATACTTAAAAAAACACAATAAATTATATGTAACACTAATTTCTTTTATGTTGAGTTTTTTGTTTTTTTTTTTTTTTTTGAATAATATAAGTGCATATTTGGCGTTCAGTTCTTGCTGACATTTTCTTAATATAATTTATTACTAGTCATTTATAGTAAAATAAAACACGTACGAGATTTCTAATGGTTTACAAAATAAATCATGGATATTATTAGTTTCAATGATTTATCAGTATTTTGGGTTGAGATCACTTGAAAAGTGAAAAAAAATAAAAAGTTAGGAAGCTTATCATTGAGTGTCATGTGTATCACACCCAATCCTTCCATTTTTTTTTTTATTAAATTCAGTTAGGGGCATTTTGGTTTTTTTAATTCATTTTTTTATTTCACCCCAAAACTTCAAACGTAAATAACTTTTAAACGACAAACTTTTATGAAAAACCGATTTCACAATATTTTTTTAAAATTTAATTCTCTTTAATTTGGTATGCATTATGATATATGAATCTCAACTTTTTTTTTCCAACTTTTTAAGTGAGTGTTGATTTTCTTGAAATTTTTGGCATTTTCGGCATTTTCGGCTCTAATTTTGACTAGTTTAAAAGCCGAATTTTACAAAACTTAAAACATGAAAATTGTAAGCTTTTGACCATTCTTTACCCAGAAATTTGAATCACTCAAATCCGATATGATATGAGTGAGATATTGCACGTTAATGATGACGTCTTAGTTATATTTAGTGCATACAAAGTGTTTGATAAAATGCCTAAAAGAGATTTTATTTATAAAAGTACATTCAATTGCACTAATTGGTTTACCAAAATACATCTTTTATTATTTTTGTTATTTTTGGTTTATTTTTAACTGATGAACGTTATGATTTTTTTTAATAGCGATAAACAGATGAACAAAATTTAAGAGAACTAATGAATAACTTTTTTTATTGATGAGCAATACTAACTAATGAACAAGACTAATCGATGAACTGATGAACAACTAATAGATGAACATTGCGATTTTTTTAGACAATTGAAGAACAATATAAAAAATAACTGATGAACGTTATTTTTTCAAAAACTGCTGAACATTATTAAAAACAACTGATGAACATTATAAAAAATAACTGATGAACAATATAAAAATAACTGATGAATTAATGAACATTACTATTTATTTTTATTTCTTTTGAATACTGATAAAAAAAAAATAGATTAACTGATGAACAAGACTGATTGTGACTTAACTGATAAACAACGTGATTTTTTTATTCGAAAAACTGATGAACAACGCTATTTTTTAAAAAAACCGATGAACAAGTGATGTAACTGATAAACATTATAATGTAACATCAAAGAAAACTGATGAACATTATATGTAATATCAAAGAAAACTAATTGATACTGATGAACATTGTGACTCTAACGGATGAACATTGCGATTTCTTTTAGACAACTGATGAAGAAATTTTTTATTGATGAACAATACTTTTATTGATGAACAAATGAACTACTATTTTTATTGATGAACAACACCTTTTATTAATGAACGATATTTTTTGTTACAAAATTGATGAACATTGCTATTTCTTTTAAAAATCACTCTAATTACCAATTTATGGCTACTTAATTGATGCACACCAACCAAACACTCACAACCAAAAATCAAATCCCAAGAAATCAACAAAACAATTAAAAACCAAATCAAAAAAATTATAAGCAAAACATTAGATCTAGTAAACAAAGAAATAGATCCATCACTTCTAACAAAACAAAACAAAGAAACAGATCCATCCCTAATAAAAATAGTCTAACAACCTCCCAAGATCACATACCAACCAAGTTAATTCCAACACGTTTATTTATCCAAAACCGATCACTTCTTCTTCTTTCTCTCTATTAATCATCATCGTCATCATCTTTAACGGACGCGGAGGTTCAACGTCACTAGAAAAACTTTCAGGTTACACTTAATTTGATCAGATGAGAAATAAAGGGGGTGAGATTGTTGTTTCGCCGGAGATGGTGAGTGTGTGTTTTTTGGTAACGGCGATGGTGAGGGACAGTATTTGAAGATGACGTAGATGGTGGTTGTTTATAACTACATTTTCCGGCGTAGGTGGTGGCGTCGTTGACGGTGGTATCAAATCCGATGGTGGTGTTGGTTGTTTTATGTTAGCAGATCTAATTGTGAGTGTGTCTTATTTTGGGTGGTTGCAAGAGAAAATATGATAAATAGAAAAAGGATGATAGTGACGAGAATACTTCTGATGATGAGTGTCTATATTTACCTCTGATGATGAGTTTCTATATTTTTTGGGTGAAGTCCAGATCTGACAGATTCAATGATTGATATTACTTTTTATACATTTGACAGATTCAACGATTGATATTACTTTTTATACTTTTTAAACTTTGTTTCTATTAGATCCGCTGCCCATTTGGCTAATAGTATAATAAGAGAAATATCAAGTCTATATACATGCATGGCCGGATTTTAGGGTGTGCAGAGTGATCAACCGCACAGGGCCCCCAAATTTCGGGGCCTCCGATGTTATAATGCAGGGCTGGGTTGATTCCGTGTTCAAAATAAATGCTGATGAGAATGCATTATAAACTTAATACCTGGACGTTATATGATTGAAACATAGCTTAAGAAATTGTTTTTTTTATAACCATACGTCTAATGAAAAGAAAGAAAAAAAAAACAGAGTAACCGAGTGTCAGTGGATCAGTGATGAGGAAGATGATAGATAACCATGCGTATTCCTCACTTTGCACCCTAAGGTTTTATAGATCTTACACTTTTATCTTAGTTTTTTTGTTTTATTCCTAAAAAGTACATATGAACTTTAGAAATTTATACTTTCAACCCAAACTTAGGGAAGTTTTTAAAGTTAGTCCAATTTTTTTTTTTTTTTTTTTTTTTTTTTTTTTTTTTTTTATAAATGATTTTTGTATATGAGGATGGCTTTGAATGTGATCTCCTTACTAATTAAAAATATATAGATATGTTATAGGCAGTTTTTACATTCTTTTCCTATGTTTATTTTTAAGGCTTATTCAAATCTTTTGTCATGTTTGAGATGCCTATTTTGTCAGAATGGCACAGGGCCCTCAAAATCCACGAAACGGCCCTGTATACATGAAACCATGGACTCATAAGACTACAAGAGGGTTGTTAAAGCATGATAATAACACTGACCCCTTGTATGTCATAAAATGTTTGTTTCATATGTTATGTTTTGATATACCCAACTAATTTCAGTAACGTGCAATTTTTCATATGTAACGGTGAGTTTTAGAGGCTAGTTTTAGGTGTATAGCTTGTTATTAAAAAAAACAACCATGTTTCTTGCAAATACAATATATGATACTAGTTATAAAGCATATGCAGGTACAAGGTTTAAACATGAATTATTTTTAGCATGACATTCACATTTCACAAGAATATAGCTAGATTCCATAACCTCATGC
Source organism: Chrysanthemum seticuspe (assembly GCA_019973895.1). Classification (NCBI taxonomy): domain Eukaryota; kingdom Viridiplantae; phylum Streptophyta; class Magnoliopsida; order Asterales; family Asteraceae; genus Chrysanthemum; species Chrysanthemum seticuspe. The sequence goes on from BPTQ01000006.1 coordinate 342,865,869, forward strand.
GTCGTTCACATGATATAGACCAAATGTTTAAAAAAAAAAAAAAAAAAAAAAAAAAGCCCCACCCCATGTGGCCATGAACTTACACTTAGACTATATACCACATATCCACTACCTATAAAACATACTCATTAGGATTTGGACATCACCCGTCGATAGATGCATATGATTATCTAGCCACATTTTGCAAACATGCATGAGAAATTTACATCCCTACCATAAAACAAAATTGCAATTATCGGATATAAAAGTGATACAGAAATACACGATTCTATATGAAACAAAATATTCTAAAGTTTTATAACTTATACAACGTAAAGAACACAATGTATCTACGGATCTACGAAATTACCAACGGAACCTACAACGACCATGACATCCATTAGTGATATTTTTTTTAGACGCATGAGCATTTTATATATGCAAACATCTACACATAAAATCAAGGAAAATTAAAGTACCCACATCCCCATTAGGGAGGAGGGAGTGCCTCTCGGGTAGCCCATCGAGTAGTTGAGCTTGAGCGGGTACACCAATCCTTCCACATCGAGTTCACCAATCGGCTATCAAATTCGAGTTCACAAACCGAACGGGTTGTGTGTGTGAGTGTATGTGTTTTTTATGAGGTTAGGGTAGAATTGGGTAGGATCGGGTACCACTCCCTCCACTTAGGGTATTGTTAGGGTAGAATTGGGTAGTTTTGAGTTAAAGGATTTTTATTGGATAGAGGTGACGTGGCACTTCGGGTAGTAGGGTACCACTCCCTCCCCCTTAGACATATGAACACTTTATATATGCATACATCCATTAATGTTATCACACACACATCAACATTTGCAGTCTCATTCACAATATACATCAAAGGCTTAAAGAACCATCGCCAAAACCAATGTAACAACTTTTATGATCATTTGTTACACAACCTGGGTCTCACCAATTGACACCCTCAAGTACTGAGATATCAATAGTAGCTAGGTCTCAACAATGCACAGAAGCTTCCTGCACCAGGTCTTCAAAGAAGTCAGCCATGATGTCCAGAGGTTTGATTAAGAGGGGTGTCGTTAACTAAAGCATGCTAGTTAATACTCCATCCGTCCCATATTAAGTGTCCACTTTCAAAATGCACAAAGTTTTAGAAAATTCCACTAACTACACTCTCCACCGATCAAATATAATTTTTACCTACTAAAGTCTCATCTCATTGGCTGGAATACAATATGGACACTTAATTTAGGACATCCAAAGATTCCATTATGGACAGACGGAGGGAGTAATATAATTGATATTATATGCGGAGCCGATTTCCTTAATCCCAACCTTGCAGCCATTGAGAAGTTTTCCACAATAAACGATACAAACACGGAGAATAAATGGAATATTAATTCAAGGAACCTACGCTCTCGATTAAACTTTCATTAGTGATCTTAGAATGTGAATATAATATTTCGAAAAAATTATTTTTGTAAAAAGAATTTCGAAAAAAACAATTTAGAAAAAAAATTCTAATTTCTTTTTTTTTTTTTGATAAAAAAAGTATTTACGAAAAAAATAATTTAGAATTTTTTTTTCCAAAATTTTATACAAAATAAAATTTTTTCAATTTTTTTTTTCAATATGTCCAAATTTCAAAAAAATTATTTTTGTAAAAAGAATTTAGAAAAAAACAATTTAGAAAAAAAGACTCCAATTTTTTTTTAAGTACTTACAAAAAAAAAATTAGAATTTTATTTCCAATTTTTTTTTTTACAAAATAATTTTTTTTCAATATGTCCAAATTTCGAAAAAATTATTTTTGTAAAAAGAATTTCGAAAAAAAAAATTCCAATTTCTTTTTTTTTTTTTTTAAGTATTTACGAACAAAAAAAGATTTGGATTTTTTTTTTTCAAATTTTTATTTGGAAATATTTTTTTCCAATTTTATTTTTCAAAATTATTTTGGATTTTTTTTTTCAAATTTGCAAAAAAAATCCAAATTTTATTTTGGAAATTTTATTTTAAATTTTTTTCAAAAATCTTTTCTTTTTGAAATCTTTTTTCAATATGTTGAAATAGTAAAAAAAACGTAAGAAAAACAGACAAAATATAATAAGAATAGACAAAAATGTAACAAAAACGGGTAAAAACAAATAAAAAAGACAAAATGTAAGAAAAATAGATAAAAACGGACAAAAATTTAAGAAAATGGTAAGAAAACGGACAAAAACGGATGAAAACCGATAAAAACGCAAGAAAAAAGGACAAAACGTAAGAAAAACGGATAAAAACGTAAGAGAACGGGTGAAAAGTATAAAAACATACTAAATTTGAAAGTCAATAACCATAAGGACCATTATTGTTACTTTTTTAACTGAAAAAAAAAGTTAGGGGATGACCGGTGAAAGTCAACGCAAGCCACATGGACCATTTCTGCCAATTTTCAAACTTTGTGACCTGGTAACCTACTAGTTCCCGGTCATATTACGTACATCATTCCAAATTTGAAAGTATTTTACGTACAATGGTAATTTTCAAAGTTCATTGCGTATATCGTCTGTTTTGAAAAACTATATTGCGTATCTTTAACTTTCACCTTAACTAATAATGCTAAAGATTAAACATATCAACTTTGAGCTTGATGTTGGAATGCATGATTGTTGATACAAAAGTTGGGCGTTCCTGGTTTGGAGCTCCGGTTCTCGTACCAATTGAGAATTGCTGCTTGAGACCTGCGCACTAAGAGACAAGAAACACCGTTAGGCTTACCGTGGGATTGTCTCCCACGATTATCCTCCGGCGTGAGAGTGAGTAATCGGTTTAGGGTTTAAGGAGTTTTAGGGTTATGAGATCGTACCTTAAACGAGGGATATGATTCCCTTTATATACGCACGGAATCCTTGTTGGTTCCGTGTTCCCCAACCTTCGGCGTATCCCGCATAAGTCGGTTGGGAATGATTATCTCCTTATTTTAGGAGATACTGGATATCTATTCTGTAAATAGATTTGGGCTTGGGCTTTCGTGAGCCCAAACTCTTATTGATATTGGCCCGGTTCGTGCCGGGCTTGTGAGTATTGGGCTGTAGTCGGGTTTATGACCCGACTCCAGACTATACGTCATCATGTCCCCCCAGTCTAGTATGCGCAGTGCGTAACTGCGGATGCTAGACTAATGACCGTAGTCTGAAATAAAATAAATAACTTACAAAACGTATGGAAGAAGCCATACACATACCCGTAGGTGCAATGCATCTGGACATAAAAGTGAATTGTAAGTGCCTCGATATTCGGGGGAAAGTTACTGTCCCGCGTCCCATCAAAGGAATCTCAGCCACACAAGTGAAGGTAGTGGGGGCCACGTGTCACGTATCAGGTGGATGGGAAAAAAGTATAAAACCACTCTCCATTTTCACCATGGTATTCACAGTTAAAAAGAAATAATCCACCATTGTTGAAATAAATCTGCAGCGGCAACCCAGAAATTATCCCTCTTTAAGGTAACCGCGCGTGCGTTTCTGTACACCATGGTGAAACAATTATCGGACTTTACCTCTTTCTTGACCGAGAGCAATCTCTTAGAGTTCACCTCAGATTATTTTATACCCCTCGACGTGCATCCGGTTGTGCCGGATGCGCAGGCAACCATTGCGGACTTCCCCAGAGGGAAAGTGGGGGTTTATACACGGTTGTTCGATTTTGCGAACCAACGCGTGCCCCTGTCCCGCTTTCTTTGCGACGTGTTAAACTATTACAGCCTGCATATATCCTAATTACACTGTATCGGTGCGGCCAAAATTACCAATTTTGAGGTAAATTGCCGTTTACTGGCAGTGAACCCCACCATCCATTTATTCCGCGCCTTTTATCACACAATATGGGCACATGGGTGGGTATCTTTTGCGAAACGTGCCGGTAGGCTCCAATGCTATACGGATAAACTAGACTCACTTCGGGATTGGAGGGAGTATTTCTTCTGGGTAGATGATATATGCTTTCCATGGAACTATGAGTTTTATACCCGGGGTACATTAGAGAGGGATGAGTGCCCCCTCCCTGGGTCGTATAGTGCTGAGGATGCGGAATTGATAAATGACAACCGCATCCCCATTAGTGCCTATCCGGAGGGATTTCTGGTACATATGGGCATCAGTCGTAACTATTTTGGTCCCGAAGATGAGATCCCAATCTTCTTGGACGCCAATGGCCAGGGTGGGTACTCATTCCGCTGTACCTCTATATAAATAATGTGAGTCTTCTATCTGTATTTGCGCATTATATAACGTATGCGATTTGTTGCTTCTTTTGCGCAGAAATGGATCTATTCGTTGTGGTACAATTAGCTAAACCACTGGATGTGCGTTCGGGGGTGCGGCCTTTGAAAGAAGGCGAAGAGCCAATACTAGCTAGTACCGCGGGGCATACAATAGAGCTGAACTTAGGAGGAACAGGGACCAACTCTTCAGTTGCAATAGAGGCAACGCCGGCGCAAGGCATGCCGAGCCCGCGTGTGCCCTCCCCTACTGCGCAGCCACCACCCGTAGTGGCAGATCCCATTGATGAGGAAATGGAGGAGCAAGAGCATGCTTTATTGCATAAAAGATCGCGCAGCGGGGATGGCGCGAGTTCATCAAGGAAGAAGCGTCCCGTGACTGTTCATATTGAGTCTTCGGAGAGTGCGGCAGCATCATCGCACCCATCAGCAGATGGTTCTGGCCCCCAGTAAGTACTCTTGATAGTATGACTATTGTTTGTTTTCATCCAGTGTGCGCATGAGATCTTTATAAGTCTGTCTGTATTTGTAGGTTCGAACAGAGTGCAGAGTCGCCACCTAAAGAGAGTCTTGCTGGTCCTAAGTCTTCAGAACCGGAGATTGGTAGCGCAATGCCCGTGACACCCGGGGATGCGTCAATGGAGCAGCTGGTTGATAACCTTGTTACTCTGACTGCGCAGCTGAAGGCTAAGTGTGTTGGAGAGAATAGCCAGGTCAACCAAAAGGACCAGCGCATTGCATCACTGGAGGCGCAATTGGCCAGTGCCAAGGCTGAAATAAAAGAAGCCAATGCATATGCGGAGAAGCTTGCAGGAGAAAAAATGGCTCTGCTATCTCAAATAGACCAGGAGCGTGCTGAAGCAGTCAAGTATAAGCTGTCATGTAACTGGGCCCTCAAACATCTAGAGCAGGGTAAGGAAAATTTCTTTGCGCAGTTGGGGGAGCTTGGTGGTACTGTGAGCTGGTCATTGGAGGTGCAGGAAGCAAAACTGCGCAAGCTCAGCCTGGAGTACGACGAGGAATTGTATCCTCAGCTCATGTCCACCATAGCTGAGCGAAGATGGCTCATAGGCCACGGTTTGCGTCTAGCTGCACTCACTACTCTAGAGTCGCCAGAGGTAGTTAGTGCCTTCGGGGAGGTTGTGCAGTGCGCTCTGGAGCGTGGTAAGTCAGAAGCAATTGAAAAGCTTCATGAGACAGAACTGTTGAAGGCGCCTATCGATAAGGTACCGAATTATGACGCTGAGTCATATGATCACTTGGTCGCTGCTATGCAGAGAATGAAAGACTTAGAGCTCCCAATGATTTCTGAGCTTGAGCGCGATCAAGACTATCCAATAAATGTTATTATGGCGGGGTTGACCTTGGCGCGGCATCGTACCGAGGGTGCCGAAACACAGTCGGATTATTATTTGAAGCCCCATGAGTCACAGCTTCAAGTACCTGTCTTTGCGCGTCCTAGGGATAGTCAGAATCCGTTTGCTTTGGAGAAGGAGGTACCTTTAAAGGAAGTCTTGGAAGCGCATGCAACCCGTCTTGCTAAAAAAGAAGGTATTGCAGGTAAAGCTATTTTGTGTGGAGTTGGTGCAGCGCACTTGCCAAGGTCTGATGGGGTGCCAGTCAGTGTGGCTACTGTGTCGCGTCAGGATGCAGACGTGTTGAAGGGTATGAGCGAAGCTAAAGATGCAACGAGCCACGTTGGCACATCTTCACTTAAGCGTTGTAGTAGCTGGTAGTTGATATGTTGCAAAATACTCTCTTGTAATAACTCGTAGTTATGAATAAAAGTTGTTGTTTTGCTGTGGGTATTATTGAAACTTGTAATGTATATGTAGCTGTTTGGCTTTGCGTAAAAGATACCTTTGTTGCCGAAGAAACAAACGTGTACGTCAGTGCTAATATAGGTAATCCATAATCATGTATGAAAGCCATAGTATACTTGAGAAATAATTCGAAGTATTTTATCACAATCGTGTGTGTTATGATATACAGCGTACTGTAAATATCACATTAAGGAATCAAGTGTCTTGGTTCCTAAGTTGTTAAACGTGCACGTGTGCGTTGCTACGCAACCATCGTGGGATGCGCACATATCTTATTCCAACGTCTTGAGAACAAGGTGTTTAACAAGGATGCGTGATCCAGTATTGATGGGTTTGCAACCCTCTTACTCAACAAGTTAGTTAGTAGGTCAACTTATCCTTTTACCATCATGGGTTTATTTGTAGTGCATGCACGCCATCGTGGGCAAGAAAAAAAATAAGAAATTGTTAAGACATACAGTATATGGGGATAACAACTTAAAATGTGTCGCGGAGTTAGCTAGAAACCGCGGCGTTTTATTGATACTTGCAAGTTTTTTGAGAAATAACAAAGAAAACAGTAAATATGAAAAATAAAAATGAATACATGAATGTTTATTGAGCACTGAAAGTGCGGAGCGTCTGTGCGATGTGCCGTAGCTATTCTTACAGGTAGCACCTCTTGAGGTTGCCGATGTTCCATGTGCGCGGTAGGTCACGACCATCCAAGCCTCGTAGCCTGTACGCGCCTGTGCCTATTGCTTCAGTAACCTCATAAGGTCCTTCCCACTTTGGTCCGAGCTTACCTGTATCTTCTGCGTGGCTCGCCTCATTGGCACGGTAGACAAAGTCACCTGGTCTGAACGAAACACTGCGCACCTTGGCATCATAGTACCCTTTCATTTTTAACTTCGACTTTGCCTCCCGTATGGCTACGCGTTCGCGTCTTTCTTCCAGCAGATCCAAGTCGACACGTCTTTCATCATTGTTTGTTGTTACATTGATCTCCGCAGTGCGGATAGTTGGCATGCCGATCTCAGTTGGTATAACGGCTTCTGTCCCGCAGACTAGAGAAAAGGGGGTGTCCCCTGTGCTGGTTTTTATTGAGGTGCGGTGCGCCCACAAGACATGCGAAAGTTCTTCGACCCACCTTCCTTTGTGCCTGTCCAGGCGCGCTTTGATTCCTTCGCCCAGGCTTCGATTTGCGCGCTCTACTAAGCCATTGGTTTGCGGGTGTGTAACCGACACGAAGTGTTGGGTGATGTTTAACTTCTCGCACCAATCTTTGAAGGGGTTGTCGCAGAATTGTTTCCCGTTATCCGAGATGATTTCACCAAGTAATCCGAAGCGGCATACGATGTTGTCCCAGACAAAGCGTTTCACCTGGTTGCCGGTTATTGTCGCCACTGCTTTTGCCTCAATCCACTTGGTGAAGTAGTCTATAGCCACTATAAGAAACTTGAGACCACCTGCTGCTATTGGAAAAGGACCTGCAATATCAATGCCCCATTTGTAGAATGGCCATGGCGCCGTAATTGGCGTTAGCTCGTGCTGTGGTTGGCGCGGGACGGGTCTATGAACTTGGCAATCATTGCACTTCCTTATTAAGTCCCGCGCATCTCGATGCATGGTTGGCCAGTAGTATCCTGATCGCATGGCACGTGCTACAACGGACCGTGGTCCTGCGTGCATGCTGCATGAACCTTCATGGATTTCTCGCAGCACGTAATTTGCTTGTAGGGGGCCGACGCAACGGAGCCATGGTTGGAGGAAAGAACGTCGGTACAGTATGTTGTCGCGCAATTTGAATCTCTGCGCTGTACGCCGTATTCTGCGAGCTTCTGTCTGTTCTTGGGGTAATGTTCCTTTGCTTAAGAATTCCGTAATCGGTGTCATCCATGTAGGACCATCCTCCTCTATGACTACGGAGACTTCCACCTCCGATATTGATTTGCTTTTCAGTGTTTCCACCAGCACTTGCTTTGATAAATGTGCGAAGCTTGTCGAGGCGATCTTGCTCAGTGCGTCTGCCTTGCGATTTTCTCCTCTAGGGACTTGCTTGATAGTAAATCTGTCAAAGCCTTTGATCAGTGTCTTAGTCTTCTCAAGATACTGAATCATATTCTCTTCTTTGGCCACGTATTCACCCAACACGTGGTTGGCTACTAGCCGGGAGTCCACATTTGCTTCCAGGTTACGTACCCCCATTCGAGCTGCAATGCGTAGTCCAGCGATTAGGGCTTCATATTCTGCCTCATTGTTTGTCGCGGTAAATTCAAAACGCAGTGCGTAAGTGAATTCCATTCCCTCTGGGTTTGTGAGAATAAGGCCAGCTCCAGATCCGTCCACGCATGAGGACCCGTCTGTAAACAAAATCCATGGATCTTGTAGTTCCTTCTTGCTTGGTGCGGGTACCTCGTCAGTATCTGGCTTCTCGATGATGAAGTCTGCCAGAACCTGTCCTTTTATTGCAGTACGTGGTCTGTAAGAGATGTTGTATTCACCTAGCAACACACTCCACTTCTGGAGTCGTCCTGACGCATCGGGTTTGGAGATGATCTGCTTGATGGCTTGATCTGTGATTACCGCTATCGGGTGCGCTTGGAAGTACCGGCGCAGTCGCTTGGCGGCAAACACTAATGCCAAAACTAACTTTTCCATGGCACTGTAGTTCATCTCCGTCTTCTTCAGCGCTTTGCTGACAAAATAGATAGGGGTTTGCACTGAGTCCCTATCTGTTAGTAGCACTGCGCTGACTGCCCCATGAGTTGCTGATAAATACATGATCAGCTCTTCCCCTGGTCGGGGTGCAACGAGTGTTGGGAGCGTTGCTAGATGCTGTTTGAGTGTAGTGAAGGCTTCTTCTGCCTCCGTCGTCCACCGGAAGTCACCCTTTTTCATACACTTCTTGAGCGTTTTGAAAAGAGGCAATGACTTTTCTGCTGATTTAGACAGGAACCTGTTTAGGCCGGCCAATTTTCCGTTGAGGGATTGGACTTCCTTCAGCGTGCGTGGTGAGGGAAGTTCTATTACCGCCTTTGTCTTTTCTGGACAAGGTTTTATGCCGTCAGGTTCTATCAGGTATCCTAGGAACATGCCTTCAGTAGCGCCGAAGGTGCATTTCTTGGTATTCAGCTTCATGTTGATCTCTCGTAGAGTCTTGAACGTCTCTTCTATGTCACGCACAAGCTCAACTTCAGTATGGCTTTTTATGACCAGGTCATCCACATAGACTTCCAGGTTGCGGCCCACCTGTTTTTCAAAGGCATTGTCTACTAACCGCTGATAGGTGGCACCCGCATTCTTCAAGCCAAATGGCATTTTTGTATAACAGTAAACGCCTTGGCTTGTGTGGAAAGCTGTCTTTTCCTCGTCTTCCTTAGCCATCTGTATCTGGTGATATCCCTTGTACGCGTCAAGAAAACACTTTAACGGGTATCCACACAGGGACTCTATTTTCCAGTCTATCTCTGGTAATGGATAGCAGTCCTGCGGGCATGCTTTGTTAAGGTCGGTGAAGTCTACACACATTCGCCAGCTACCGTCGCTTTTTTTGACCATTACTGGATTAGAAAGCCAGTCGTGGTAGTAGACTTCACGCATAATTCCCGCATTTACCAATTTCTGTACCTCTGCCAGTATTGCCTGCGCACGCTCTGGGGCTTGCCCACGCTTCTTCTGGCGTATCGGTGAGTACCCTTGTCGGATTCTAAGTTTATGCTCTGTGATCGAGCGTGGTACTCCAGTCATGTGTTTTGGCTCCCACGCGAAAATATCCACGTTCTTTTGTAGGAGCGCGCACACAGCTGCTTTGCCGTTGTCCGACAATGACCCTCCAATGGTTATTTCCTGTTCTGGGTATTCTGGGTGAATTGCGACCTTCAAGTTGGGGACTTTGGCCGCGCACTGTTTCGGGATCAGTTCCATTTCGCATGTAACCGTGTTACATTCTCTGTTTGGTACCGTGGCATTGTAAAGAGTAATAATGCCCCCTTCTACTGGGAATTTAAGCATCCCGTGCGCTGTTGATGGCACCGCGCGCATGGCTGATATCCCGGGTCTCCCAATAATGCCATTGTACGGCGAGGGGGATTTGATCACCATGAAATCCATCCAGGTGGTCGTAGAGTGCTCTGCGTTGCCGACGCTGACTAGTAATCGCAGTTGCCCCATGGGCCATATCTTTTCACCCGTGAAACCAGTGAGCGCTGTGCTGACCGGGTTTAACTGGCTGCGTATTTCAGGTCGTAGTCTTTTAAAGCAATGCTCATACATGATATTTGCCGATGCCCCACCATCAATGTACATGCGGTGTATGTCGTGACCACCCGCATTAATTTCAATGGTGAGGGGCTCTGCTACTGCGTTGTCCGCAGTTAGAGTAGGGAAAGAGATTTCGCTTCTTCGGGAGAACTCCTGGCTGACCTTTTGTCTAGTGATTCGTTGCCACGTCTGTATCATGTAGATTGTGTCGGCCTTATCTTTGGGTGTCTCCTTCTTGTTTCCATTCTTTTGTTTATCTCTTCCCTCTTTAATGTTTTTCACCAGGTGGTCCAGTCTGCCCTCCTTGACCATCTTGTCGATGAGTTGGCGCAGCTGGACACACTTGTTAGTAGTGTGACCCTTTTGCGTGTGGTAGTCACAGTATCCATTCCCAGTGCGCCGATCTTCTGGTGTACGCATCTGCGGTGGCCTTGGGAAATTCGCACCTTCCACTGCGAGTATTTCCTTTGGTGTTTTAATCAGGGGAGTGTACCTGTCATTATCTCTGCCACTCCTCTGGCTGCGATAGCTCCTATTACGGTTACTACCTCGGTCGTTCGATTGCCTCCCAGGTTGTTCCTGTGACCGGTAACTCGAGTGGTTCTTTTTGCTATCTGCCGCGGCGGCTTCTCCCTGGACAAAAGACCGAGCGCGCTTCATGAGTTCATCAAAGGTCTCAGGGATCTTGTCGTTCAACCTCTTGATGAGTTCTGGATTATTAATCCCATTCATGAAGCCAGAGATCTTTAGTACTTCAGGACATGCTTTAACTTGCATGCATTCATCCTTAAAGCGTTCCATGAATGCGCTCGTAGATTCTCCTTGGTGCTGCTTTACCCTGGCGAGTTCGACAGGATTTTTAGCGCACTTTTTCCGTTGAGTAAAATTAAGGCGGAACGCCTTTCTCAACTCTTCAAAACCATTTATGCTCCTTCGTGGGAGTTTGTTGAACTAGTTTCGCGCGCTTCCCACTAGTGTGGAATTGAACATGTGGCACCACACTGGTTGTGGCCAGTTCTCAATGGTCGCGGCTGATTCAAAGATTTTTAGGTGATCGTCCGGATCACCTGTTCCATCATAGGTCTTGACATTTGTAGGCATGCGCCTCTTCTTGTTCTCTAAGAAATCACTAATGCGTCTGGTGAACGCATCCACTTTGTTCTCTAAGACATGTCTTCCTCTTGGCTATCGCGTCTGTTTCTAGACTTCCAATGTCCTGTATCGCTATCCTCGTTGTCCGAGGAGTTGTCAGAAGATGAATTTTCCTTCTTACGGCGTTTGCGCCGGCCATCCTCAGAGTCTGACGTGTAGTCTGGATCTGAGGGGCTCTCACTTGGGGAATACTTTCGCCCCAGTCTGTCATGTATTTTACGGCTACCCAGTCTGGCGTAGACACTGGTACGCCGTTCTTCTTTATCACTATCACTCAAGTGCTGCGAGTGAGATGTCTCATCACCCTCGATTCTCCTCCCGATTCTGTTGAATACTGGGGGTTTATGACCGCTTCCTCTGCGTTTTTCTTTCTGGTGGCGCGGTGGGGAAGTATCGTATTCCGAATCGAAATTGAGTCGGGCTTTCAAGTTCCGACCTGATCTATTCTTCTCTTCCTCTTGCATGAGGGCAGTTAATGTTTCGTAGTTTTGGGATACGAAAACTTCTGGTGCTAATTCCGGCGCGACCCCCTCAAGAGTAAGTGCGTTTGTTTCTGCCGCTATACCCTTATCCCGGCCTGGTGCCTCCGGTACCTTTGTCAGGTCAGTTTCTAGCACCGATTGGAAGGGAGTAGTAAAGACGGTGCGCGGTGGATCCACTCCACTCGTGGTGGTTGTAGTGGCTTGGGTTGTTCCCGAGTGCGGTTCCACCAGAGGGAAGATCAAGTCTTGGCCTGATCCCTTATTCTTAGCAGCGCTGGTTGTCCCAGAGGTCTGCTTAGGGGTTAGTCCACTCTGCGACTTCTTCCCCATGAGGTCTGACTGCGATCGCTGATTACCGTGCTTTGTCATTCTAGTGTTGGTTCTTAGTGTAGGGTCCCACGGATGGCGCCACTTGTTGATACAAAAGTTGGGCGTTCCTGGTTTGGAGCTCCGGTTTTCGTACCAATTGAGAATTGCTGCTTGAGACCTGCGCACTAAGAGACAAGAAACACCGTTAGGCTTACCGTGGGATTGTCTCCCACGATTATCCTCCGGCGTGAGAGTGAGTAATCGGTTTAGGGTTTAAGGAGTTTTAGGGTTATGAGATCGTACCTTAAACGAGGGATATGATTCCCTTTATATACGCACGGAATCCTTGTTGGTTCCGTGTTCCCCAACCTTCGGCGTATCCCGCATAAGTCGGTTGGGAATGATTATCTCCTTATTTTAGGAGATACTGGATATCTATTCTGTAAATAGATTTGGGCTTGGGCTTTCGTGAGCCCAAACTCTTATTGATATTGGCCCGGTTCGTGCCGGGCTTGTGAGTATTAGGCTGTAGTCGGGTTTATGACCCGACTCCAGACTATACGTCATCAATGATGATAGTCGATCGGAATGGACCAATCTACACATCATTTTATCGTCAACAAATAGTTCAAGCAATGAGCATAACTTCAACGTTATTTGATAGAAACATAAACAAATTAAGAAAAAAAAAAAACTATATTATATTAAGTATGTGCATCTATGACGGTTAAGAAAGGAACATATAAGCATATAAGAATTTTAATAAGCACTCTTGGAAAGAAATCTAATAAGAAGATAAATTTAAATAAGAAAAATGAGAAGAAATTTGAGTCACACATTTTAAATAAGGAGGAGAAATTTATGGGGAAATGCATTAGTTCTTTAGGTGCATCTGAAATGTGCGACTGTGGTTTCTTCTCACCCTTCTCATTTTAATTTTACTTCTCATTTGATCGTTGCACTCCTAAATATCTTCAAAAGTAGGAGTTTTCAACAAAACTGACTATAACCATTTAGGCTGCCCCAGTAAGGGCACTCAATCCCCCTCATTTTTTCTGCCACGTCAGCTTTCTCTCTCCAACGACTTTCAGGCGATTGGGTGCCCCAGTAAAAAAAATACCACTTGATTGTGTTTTGAAAGTGTATTAAATGTGTTTTGCTTGTTGTTTCTACTGATCGCAAACTCGACCAAGTTAGTAAAATATCCACTCGATCGATTGCCTCCACAATAGAGGATCGAGTGACAATCCCCTAGACGATCGAGTGACGATCGATGTATTGGGGGCAGCCTTAATGATTAGTGAGGTCATTTTACTTGTAACCTTTACATAATTAGATGATGCATTCTATTCACTCAGGTAACACAAATCAAATAAAGGACTCTATTAAACCTCATTAAAGCAAAAGATAATTTGCATTGCTTATATATAAAAGGCACTTCAGTAAAAAGGCTAAATATTTTTTCGATGATAACTTATGACCTGATAATTCCAACATCATAGCGTATAAAAACAACAAATTATTCAATACTAACATGATCAACAACGATAGAAGTGAGCTAAACTTCAATACAGTTAAAAGTCATCAAAGTCCACTTAATTTCACATCTTTAGTAAATCCCAAGCTTATGCTGTTTTTTAGGGAAAAAGTGTAAAAATATGAATATGTGTTTGATATTTAATCTGCCTAATGACAAATGCATAAAAATTAATGTAAGAAGAAAAATTGAAATTATCACTCACAAGAACATGTAATTACCAAAAACGAAAGAAAACCCCAATCAAATATCAAAACAACAATACTTCACATTTAAAAGAAGTACAAGAGGATGTACGTTAGAATACTGTTACGCCCCGTTTTTCGGTTTGACCGGAAATTTTTCGATTTTGAAAACTTTAACGCGAAAACGTTTGACTATAACTAAATTTTCATCAATTACTTCATTACACGACAAAACTGTAACATTTGACCATCAACAACTCTTACTATAACTTATACATATTGACTTCTTAAAACATTTACACAATATTATAATAAATCATCATTTTAATGTGTTACTACATGCAGACGCCATCGCCCTTTAACCATGACTTAAATCACTTTTCAGAATTAACACGCGATGGTTCAGAGGATTTAGACCCGACGCCGTCGCAACTTGGCCAGACGTCGTCGCCCACAAGACGGTGACGCCGTCAGGCCTATGACCTGCACAACAATTGACAGTAAAATCTGCACAATACCAATTTAACCCATTTCGAGTCAAAAGATCATTTGAACCTCTTCAACTTTAACCAAACCTCTTAATAACCATAACAAACACTCTTTAACATATTCAAACATTACTTGATCCATTTATAAACAAAATGGGTAGGATTACACTCTAATCCAAACACCTCTTTAAAATGACAAAAACATACAATTTGACTCTATTAACATATATATAACATGTCATTACAAAATAATACTATAACCATTATAACACGACGCTTGACACTTAACAATAAGTTTATGAAACCTTTTCAAATTAAAGGGGGGCACAAATCATCATTTGGAGCTCGGTATCTACCTAGCTCTTAATCATACGCAATCAATCTTCCACATAGTCAAACAATGATTCTAATCCAAGCAATAGCACTTCCTTGTGCAAGAACCTACAAAATGTAGTCAACTATAACGTAAGCGAAAACGCTTAGTAAGTAATCGGCTAAATCATATAGTTCACATAAGCATTGCTAACACACAAACCATAGCACAATTAGCACATAAGACAATAACACATACCTTAATACTTCACTAGGCAATTAACTCTATAACCATCATCAATTCTCATATTGGTCAAATAATTCCCTAACTTAACTATAACCAATCTTTACTATAACAATTATAAACACATCATATAATAATTTCCACATTAAGCATGTAGTAACCGGATTACTTACCTTAGCAATCCATGCTAAGCCATACACAATTACTATCATCTTTCATAGTCAAACTCCATCATCATCCAAAGGTAACACCTTAAACACCATATTCAAAGTACACTTAAAACAACATCAAATACCTATAGCCATGGTTTCATAACTATTTCGCTTATATAAACATCCTCTAATCATCACATAATCATATGTTGATTATATGATAATGCAACCCATATATTCCTCAAGTTTTACCCATAATAAAACATCCAATATTTACTATAAGGGTGCGTTTGGTATACCGCCATGAATGACAATGGGTATGAGTTTGATAGTAGTGGTGGGTCCCTCATCTATGAAAGATCCATACCTATGTCTCTTGATATATATGGAGTATGGAATATATTCATCATTCATTACCATAGTAGTGGGCCCTCTCATCTTAAACAAACACCTTTAATCACTTTCATAGTGATAGTCTCATTCCCATAGTGGGCAACCAAACGCACCCTAACTCTTTTGATCAATCATTCCAATGATCATAACATGATCATATCACAAATTACCAATTTTACTTCAATTCCATCAAAAGGATTTCACCCAATTACTCTATAACATATCAGTTAGTGTTTATAAACACAATTACCCAAAACCCCCAATTTGGGTATAAGAACCCTAACTTTTAATTCACAATTAGTGATACTTACTTGCATAAGGATCATAGATTCTAGCTTGTATCATGATTAGGAACACAAATTCCTTCACAATTGTGACCATCAACTTCATTATTATTTTTCCCTCAATTTTATCTCGACACACACACATACACTCTATATTTTCTGGAAATAAAATGAATATTATGGAATTATCCATATTCTTTGGCACAAATATGGTCTCTCAAGTCTCATTCCTTATAATTTGGCCACACTATACTTCTATAACTGATTTATAACTTGGAAACTTAGGTCCCTCCACTTTCTATAACTATAATATAACATTTGTTAATTATTAGTTTGACTATCGGGTTGACTAGTCAATCCCGTAGTCCTTAGACCATATTCAACCACGGTGGGACCTCTTGGTATTTCGGGATAGGGGTGTAACAAATACACAACCAATGAAGTAGAATCTGCTGGAGAGTAGTCTAAGGCTGGCGATTGCCACCAGTGGCCAACGAAATTTTTAGTTAGGTTTTGGGGATAACGGTTTATAATTTTTCAAACGTAAATATGTTAACGTGGATGTATGTATGAAAGGCAGTTTTTTTTTTTTTTTTTTTTTTTTTTTTTTTTTTTTTTTTTTTTTTCATATCCATCCAAAATGCGCTAGCTCTTATGTACATGATTATTCTTTGTTTTTTCTACAGGTTTAACATATTGCCAAATAAGAAAAAATTAAAAAAAAAAATTAATTAAACATAACTATATAAAAAAAGTTAATAATAATAAAATTATTACTTAATAAACAATGATTTAATTTTTTAAAATATCAAAACTTCTTACTAGAGTTTTTTCTTATTATATAATAAATTCATTTTATTGGCGAGCCACATATATAATAACTTAACTAGCAGGGTAACCGCGTGTTGCAGCGGTGGGTACTCTGAAATATAATTTTTCGATTAATAATGTATTTTAGTTTATTATGTTCATTTTAACAATAAATTTACGGATATCAAGAATTTCGTATAGCATGTGCCCGTTCGGGCTCGAACCTGTTGGCCCGTGTCTGCTCGAGATCGAGCCCGTTTGGTCCGCGCCCGTTCGGGCTCAAGCCCATTTGGCCCGTTGCCCGTTTGGGCTTGAATATTTGTATAATGTGTTTTATTATTTGTAGTAGTGAAATTTAATGCAGGAATTGTGTTTAATTTGGTTGCACAATATGCTTGATAATTTGTATTTCTTATGTAAGGAGTGTTTTAATAATTGTATTAATTGTATTTATTAACCAGTTAAATAATTGACTACATTAAATAGCATTAATATGGTGTTTTGTTGTACACTATGCTTCTTGTCTTGTACGTCTGAAAATTATGTGCATTAAAGTTTTGTACATTATGTTTCTTTTCTTGTAAGTAATAGTCATTATAGTCATTAATAACATTGACCATTTTAATAGCATTAATTTTGTAAGTCTGAAAATTACGTCATGCTTATTTTGTTGTACACTATGCTTATTTTGTTGTAAATCTGAAAATTGGTTGAAACTATTGTACATTGTGCTTAAATGGTTGTAATTTTTGGTGAATGGGTGTTTTTAATAGCATTAATGTTTTTTGATAGAATTTTAGTCTTAAAATGACACCACGCTTTATTTTGTTGTACAATATGTTTACTTTGTTGAAATTTTGAAAATTTTTTTGTATGTCTTAAAATTAAGAGTGAAGTGCCTTCGTGCATTACAAATTTACAAGTAGTATAGATAAGAATCGATTGTGTAGAGACCGTTGGACCAAATATAATGATTGTGTAGCTTCACACTAGGGGTGTGCACGGTCCGAAAACCGGACCGGACCGAGACCCGAGTTCGGCGAAAATCCTAGACCGAGACCAGACCGAATGTGGTCGGTCCGGTCTCGGTCCGTGTCGGTCCGGTCGGTCCTTCGGTCGGTCCGGTCCAACAAGGCCAAATTCGTCGGTTTTGGTCCGGACCGAGGACCGAATTAGCCCAAAAGCCGAGACCGCGGACCGGACCGAATGTGGTCGGTCCGGTCCAGTCTCGGTCGGTCCGACGGTCGGTCCGGTCCATTCGGGTCATATGCTCACCCCTACTTCACACCATGAAGCTAATTTTCTCGGGCATCTACCAAAATCTTTGATCATGGAACTGGATAATTCTCATTTTTGTAGAAAAAAAGATGATACAACTAAGAGCGGATACAAAAAGTTATGGATGAGAAGCTAAACTTTGAAAATTTTAGAAACTACGCTGCAGTAAAGGGTGTTCATCGGTTCGGTTATCGGGTTATTCGGTTCGGTTAGTTCGGTTAAAAAAAATTTATGGGTCAAACCGAAAACCGAACCGAACCGAACCGAACAGAATTTCAATTTGACTCAACCGAACCGAAAACCGAACCGAATAACTAAAAACCGAACCCCTATAACCGAAAGCCGAACCGAATAACCCGAAATGCATAATTTTAATTATTTTTTTATTTAATTATATATATTTTTTGTACAAAATTTATTTTCAAACTTAAATAATGATATATTTATACTAAGGGGTAATTCCATATTTAACCAACTTAAACATGATAATATCATATTTACTCAAAACATGCTTTAAATGTATTGTACATCATGCATTCAAAAGTTGTATTTTGGGTATATATGACATTTTCATGTTTAGATTGGGTAAATATAGAATTATCCCTTATATTAAAAAAGAGTTTTAGTAATTTTTTTCATATAAATACATAGAAAAATGTTATATTTATACTAAAAAAAGAGTTTTAGTACTTTTTTTTTTCATATAAATACATAGAAAAAATATATATTTATAAGAATTCGGTTTTCGGTTTTCGTTGCCATAACTATATCCAAACCGATAACCGAATATTTAGTTCGGTTCGGTTATGACCAATTCGGTTCAGTTTTTTTTTGTTCGGTTCGGTTTCTGTTTTCGGTTAATGTGGATATTACCTGATCCGTGAACACCCTTAACTGCAGTTGATTTGTTATGGGCCAAATTACAAAATAACCATATATTTTTAATCAAAAAAAAGTGTGAATTGGTGGGAACATCCTGAACTTGGGTGTCTTCTGACACAAGTCATTATCCATCCCACAAGGAATAGCTGCTGCAACTCTCCTGTCCAGTGGGGCACCAACTACAGTGAGCAAAAATAAAGACTCGAACTCTTAAGCTTTTATCCACAAAATCTCTCCGTTAAGCCCATAAATATTTCGAAAATAAAAACCAACTGAGTTAAAGCATATATTTTGAATAAAATTACACTATATTTTTTTTTGAGTTAATTGCATTTTTGGTCCCTGAGGTTTGGCCAAATTGCATGTTTGGTCCCCATCCTTTTGAAAGTGCAGTGGACGTCCCCAAAATGAAGTTTCAGTTGCATATATGGTCCCCGGCTCCAAACGCTGTCAATGCTACTCCGTTAGTCACCCCATGTGCTATGTACACGAGGGTTTTTTGGTCTTTTTCCACCCACTAAAATCCAAAAAAAACCCAAACCCCACACAATCTCTCTTTTATATTAGACCACGCGTTGACTTCTGCTACCAAACCTTTTACTCCCATTTTTTTTTAATTAAGAACCCTAATTTTCACTTCAAAAATCCACCAAATACCAATCCTCTTATAATTATATGACTGCAAAAACAATCCTTCAAGTTTGACAATATAAAATGGCGAATGGAATTGAGGAGTGGTATTTTCGAACTCGTGAAGATTTTGATCCTTATACCCGTTATGGTAACAACTTGAATTCGTTTTACTTTTTTTTGTTGACATTTGATGATTTTAGTAACTTAAATACTGAGAATGCTTTTTTTATACAGCCAATCATCCCCACATTTTCTCTATGAAGGTTCATCATGGTGGAAGGTTTACAAAGAAATTTAATAGGAAGTATGTTGATGGTAAGGTTCAATATGTGGACATGGTAGATAGTGAACACCTTACAGTTGAGGTGATTAATTCCATTGTTATGATGCTAAAATATGATCCTAGGCAAATCATGTTTTATCATTTCAAGATACCTAGGAAAACCTTAGACTGGGGACTTAGAGCATTGGCTTCTGATGATGATATTGTCAACTTGATTAAATATGTTGCAAACCATAAGGTTATAGAAGTTTATATTGAACATCATGAAACCACAGTTGAGTCATTTTACAAGCCTGCATTTAGGGAAGGAGTAGTAATTAAGGAGATAGGTGATGATGCTGATATAATTGAATTGGATCAAGTTACTAAAAAACCAGTGCCTTGTTCTAAAAATCAGTTGGCTATTGAGTGGATTAATGAGGTAAATGATGAGCTTGTTACAGTAGGGTTAAATGAACAGGGTATTGATGAATGTGTAAATGATCATGTTAGTACTGAGCAGGGTAGTGATGTTAACATAGGGTTAAATGAGCATGTTAGTAATCAGCAGGGTAGTGATGAAGAATGGTTAAATGATATTTTTAGTAATGATCAGGGAAGTCATGGTAACATAGATGAGGAAATGGTAGATGAGGAAGGTGTAGATGAGGGTAATGAGCAGGGTAGTGATGAGGAAGGTGTAAATGATGGTAGGGATATGGCAGATGAGGAAGGTGAAAATGAGGAAGGTATAAATGATGGTGTGGATATGGTAGATGAGGATGGTGTTAGTAATCAGCAGGCTAGTGATGAAGGTGTAAATGATATTGTTGATGAAGAACACATCATAGAAGAAGTTGAGGTTAATATGAGTGGCTTTAGGTTTAATGCTGCTGAACAAGATGTAACTGGGGCTAATGTTGATCCAATCCATGATGAAGTGAATATAACAGAAAATGATATAGAGGTTATAGACTTTGATTCTTATGATAGTGATGTTGGTGATGACAGTAATAGTGCAAGGAGATCAGCACTTAGGAAGTTAAAGAAAGAAGGAAAAAAAGCTGCTAAGCAAAGTAGGATTGTGAACTATTTTTTTGTTGGACAAGAGTTTCCCAATAAGGAAGTGGCTAGGAATAGAATAAAGGCACACATTGTAGAGACAAGGAGAAACATTAAGCTTACAAAAAATGATGGTGTGAGGCTTAGGGCAAACTGTCTTGGGACCATTCCAAGTTTGGGATGTGGTGGACAAGAGGAATCTGTGGACAGCATAAGAAGACAAGAAAAGGGTAAGAATATTACAAAGGAAAAAAGTAAGGTAAAAAGTAAGGGCAAAATGGTAATTGAACAGTGTGATGAAGACAATAAATGTCCTTGGGCTTTGTACATCCATTATGTCACAGATTCTCAAAAATGGGTGGTTAGGACTTTTATGGATGAACATAAATGCCTTTTATCTAGAAAAATCAAAGCCTGCACATCTACATTTCTTTCATCACTTGTTGTAGATTTGATCCAATTGAATCCTGGAATGCCAACTAAGGCTATACAAGATCAAATGCAAAAACAGTTTCATGTTGGTGTTTCCATCCATAAAGCTTTTAGAGCAAAAGCAAAGGCAGAGGATGCTTTAAAGGGTGATGCTCAAGTTCAATATGGTTTGCTGAAAGATTATGTCTTAGAATTGCAAAGGTGTAATCCCAACACAACAGTTAGGTTAGATTGTTATAGAGAAGAAGATCCCGAATCTACAACAAGGTTTTTTAGAAGGATTTATGTCTGTTTAGGATCTTTGAAAGAGGGGTTCAAAGCTGGTGGTAGGGACTTGTTGGGATTAGATGGAGCGTTCATGAAAGGTCAATATCCTGGTCAACTGTTAACAGCTGTAGCAGTGGATGGGAATAATGGTATCTACCCTGTGGCTTATGGAATAGTTGAGTCTGAATCTTTCCATTCTTGGTTATGGTTCTTGACACAACTTGGAGGTGACTTGGAGTTAGACTGTGGATCCAACTTCACATTCATAACTGATAGGCAGAAGGTACAATTCACTCATTCTTTATTAATTGCATTACAATAACCACAGTCTCATTTATTGTTGTGATATCTTCAACTGGCAGGGATTGTTACCAGCAATCAAGAAGTTGTTTCCAGCTTCTGAGCATAGGTATTGTGTCAGACACATCAATGAAAACATGAACTTGATATGGAGAGGTGGAATATTTAAAGACATTTTGTGGAAAGCTGCAACTGCAACAACAACAGTGGAGTTCAACAATGCAATGAATCAACTCAAGGGGCTCAATATCAAGGCTTATGAATGGTTGAAGAAAATTGCACCAGAACATTGGACCAGATCCCATTTTTCTGGTATGCATTCTTATTTACTTTATGATTATTATGGTCTTTATGAATATGAATGTTATGCATTCTTATATAAAAAACATTTTCTGTATGCATTCTTATATAAAAACATTTTCTGTATGCATTCTTATATAAAAATCATATGCAATATTACAGGTAGGGCACACTGTGATTTACTTATCAACAACATATGTGAAGTTTTCAATAGACAATTATTAGATGCTAGGGACTCACCAATCATATCTGCTTTAGAGTATGTAAGAGAGTATCTAATGAAAAGGATTGTAATTGTGCAAAAAGTCATTGAAAAAAGTCAAGGTCCACTTACTCCTGCTGCTACAATTATCTTTAATCAAATCAAAGAAGCCTCTGTAAACTACATAGTGGAATGGAATGGATTAGATTTATATCAGGCAAAAGGACCTCATGGTGATCAGTGTGTTGTCAACTTAGGTGCTAGGAATTGTTCATGTAGGAAGTGGGAAGTTTCTGGTATCCCTTGCAGACATGCAGTAGCCTGCATTCATGATATGGCAGATAATGGAATAGATGTTGGGTTACCTGAAGATTGGGTCCATCCTGCATATAGGCTAGATACTTGGAGAAAACAATATTCCTTTAAGATAAACCCTGTGAATGGAAGGCACTTGTGGGAGAAACATGAATGGCCAACAACTTTGCTTCCACCTAAGGTTAAGGTTCAGATTGGTAGGCCATCCAAAAAAAGAAAAAAGAGTGCTGGTGAGACTGTAAGTGTGGTCAGGGATGGGAAAATGACTAGGAAAGGGCTACAAATCACTTGTAATATTTGCAAGGGGAAAGGACACAACAAAAGGGGATGCAAGCTTGCATCTGCAAGACAGTCTCACCATGCTTCAAGTGAACCTCAAGGTGTGCCATCTGCAAGCCAACCACAGTCAAGGGAACAAGCTGCAACTCAAGGTCAAGCCTCTGCAACTCAAGGTCAAGCAACTGCAAGCCAAGGTCAAGCAACTGCAAGCCAAGGTCAATCATCTGCAACCCAATTTCAAGCATCTGCAAATCAAGTTCAGAGATCTGCAGGGCAAGTAGCATCTGGGAGTGGTGGTCAAAGAGTAACAAAAAGAAGTGCCATTAGATGTTTGACTCCCACTAGGCAAGCTACACCTGCAACACAACCAAAGCCTGCATCTGGGAGTGGTGGGCAGAGAACAACTAAAAAGAGTGCCAACAGATGCTTGACTCCAACAAAGAAGCCTTGATGTGTTAACTTCACATTATCTTTTGTTTTAAACAATTTAGTATTTGCACATGAACTTTCATGTTTCTGTATGACTGTATTTGCACAATGTTTCTGTATGACTTTATGTTTCTGTACTCTACTATTTGCACTATGCAGTTACTTTATGACTTTTGTTCACTTGAAGCATGGTTCTTATGTTTTGGCACTCATCTTTACCACTATGTTTTGGCTGTTATCTTTATGAGTTATGTTTAGGACTGACAACAAACACAGGTTTTCTTTCAAGTATAAGTAACTCTACATTCAAACACAACTATACATAAAAACATGTTTTCTTTCATTGATAAACAAAAGATAATACAAAACCAAATTAACCATTACATCCTTTGGTCAATTCTTTCAACTCAAACTAACTCTACATAAACAAATACACTAAGAAGAGAATCCAACTGCAAATCAACCATCTCTTCAACCTTCCATTTTGAGCAACCAATGAATTGTTTGCTTCTTCAAGCTCATTGCGTGCCCTTAGCAACCCAGGAATGATGTTCACTGCTCGAGCACACATTGGTGGATCCAACCAATCAAAATACCCACAATCATCCTACAATCACAACTTACAAGTTAATTTGAATTAGAGACTGTCCCAAAAAAACCCACAATCATCAATCAAGTTAATTCACAACTTACACTTTTGGGGCAAGAGTAAAAACGACGCCCAGGGTTGAATCTAGTCCAAGAGGTTCGAATCACTGCACGCTGATTACAGTTACAGTATACCATCGTTGGTATTGAACTTGTTATGGTTAGGGTTTATTAGTATTGAAATTGTTAGGTTTAGGGTTTATCTTATTTGATTTGGGGATTTAAAAATGAAACGTTAGGTTTGGTGGGTCTAATATAAAAGAGAGATTGTGTGGGGTTTGGGTTTTTTTTTGGATTTTAGTGGGTGGAAAAAGACCAAAAAACCCTCGTGTGCATAGCACATGGGGTGACTAACGGAGTAGCATTGACAGCGTTTGGAGCCGGGGACCATATATGCAACTGAAACTTCATTTTGGGGACGTCCACTGCACTTTCAAAAGGATGGGGACCAAACATGCAATTTGGCCAAACCTCAAAAACCAAAAATGCAATTAACTCTTTTTTTTGTTAGAACACAAGTGTCCATCCTACCCACTCGTGTCTTCGCCACCAGATACAACAATGACGTGAAGATAGCCAATATATCGTTATACCGGGGCTTAGTATCACTGTTTAGCGAAGTTTAAAAATAGACGTAAGAGGAGTAGATGATTATTATTTCTGACCAAAGGCGGAGCCGACTGCCACGTGATATGTTGTTAACCCACTAGATTGACCATGTGACCTACCGTTCTTCTTTAATTTCTACAGTATAATATAAATTACAAGACTTTATGACAAAAGCCAACTAATGAAAACGAGAATAAGAAAAAATGACAGCTTAGTAAAACGACGTTTTGCATATTTAATTCAGCACCTAGAAATTGTGGAAAACAAGAGTGGCAACATAGTTAAGGTGAAAATGAAAATTTTAACTACATGAAATAAAAAAATAATCAAAGGTGAAAATGAAAATTGAAAGATGAAAGTTAAGGTGATTTTTGAATGTTGAAAATCATTAATGTACATAACTATTGCTAATTGAGGAATGCAAAATAATTGAAAACTAAATGAGGCAACCTTGCTAATAGAGGAAAGCAAACAATGCGTTTAATGCATAAAGAACCGCTAGGGATCGCTGCTGTCAGGCGCGGGTACTCGCCTATAAGTAAAAAAGCTGAAAACAAAGTACGATTTTATTAAAACGAATAATTTAATTTCCCAAATATTAAGAGCATCCACAATGCATTATGTTTTTAAAGACTTGATGCATTTTATACATTAAATGCATACTACAATTGATAACTAAGACTTGAAGAAATTTGGAAGAATAACTTGAAGTTTATCAAGCTTTTGTATAAAACTTTGAATGCAATGCTAAAAACTTTTTTATAAAAGCTTTTTAAAATAGTAAAAAAATATTATTAATTTTTGCATTAGAAATGCTTAAAAAAAACTAAACAAATACTAAATAAATAAATGTTTTAGACCGTGGGGACTTAAGCAGATTTTTAACCTTTTATAAAAATCAACAATACTAAAAAAAACTTATATGATCTCGTGATACACTTAGACCCCCTAGTTCCCAATCTGAGTGCAATAGCGTAAGTTTCGCGGAGCTATAGGTCAAATCATAAACCTTAAGCTAGGGTCCATTTTTGAAATCAATCTCCTTGCTGAGATTTTAGAATCAGTTAATCATTAACCTTTACGAGTACGCAGCGGATATTAGATCAAGTTAATGCAATTATGTTAAGTACGTAATTAATAAACAAATAATTAATACGATATTAATTAATTAAAAGTGATATAGAAAAGTTAACCTTGCTTGGCAATTGATCTTTAGTAACGGAACAAGAAACCAAAACGAAACCTTAAGTATCTAAAATAGATACCTCGAAGAGTATCACACACAACACGTAAAACGAGCACGTCCGATATGAGCTAGTCGAGAACGTATAAACCAATCAACTCCTTTGATGACTTGAATAGCATGAACAAAAAAAGACCAAGAACATCTTCTATTCCAATTGTCCAAGAATTAGCTTCAGTCCAAGAACAAGATTCTGCCTAATGACAAAACACTATCCGAGATCTAAAACACCCAAAAGCTTGTTAGCTTCTTTATCCAATAATTATTCCCCTTTTGTCCGAGATGACACACGAACAGAATAATACCCAAGCTTGCTACCAAGTTGTTCAACTAGGAACATGTAACAGGAAACATCAAAACTTCTAAACTCTCTTGGATCAATTGAATGCAAGGTTTAGGGTTTTGAAACAACCAACCAAGAACCCTAATCGGTCAAAAGAAAACCGATCAAGTTTTGTAAGTTGGATCGATAATAATTGCTGGAAAACAGCAGGTTTCAATCGTGTTTAGGAATAGGGAAAAACTATTAGTCGTTACATGCATGCAGGTGGGTTTGTATATATATTGTCTCAATCGACTACAAGCTTGGGCTCTAGCTTGAGCTCCAAGCAAACGATCCAAACACCCCTTCCAGCCCAATCGGATACAAGGCCCAAGGCAACACCTACACCGATCCAATTGACAGCCAAATAAGCCCATGGGTCGTGTTATATGATCGGGTTTCTATACATGCATAAACGGGTCGTACATTCAAGTAATTATACGTTCGACACGTACTCACGTGTTTATCGTGTGTGCTCCCATCGGCTCACACACTTCTAGTCGTTTACGTGTATTTATAACTCCCACAAACCAACAGCTCCCACTTGGGAGTTGGAGTGTCGAATGGCACACAAAACTAACGACGGAAACGCCTAATAAACGCTCTCACTCGCTTTTTAACTAAAAGTGTCTGAGAGAATAGTTTCGTAAAAGTTTCTCAGTAGCATGGTCATTCAATGTCTTGCTCTAATCATCCTTTGTTATAGATACCGTTAAACCATGGATTATGGATCTCAAATCATTCCATATAGTTTAAATGGTGTTGATCCGGTCTCATCAATAACCCTCAAGATTAGCTTGAATCTATTTTTTTTGTAAATATTGTATTATTATAGTAAAAGGTAAAACTTTAATAAATATTAAATGGTTTTCACAATATATAATAAAGTGGGTTTAAATAGTTACCTTGGAACCACTTGGTAAATCACACCATGATAATCGCAGGTGTATGTCTTTTTGGAACCAGAAGATTTAGATAGTTTTGCCATCTTGTTGCACCTTTTACAGGCATCATAACACCAGTCGTGTTCTTTGTGAATGCGATGAACTTTTCCGTATAGAACGATTTCAGTGCCCTATGAATGATAAAGATAATATTTATAACTTTAAAATAACAAAAAATATTTAAATGTTTAAGGAAGTGCTTGGTTGTATAATCGAATAGGCCATGCTTACTGGTTGGAGAGCTCGAAAACAACCGATAGTTGATCTGACTATGTGTTTAAAAAACATCTCAGGTGTGATCTTCACAACCGGAGGGGTGAATACCTCAATCTTATGGTCACAATCAGCATAACCTTATTTGGATGTGTACCGAAATGAGTTAAAAAAAATTATTGTTAATTAAATGCCTTTTGGTAAAAATAATTGATAATTTCAAATAAGATAAAGTATAGATTACATCTGCTTAAATGATGTGATAGCAGGGATTTCTTTGTTAATGAAAATCCTACTTTCAAAACGTGATTTGTGGACTGCAGGCTCATCTGGACAGAAAATATAAATAATGAATGGGTTAATAAATTTAAAAGAGTTTACATGATGAAGTTTATAAGTGGTATTTATTTTTCTGAAATGCAAAGTTAGTGTTACCTTTAAAATATTTTACTTTTGCAAGTTGCAAGACAAATATGACCAGACCGATATCGTCATTGTTGGCATACTGATTGAACATTTCAACCCAGTTGTCCCAGAAAGTACATTTAACCCTCGTTCCCCTGATATGGAACAAAAAACAATTATAAGTTTTAGGAATGTAATTGATTAAACTGTATACAAAAAATATCAAAAAGCATAAGTAACTGAGAATGTTTAAAAGATAAATTACTCTGTGTCTTCAATGATAATAGTCCTTCTGACTTTTTTCACAAGAGTATTTGGAATCGGAATAATATCGCCAATTGCCACAATAGCTCTAATGACATCTGCATTTTAGTAATATAAAGTAGGATTAACTGATGGTAGGATATTTGAATATGA
This sequence comes from Chrysanthemum seticuspe, assembly GCA_019973895.1. NCBI lineage: Eukaryota > Viridiplantae > Streptophyta > Magnoliopsida > Asterales > Asteraceae > Chrysanthemum > Chrysanthemum seticuspe. Next base: position 342,893,964 of record BPTQ01000006.1, read on the forward strand.
ATTAATCATATTATTGTGTGTTAAGTAAGTAAGCATACCAACAGAATCCTTTTCATTATACTCGTTACTCAAAATTTGACTAAAAGGTTCTAATTTGAACCCTAACACATCATCATCAAAGTGGTCAATCCGTGTAACTTTGTGTCACACCCCCAGGAATTCCATTCCGCTGCAAAACAGGTAACTATCGTAGGATATCATTTCAACGTAAATACTTGTAAAGTATTTGGTAACTTGACAATATGTCATAAACATATATTTCGACGATAAACTTTATTTTCCAAAATGTACAAGTGGTATGGATATCATATGAGTTTGCATGCACGACATTGTTTCATGACTTATATTAGAGCATATCATTCATATTAGGTTGCGGATAGAGATCGCACCTCATTTCAGTGTATCTACTTTTGTCACCATAAACATTGCACCAGGTGAGTTCGTAGCCCCACTTTTACTCGTTTAATTGTTTTATAAACTCTTCGGGGGAGATACATGCTCAACTTCATGCTTTTACTTTACACTAATATGAACTTAAACTATATTGTTTGAACTATCATGACTTGTACCCTTTTGTTTCACTACTTATGCTAGTAAGTAGATTGTGCCCGAACTAAAATTGATCACTATGTTATGAACACTATTATTTGAACCACTTTCCGTGATATTGAGCTCTTCGACATATATAATTGAACTCTTTTAACTTGATAGGAACATATTGGTATAGATTTGAACACTTTAACTTGATTTAAGACATTTTGACATATAAATAATCTCTTTTACTTAATATTGAACCATTGATTATTTCGAACATGTTTGACGTAACATTGAACCCTTTGACCATTTTGAACTGGTTTGACTTTATAATGAACCCTTTGACTATTTTGAAGTTTTTTTGACATAATATTGCCTTTAACCTTTTGACATATAGTTAAACTCTTTTAACTTGTACAAGGACCCTTTTGATATATTTTAAACTTGTTTGACATGATTTTGAACGCTTCGACTATCTTGAACTTTTTGATATCATTCGAGCTCTTTGACTGTTTTGAACTTTTGAACTTGACTTAAATCTTTGAACTTAATTACGAACTTTTGAACGGAACTCTTGAACTTAAATACAAACTTATGACTTGTTTGAACTTATTGAACCGGACGTGTTATGACCTTGACCTAAAGTCTCCTATAATAGGAGCATCACTATAAAGCCTCCCCGGTCCGGAGCAGAATGTCTCCCTATGGGAACGGAGCATTTTCAATCTAAGTCTCCCTTGTTCGGAGCATCACTATAAAGCCTCCCCGGTCCGGAGCAGAATGTCTCCCTATGGGAACGGAGCATTTTCAATCTAAGTCTCCCTTGTTCGGAGCATCACTATAAAGCCTCCCCGGTCCGGAGCAGAATGTCTCCCTATGAGAACGGAGCATTTTCAATCTAAAGTCTCCCATGTTCGGAGCAGTGCAAATTCTCCCATGTTCGGAGTGTTCTTAATTGTATATAATAGTTGTATGATGTACTGTTCGTACATTCGCATTGTTAGTCTCCTATTATTAGGTAGTATGGATAGCGCTATTAGAGGTCGGCCAATCTCTCGTCCACTATGTTACGGGACGCATATTATTTATTCTAGGGGTTTTGCCTGGCATACATTATTATATACGTGGTGCTATATGGTGAACTATTACGACAGCTTATACTTGACTACTTGATACGCTATATTTTGTGCAATGGGTTGTGAACACACAGGTTGCAAGTTTTGTATGGGCGGAACTTGGAACTGAGTTGATTTACAATACCTTTGCTTTGTGAACTATTATGATAACGTGCACTTGACTTCTAGACATACTACTTTTGGCAGTGGGTTGTGAACACACAGGTTGCAAGTTTTGTATGGGCGGAACTTGGAACTGAGTGGATTTACGATGCCTTTGCTTTGTGGACTATTCTAAATGACCAAAGACTTTGTCTTTGTTGCATGATCGCTCTTTAAAAGCTTTACTTGTTAACCAAACTCTATGAACTCACTCAACCATTGTGTTGACACTTTTAGCATGTTTTATCTCAGGTATCTAAGGCATTCACTTCATGGCATGCATTTGGACTTATCATAGAGTCGCGATGTCGACGCGTCTCACCTATATTTTATGCACTTAATTATCGTTTGATTGTAACAAACTCATTTTGGTATATTGGAAATATTTTGGGACCTATGTTTTGTAAACTCTGATTATTTTACTTTACCAAACGATATTTTCAAAACGACACTTTAGGTCGTTCGATATAACTGTAACTTTGATGCTATGACAGTCATCCCCCACGAATTCCATTCCGCTGCAAAAAACAGGTAATTTGGGGGTGTGACAGATTACCTGTTTTGCAGCGGAATGGAATTCCTGGGGGATGACTCTTTGGTTGACTGGAAAAATGTTATCTTGTATTTGTGATTCAACAATGGTAGTATACCATTTTTTTCACCAATACTAAAGTCAGTAATGATATAACAATGACCCTGTTGGAAAAGGGGTTCAAAACAATACATGTCATTGTTACATGCAGTACATTGGATGCAATTACCCTGAAAGAATTGGTTACAATGTATTACGATAAAGCTACATGGTATGTAATTATAAGTATACATGGTATGTAATTATAATGATGAGAATAATAAAAGTACCTCATTATCCTGTAACACGATATCAAAACTGTATGCTTGCTTAGGTTTCCCAGCAGGATGGCTATGCCAGACTGAAATACATCTTGCTTTGATTTTTATGTTATCAAGCATTGGATCCATTTGATCCAAGGTAGTGAATTCCAAATCATTGAGAGATGAAGCATTTTTCCCTTTAGCATTGATTGAAGAACTCTTAATGTTGTTATTAACATTGCTTTCAGAACCAGTAGTGAACTCTCTGTAAATGTTCATAAAGTTATGACCTTTAAAAAATGTACAATTTTATAAAAAGGCTGAATATAAATACATAAATCAAAGCAATTATACAGTTAATAAAACCCTTAAATCTTATAATGCCTTCCCAACATCTATTGGATATATACTTAAAAATAGTGGTTTTACATTATGGTCATTCTAAGAAAAATCAAAATATATAACTGTAATGCTATAGGGTATACGAATTAGAAAAGTGCAAATATTTAAAAAATGACTGATAATGTATAGCTAAGAATACACAAAAATCATATAAGGCCTTCCCTGACATCTATTGTTAATCTACTTAAAAATAGCCTAATTAAATTATAGTCATTGCTACAATCATGTGGGAATCAAAATGCATATGAAAGGAATACTCTCATATAAGGCATTCCTGACATCTATTGTTCATCTAGTTACAAATACCTTAATTACATAATCATCATTTATACAAATACCTTAATATACTACTGTTAGTATTAGTGATATTGATTACTACACTTTACAATATAAGGCATTCCTCACATCTATTAGTGATACTGATTATTATCCTTTACAATATACTACTATTAGTATTAGTGATATTGATTACTACCCTTTACAATATAAGGCATTCCTCACATTTATTGTTCATCTAGTTACAAATATCTTAATTACATAATCATCATTTATACAAACATGTGGATATCAAAAAGTATATGAAAAAGTAAATAATCTTGGTATCCAAATGACATGGTGGGATAGTGCCTTTTTCGACTGAATGATTTGTGATATGAAGTGTAGCAACACAATCGTTCAGTTTATATATTTGTGGTTTAGGGTTAAGAATAACATTCAAAAAAAGGATTGATATCAATCCTTTAATTATCACCAAAATATTTGCATAATTAAAGGTCATTTCAAATGAAGTGATAGGGTTATTGTTAATAATTTTGAATCAGGAATAAAAATAGAATGATTTGGTGAGTTTGAGAGAATCAATGGAGACTTGTTTTAGAATTAAAAGTGATATTTTTTGTTCACCGATTATTTAGGTTTATTTTTGGGGAATGTGAATGAAATTGATTTCAGTTAGATAGGGATGAAGAAGGGTGAGATCTGCGTGTGTTATTGGAATAGTTTTTGAGATATGCGTGTGTTTTGTGCACATGTGTGATATCCACGTATTTAGTATGTGACAGCATGGCATTCTTTTTTGCCTAATAGCATTAGTGAGCTAGCATGTTCCTCTAATATATATATGGGGAGATTCATTTTATTGGCGAGCCACATATATAATAACTTAATAAGTATCGACATGGTTGTGGCATATAACTTTTTGAATCGCTATGTAGAAACCGTTAGACCAAACGTAATGATTGTGTAGCTTCATACCATGAAGCAAATTTTCTCGGGCATCTACCAAAATCTTTGATCATGGAACAGGATAATTCTCATTTTTTGTAGAAAAGAAAGATGATACAACTAAGAGCGGATACAAAAAGTTATGGATGAGAAGCTAAACTTTGAAAATTTTAGAAACTACACTTCAGTTAATTTGTTGTGGGCCAAATTACAAAATAACCATATATTTTTAATCTACAAAAAAAGTGTGAATTAGCGGAAACATTTTGAACTTAAGTGTCTTTTGACACCAGTCATTGTCCATCCCACAAGGAATAGCTCCCGCAACTCTCCTGCCCAGTGAGGCACCAACTAAAGTGAGCAAGAACCGAAACTCGAAGTATTGAGCTTTACAAAATCTCTCCACTAAACTCACGAATTTTTCGAAAATACAAACCAACTGAATTAAAGCCCTTTGATAGGCATATATTTTTAAGATAGCCAACATCGTTAGGCATGACGGAGTGGGAGTCGGGTTGGGGGGCGAGTTCACGAACCCGCTGGGCTACACCATACTGTGGACATCGGGTAAGGGGGGCGGGTTGCATTTGCGAGTTGGGAAGCCGAATGTGAACGTTGCAAAAGTATTCGTTATTTTGGAATTGAGCCGTTATTCAACGGCACCCAAAATAAAATTAAAAAAAAAAAAAAAAAAAAAAAAAAAAAAAAAGAAAAAAATCACTCCTATTTAAACTATAATCTTGCACCTCAATTTTCAAAATAAAAACACACAACACAAATTACAACACACAATAATCTTTCAAAAACACCAAACTATGGATCCAAGGAGAGGTAAAAAAAACTTTCACCTCGCGTCAAGGTCGGTCTCAACCATCCCCGAATCAACCAAAACAAAGTCCGTTAGGATTTAGCCAATTTTATTCTCAACCATCCCCGAATCAATTTTACGTTCCACAACCTCAATCTCCACAATTTTTCCAATATAATATGGGTCCTCCTCAATTGAATCCACAACACTACAACATCACTCCTACAAGCGAGTTTTCCCCGTTCGAAAACCTTAGTCAAGACGTAGAGTACGTACCCGAAACACAACCACTACCAAACGAAGAAGACGAAGATGAGGAAGTTCAAGAAGTCGATCCGAGAGGGAAGAAAAAAGCTTTCGCCGGGAGGAGGCCCCGTGAAGTTTGGACGCCGGCACAAGAGGAGGCTTTGGCGAAAGCATGGGTTCAAATCTCCGAATGTGGTGTTGTCGGTAATGAACAAAAGTCCGACGGTTTTTGGAAACGGATTCACGAGCATTACGAGGACACTTTGGGTTCGAGTTCACGAACATTTCATGCGTTGAATACCAAGTGGAGATCAATGAACACGGCCATGGGTATTTTCAACGGCTACTACCTCCAAGCGGTACAATTACATAATCTATACTACCTCCGTCCCAAAATTATAGTCTCTTATTGACTTTTTCGGTCTTTCTTTTTTAACTTTGACCTTAAATATTTTTGTTTGTGTTATATAATAGTTGATGAAAAATATACTAATGTAAAATACATTTAAAACACAATCCATTCATATAATTTTCATCAAGTATTATATAACACAACCAAAAATATTTAAGGTCAAAGTTGTAAAAAAAAATACCAAAAAAGTCAATAGGGGACTATAATTTTGGGACGGAGGGAGTACTTTATTATTTACAATTACATTATTTTGTTTTTAGCTATACTTTTTTATTTTACGTAATCTGTACTTTTTGTTTACAATTACATTATTTTGTATATAATGTAGAAACGTGCTAAGGCTAGTGGGTGCAACGACTTGGATGTGGTGAGACAAGCTGAAATGGATTTCTATACAGCAAGAAAAAAACAATTTACTCATACCAGGGCGTGGGATATTGTCAGAGGTCATGAGAAATGGTTGGAGCAAGAATGTTTTCAAGATATTGCCGGTGCTGCAAGCAATTCTTCAAAAAGGAGGTCGGGGGAGTATGACGCGGCAAGCAACACCATTCCCGACATGAATGAAGACCCCACCCCTCCAATTGAATCAAGAAAAATGAAAAAGAAGCAAGCTGCACCCTCCTCGTCGATCTCAAGCGTTGCGGATGAAATCAACGCCTACACACAAAAGAAGACACAATATTTGGAAGAAAAACGCGAGATGGCGAAACAATTGATGGCTACACAACTCGAGGGGGCGAAGTTCAAGAATACACAACGGGAGTTGAAGTTTTTTTTGGAGCCGCATGATCACATTAGCGATCCCGCTATGTTGGAATTAGTTCTTACCCAGAAACGTGAACTTGCGGCCAAACACGGATGGGCTTGCAATTTTTAAATTGTAGTTTCAAGTTATTTTAATTTCTAACTTATGTAATGTTTTTTTTTTTTTTTTTTTTTTTTTTTTTTTTTTTAAGTTGTAGTTTCAATTTTTAAGTTGTAGTTTTTTTAAGTATTATGTAATGTTTTTTTTTTTAATGAAATGGTATGTTTTTATTATAAATATTGTATGTGATTTTATGTATTTAAAAAAAAAAAAAATGAATTCGGGTACTAGGGTACCACTCCCACTAGTTAGGGTAGTGTTAGGGTAGTATGGTAGTTTTGAGTTGGAAGGTTTTTATTAGATAGAGGTGATGTGACACCCTCAAGGTATTAGGGTATGAAAGTTCCACTCCTCCCTCCCTTAGAGCATGTGGTATGGGAGATTTTGTTTCTCGCCACTTCCTATGTGGCACTTCACCACTTTTTTTCACCCTTCACCACGACACCATGCCCCCTCACCACTTCCCATTTCGCCGTTACAACGAAACACTAAAAGACAAAAAGTTTTGCAGGTTTGTGTTTGTTTCGTTTGTGTTTGTGAGGGTGGGTGGGACCCAAATGAAGAGGTTTGAGTAAGTTGTGATTGGGGGGTATTTTTAAATGAGTGTGTTGGAGTGATGTGGAGGTGAGGTGACACACGTGGGGCCCAAATGAAGAAAAGTGCCCCATGCTCTTATACCGGGGCTTAGTATCACTGTTTAGCGAAGTTTAAAAATAGACGTAAGGGGGGAGGGAGTGGAAGTTTTGAACCCTAATACCCTAAGGGTGCCACGTCACCTCTATCCAATAAAAACCTTCCAACTCAAAACTACCCCAATACTACCCTAACACTACCCTAACTAGACGGAGTGGTACCCTAGTACCCGATTTTATTTTTATTTTTTTTTTTAATTTTTTTTTCATATATTTTTAATAATAAGTAATACTCCTCAAAACAATTTTTTTTTATTACTCCTCCTTCGTCTTCCTCCTTCCAACCTGCAAAACAACCAAAACAATTTTTTTTTTTTTTTATTTGGGCTAAAAGTAGCGCTTGAATCCACACAAAACGCTCCCCAACGTATACATTTGCAACGTTCACCTTCGGCTTCCCAACTCGCAAATCCAACCCGCCCCCCTTACCCGAGCTACACGGAATGGTGTAGCCGTGCGGGTTCGTGAACTCGCCCCCCAACCCGACTCCCACTCCGTCATGCCTAAGAGGAGTAGATGATGATTATTTCTGACCAAAGGCGGAGCCGACTGCCACGTGATAGGTTGTTAACCCACTAGATTGACCATGTGATTGTGACCTACCGTTCTTCTTTAATTTCTATAATATAAATTACAAGACTTTATGACAAAGCCAACTAATAAAACGAGAATAAGAAAAAACGAGTGTAGAAACCCGCGCGATGCAGCGGGATTGGCTTAAAAGGAATTACTTTGTAGCGACACTTAAACTTTAGGGACCAATTTTGCCAGGTTGCTATAGATAGTTATTAATTCTACAGGACTTACTTCGCAACGACACTTAAACCTCAGAGACTATTTTTGCCAGATTGCTATAGATTGCAATTAATGATAAAGGACTTATTTTGCAGCGTCACTTGAACCTCAGGGGCTATTTTTGCCAATTTGGCAAAGTTTGCATTTAATGCATGATTGTTATTCTCTCTTCCCTGATCTTTAGTATATATACTAATGACAGCTTAGTAAAACGACATTTTGCATATTTAATTCAGCACCTAGAAATATATAAAACAAAAGTGGCAACATAGTGTGTACATCTTTAAAAGTTATTTTGCTTTTATATTTTAACTACAATATAAGTAAAAAAGCTGAAAACAAATTACGATTTCATTAAAACGAATATTTTAATTTCCCAGATACTAAAGAACTAACTAAGGCTGGTCAAATCGTGACCTGGCATGACCCAGGTCACCAGCGCCACGTCAGCTTTCTCTCTCCAGTGACCAGACATGATCCGGATGTCACAGTCGATAACCCAAGTTGTTGTTTTTTTTTTTTTTTTAATTCAAACATTTTAAATAACAAATTTAAAATTCATTAAAATTAAAAAAAAAACATTACATTACGAAATTCAAATAAACATTACGTAACTTATTCAAATAACGTTAAAAACATTACAAAAACTCTTCATCGTCTTCGTCATCGTCACTATCGACTTGATTCACTGCATCGACATGATGTCGACGATTTCTCCAAATGTGTTCGACCAAATCAGATTTTAAGTTTTGATGAGTTGATGAGTCCATTAGCTCCTGAGTAACCACCAACGATTCTTCGTGCGTTCTTAAGGGATCATGATCTTGGTGTCCCTCATCTTCAAACCATGTAGGACATATCGCCCGCTGCTTGTGTCGGATGATCATATTATATAATATGATACATGTATACATAATATCTTGGATATCATTTTTAAAAAACCCTCGAGCATGAACTTTAAGCATTTTCCACTTCTTCTTCAACACACCAAAAGCCTGTTCCACATCTTTCCTTGCTACTTCGTGCCTCCTCCTGTACAATATTCTTTTACGATCACCCGTGGGAGGATTTGAAATAGACTTCATAAGAACGGACCATTGTGGATATATCCCATCAGTAAGATAATATCCCCTTTTATAAGCCACATCGTTAGCCTCGAATTCAAGGTCTGGTGCTCTCCCAGATTTGATATCATTGAAAACAGGTGAACGACGTAAAACGTTAACGTCGTTATTCATTCCGGAGACACCAAAGAACGCATGCTAAATCCATAAATCTTGGGAAGCGACCGCTTCCAACAAAATGAACGGATGTGGCCCGTGATCACCCCTACAATGTTGAGCTCTCACACTATTCGGGCAATTCTCCCACTCCTAACTTGTACAATCAATGCTTCTCATCATCCCAGGAAAGACATGCTTATGCTCGTGATGAGCATATATTCTTTCAAGGTCAGAATACGTGGGCTTTCGCAAATACTCACGACCATATAATTCCATGATAACCTCGCAAAACTTACGAAGACATTCACGGGATGTGGATGCACAGAGTGCCAGACTCTCGTCAAGAGAATCAGGAACGGCCGCGTATCCCAATTGAAGAATGGCCGTAGTACACTTGACCAATGGGCTAATACTAGGTACGCCCCTAGCATCAAGAGTTTGTCGAAAATAAGTAGAGTGATCGGTTATCTCTCGAACAATTTCTGTGAATAGCTCTCGGCTCATACGGAACCGCCGACGGAATGTTCTTGCGTCGAACTGCGGGTTTTCGGAGAAGTAGGCCGCCACTAAAAGATTATGAGCACCCTCATGATCCCTACGTATGTACCTTCGTCGGGTTTTTGGCTGTGATGCTTTGTAAGCCTTCCAAGCAAAATCTGCAAACTCCACAAACTCACTAAAAACTTCTTCATCGTCGGAAGACGAAGAAGAACCGAATAAATGCTCGAATGACGACATATTAAAAATTGTGTTTCGTGGTTATTTCGTTAGAATGGTTGATTGAATATAGATGAGAAATGGTGAGTGGTGAATTGTGTTTGAGGTGAAGTTGGTATTTATAGAGTGGCAAATTTATTTTAAATTTTTTTTTTTTTTTTTTTTTTTTTTTTTTTTTTTTTTAATGACCAAACGATCACAATTTGGAAATTATGGGCAAATAATGTTGAAAATTATAGGAAAATGTGGGCAATAACTTCGGTCGAAATCTAGCCCGATGTCATGGATTTTCCCACTTTGCCCGATGTGGCAACCGAGCACCACAACCAAGCCGACCGATCTCAACTTCGGTCAACCTCCCATTTTTTCGTTGCCCAACCGAAACATCGGTTTCGAATGCGACCAGCCTAAACAAGTACTAAATAAATAAATGTTTTAGACCGTGTGCACTTAAGAAGATTTTTAACCATTTATAAAAATCAACGCTACTACAAAAACTTATATGATCTCGTCATACACTTAGACCCCCTAGTTCCCAATCTGAGTGCAATAGCGTAAGTTTCGTGGAGCTATATAGGTCAAATCATAAACTTTAAGCTAGGGTCCATTTTTGAAATCAATCTCGTAATACCCGTTTTTGTATGAGTCTAAAATTGTAATTGTGATATTTACCGAGTTAAATTTCAGCTTGGATTTAATTAGCATGGTACAACGACTTTATGATTTTTATGGACAAATAGAAAAGATGAGCAAAATAGTGTTTAGTTGAAAGATGGCGTAAATACACAGGTTGTAATCGAGTTTGTCTTTAGCAAATCGATTTATGCAACAATGATTGTTTATCCTTCGCTGACTTTTAGAAGTTTTTTCTGTTCAACTTCGATCTTTAATAATTTTGTTTGTGTTATATAATACATGATGCAAAATATATAAATAAATTGAGTTTTAAATATATTTTATTAATATAATTTTTTCATCAAGTATTATAAAACACAAACGAAAATATTTAAAGTTAAAGTTGAACAAAATTTAAAAAAATTCAAAAAAGACACTTATCTAAAAAGAGATGGGAGTATGATTGTTTATCATGTATTTCAATCAAACTATGCTTAAAATAAGTCTGTACTTTGATAGTAGCACGGTTTTATGAAAGCACACAGATTTTTTTTTTTTTTTTGAAAGGCAGCACACAGATTTTACTGCTAACTAATTAGACATTTTTTTTTTTTAATCAATGGATCATTATTCCAATGGTTAGAGCATTTGTATTTGAGTCAATTGACCCAGGTTCAAGTCTCATCCTTAGCATTTGCTTCATATAGGTATCCACCTCCGCAAAACCTATGGGCACACTGGAGAGACTTTGTGAAATAAGAGCTCAAGGGTCCGAGTCTTGGCTCGTGCTCACTCCAGTTGGTGCCCCACTAGGCCAGGAGAGTTGCCGGAGCTATTCCTTGTTGGGTGAACAATGGCTGGTGTCAAAAGACACCCGGGGTCAGGGTGTTCCCTCCAATTCACATCTTTTGTGAAATTAGACATTTTTTTATTATAAAATAGTTTTGAGTTGTTGCAATTACAAACATATTAAGGTGCATACATGAGAGGAGGAAGTTATAGATTAAGACAAACATAAGACTAATGTGCTTACTAATTTTGAGAGGAGGAAGTTAGAAGAAGTGGGACATCTTCGTCATCTTTGTCTTAGAATTGAAAACCTCATGAGAGGTATTGTATTATTAATATGCGTTTATAATGCATTACATAGAAGATCTTAAATGAATTCAACTCACATTCAGGCTTGGGCCGTTGTATCGTCTAATACTTTCCAGTAATTTGAGCAGTGAAATTGCGAAAACTTGTATTGAGTTAGAAAACTAAATAAACAGTAAAGCAGTAAGTTTTGTTAATGAAGACGTTCGATAGCGATCGAAGACAAATCTTCAACTGTAGCAGCAAAAGCAAAATAAAGTAATAGTAAATCAAATAATTAATTTTGATGACAACATTCGACATCAAGCGGAGATTAACTTTTATCATGTAGCAACAACAAAAGCAAAGAAACAAAAATATCTACAAAGCATCTTTTTTTTTTTATAAGGGACAATGGTTTGACGGGTGACTTAAGGGAAATGACTCAATGTAACCACTTAGGTTTGAGGATAATACTCGCTTAAATAACATGTTAAATGATGAAAACCCCATGAGAAATATTGAGTATTGACATTTATTTGTGGTGCATTAAATACAAAATACTAAAAACCCTAATGAACCTAACTCATATAGGCTTGCGTCGATATATCGTCCAACACTCGTAAGCTAATATGTTTCCAGGACAAAAATGCACGGGTAAAAAGGTCCACCTTTTCTTAACCATTGTGAGTGTTGGCTAAGCAGCTTGCTTTGACAGTTAGTTTCCAAACAACTTTAACTGTTCCTTAACTGTCCATAAAATCTGTGTAATAACAGATATACTGTTAGTTTCCAAACAACTTTAACTGTTCCTTAAATGACCATAAAATCTATGTATTAACAGATATACTTGTCTCATTCTAACATACGAAAATTCACACAATTACTCATTATTTTATTTAGTTTTTTTTGTGCCTAGATGCTAAGTGTTCTTCTTGAATTATTCTGATAAGAATTTATAATACTCATCAATAATTGTCGAAATACTTTATACGAAAATTACCTTACACGAATCAAACAAGATATCTATAATTATCATCATACCCTAACCCACTTTCTAACACAATGTAGTCTAAGTTCAATAATTAGATGTATTTGGGTTTAACATCTTTATGTCATGAATGGAGTCATTTTAAAACACGCTTTTAGGAAAGTCGAAGACATTATTTATGGATAAAAAGTTTACTTTGAGAACAACCAATCTAAACCGCCTAGGCAACTTTGACTTTGAGTAGATAAGTCGCATTTGTCAAAAGTTGGTCATATATTATAATGGAACGCACACTACCTTGTTAAAAAGACAAGGCAAGCAATAGTAACTACAAAATAAAGGTCTGTGTATACAAGTAGTCGTTTAAGTGATACTGAATGAATGATTCTTTGAATTTTAAGGTATCAAACTTTATGATAAGACATCATAAAAGTTTCACACGGTTGCAAAAATATATTGTATTATAATGTTTGAAATTGCTCGTAATTAAAAAATAAGAGTCCTACTATTGGAACCCTCCCTATGGAGTCACATCCATAGAGAATATTCTCTTTGTCCCCTTATTTTTTCAGCACAACGCAGTTTTTTGTCAGTTTATGTTCCGTATTTCTGACAGTTTTAAGCGTTTGGCTTATTAAACTTTATATTTACAGTTCCGCATTTTCAGGTTTATAGCTTTTTGATATAAACAAAATTATTAAAATTAAAAAAAAAAACAAAAAAAAACTAGGGGGGGGTCTTAATAAAAAAGTAGGCACCGTTCTAATAACTCAACCCAAAAATAAATCAAAAAACTATTCAAAACTTAGGAATTATCTCTTATATAATCTCGTATAATAAAACAACATAATATGTGATATCAAAATTTTCAACATGTTTCAATTGTACCAATAAAAAAGCTTAATTTTGCCACGTATAAAAAATTGAGTCAGTCTATTGACTAATAGATGGTAAAAATTGAAACAAATTGATCAATTGCATTTAATTTCATACAACAAAAAAGATACGTATAAAAAAAACATGAGTCAAATTGTAAAAATAATAATTAAAAAAAAGAAGAAGGTAATTAATAAAACTTTAGCCATTAAAATTTAAATAAATTACACATACTTAAGTAAGCTTATTAGTTTTTATGTCTTTAAATAAACATAAATTTAATAAATACCTTTTAAACTTTTTTTTTTTAAATATACATATTATTATTATTATTATTATTATTATTATTATTATTATTTATTATTATTTTTTTTTTTAAACATCACTTTATTAGAACCTCAAAAGATTTACAAGAAGTTAGTGGGAAGCCGAGATACAAACAACCACTTTCTGAAAGATAAATGCACCACTCTTAGCATTATTTGAGTGGCTAATAGAAATAGATTTAAAACGTGAAAATGTGTCTAAAGCCTCCGTATCGAATTCTCCGAATATAGAAAAAACAAATGATATAAACTTGTATCGGTTGTCCTTACATTTGGACGCATACTTTCTCTATTTCTTCTCCACAACATTGTGTAAGGCTACCCGAAGAGCTCATGAAGTCGCCTCGATTATTGTTGTTGTTGTTGTTGTTGTTGTTGTTGTTGTTGTTGGTGATGATACTGATGCTGCTGTTGTTGATTGTTGTTTTTGTTGTTGTTGTTGCATATAAATTTTTTGGTTCTAAAGGCAGTAAGATGACTTGGTCAAATGGACGAAGAGGGGTGCATAATGTACAAAAACGACTTGATAGATTTTTAGCTACACAAGATTGGTCCATACTTTTTCCTTCTAACCAGGTCCAAAATCTTCCCCGAGTGACTTCGGACCATTTACTCATTGTTCTTTCTCAAGAAGAATGTATTGATAGAAGTAGTCAAAGAAGGAGGTTTTGATTTGAACACATGTGGCTTAGAGACAAAAAACTTGAGGGAATTGTTAAAGATGCATGGCTTGTTGGTGTAAGAAAGGGTTTGGGGAGTAATTCTTTCGCTCTAGTTGGTGGTTGTGCGGGCAGGCTCAAAGAATGGAATAAAAAAACCTTTGGTTATGTTCAACGCAATATTCAAGCTAAAGTTAAATTATTGAAATTTCTACAAAACTAAACGAGGTACGATTCCTATCAACAAGAACATGACTTACAAAACGAGTTAAAGGACCTATATGCATGGAAAGAGGTCATGTGTTGTCAAAGGAGTAGAGTTCAATGGTTGAAGAAAGGGGATAAGAAAACACAATTTTTTCATGCTTGTGCCAATAGTCGACAAACACAAAATAGCCTGTTGAAATTACAAATGTATGATGGCAGATGGGTGGAAGATGGTGCAGGTCTATGTGACATGGTCTCGCTATATTTTGAGGAGTTATTTGCCAGTTCTAACCCACCAAAATGTGAAGATGGGATATCATGCCTTGATAAAGCTCTTTGTGATGGCGATATAAAAAATATAGGAAAACCAGTTCTGAAGACGATGTTTAATTGTTTATGATGCGATTGTGCAAATGCACCAATCAAAGGCCCCTGAACCAGATGGTATGGCTGCCTTATTTTATCAGAAATTTTGGAAGATCTTCGGCCCTACTGTTGTAAATATAGTGACTCAGTTCTTTTGTAGCGGAGTTATGCCACCAAATATAAATGAAACTTTAATAACTTTGATACCAAAAATCCCGTCCCCAACATCTTTAAATGACCTACGCCCATCAGTTTATGCAATTTCCAAAGTCCTCGTAAATAGGACTAAACAAGTACCCCCAAGGTTGATTGATGAAAATCAGTCTGCTTTCGTTACAGGGTGTGTGATCAGTGATAATGCTATAGTTGCGTTTGAGGTCTTTCATTGGCTTAAGAATAAAAGAAGCGGTCGGAAAGGTGAAATGGCTCTTTAAGTTGATATAAGTAAAGCTTATAATCGTGTGGAGTGGTCGTTTATTAGATTAGTTCTTCAAAACTTTCGCTTTCCACAAAACTTTATCGATCTTATTATGGCGTGTGTGACGCCAGTCTCTTTTTCATTTAATATTAATGGACATATTTCAGGACATGTTGTTCCCACCCAAGGACTCCGCCAAGGGGATCCTATCTCACCCTACTTGTTTATCATGTGCGCAGAAGTGTTGTCAGCAATGATTATAAGAGAGATTTCTACACGTCACATTAACGGGGTTAAAATTAGTCGTTGTGCGCCTGAATTCAGCCACTTATTTTTTTACGGATGATAGTATTTTCTTTAACAGGGCGTCGATGGATGAATGCACACGATCGAAGAATATTTTAGGAAAGTACTGCTACTATTCAAGTTAGGATATTAATTTACAGAAATTAGAGGTTTTCTTTATCCCAAATATTGAAGCAACCTTACATGATGTTATTGTGACTGAACTTGAGGTCTGTGAAGCATCAAATCAAACAAAGTATTTCAGACTCCCTTATATTATTGGAAGAAGGAAAAAAGATGCGTTTCAATCTAGTTGCTCAAGCAATTTCGGTGTATGTTATGAATCTTTTTCTCTTACCATATGTGCAAATTGATGAGATCCATCGTGCTTTCATTCACTTTTGGTGGGGACATGGATATAAGGAAAATCCTATACGATGGGCTTCTTGGGAGTCTATGTGCACCTCTAAAGATCGTGGCAGTTTGGACTTTCATCATATGAATAGTTTTAACAAGGCCCCCCTCGCAAAGGAAGACTGAAGATTAATCACAATGGAAGGGTCATTTTTAGCAAGAATTCTTAAGGCAAGGTATTTTCCAAGGAGTTGTTTCTCAACTGCAAGGATTGGCCATAAACCGAGTTTTATATGGCAGAGTTTATGTTAAGCACGAGACATTATACGAAAAGGGCAAAGATGGAATGTTGGAAATGGTATGAAAGTAAGAATTTGGAAAGACCATTGGTTAGAGGTGTGGAAAACTAGAAGGGGGTTGAATAGTGATGATGTACCCTCCGAGTACCTCGAAGGACACTCCTCCGAGACATGTCGAAACCCTTCTATTCGAAGGTCCAAGTTAGGATTCCAGACTATTCATAGGCGTCAAACCATTCGTTATCACGAAGGTTACCTCAAGGGAATTCGCCATTCGAAGCCCTAAGCCCTTCGGGTATGGCTGGCGAAGAAGCATTGGATAGGAGAATCTCCTGACTTGGTCAAACCCACGATCTCGTTCTCTCTCTTGGCTTCCCCGTCAAGTCTGAGAACGTGGGTCACTAAACCCTAGCGGTTACCCACAATCATGGGACACCCCCATGATCTCCGACATTCATGCAGAAGTGCTCTCAACCCTATTTCATCTACTATAAATAGGTTTTACGGGCAATGGATTATGGTATGCTCATTTCACACTCACCTCTTTACTTACACACACTTATACAACCATAACTCATACTTATTCTCACGCCGGAGGTGGTTCGCAGGGTCATACCCCTGCGTAATCACTAAACGTAGTGTTTTGTATTTCTTATTCTCAGGTGAAAGGCAAGTCTTGGCTGGAACATACACCCCTCATACCTTTGATCATCATCGAAGCCTGGTAGTGCAATCTATTGTACAATCAGTGGTGCTATCCGTGGGACCACTACTATTAGTCCCGTAATCACCCAGTCCTAAAACCTTAACCGACTACACTACTTTTCTGGCATGGAACAAGGAAGAGAAGATACACCTCCACCAGGTTTCTTTACCCTAGTCCCTCTCAACACAACCAACACCGATAATCTCGCCCCCATAACGGCCTCAAACTTTACCACACGATCTCATTTGGAAACTACTCCCGTACATCATGCCTCAACATCCGCTAACCCTATTCCAGATATTAGCCCCGCCTTCGTTGAGGCAAACTTTGAAGCCTTAGATTCTTTACTAAGGGCTCATAAGAGACAGGTTCGCAACACTGAAATGCGAAGAGAGTTGGAATACTCCAGTGAGGAGTATGACGAAGAGATTGAAATAGAGGAGAGGCCTCGACCTGTTAGCAGGGGGTGCTCAGCTCTACAAAATGATTCTCCTTCCAACAGAAGGCCAAATGGAAGGACTGTGGGTTTTAAAGAAGGACTCGGAGGAGATCCGGGAAGAAGGGTGAATGGAAGGGGAACAAGAAGGAGGCTACGCCCACAGAGGCTCCGATACTAATGGTACACAGGCACGATCCAACCTTGAAAAGGAAGGAAGCAGACGGGGAGCTGGGAAGCGTAGGGGAAATAACCTTCCCTTACATCTTAGGGCAGACACCTTCGACTGACCCCGGGGTCATCAAGGTACGAATCTCAAACAGGGAGGTAAATCAAGCATATATGTATTGTGGAAGCTCCTGCGAGATCATTTATGAGCATTGTTTCCTAAAGCTCAAGTCATCCATACGCTCACGAAGGGTGGACTGGAAAACACCACTGGTAGGGTTCTCCGGCGAACACTCATGGCCCCTGGGAGAAGTACCGTTGGAAATCACCATAGGCGAAGGCCCCTTATCCCGCACGGAAACACTCACTTTCGTTATAGTCAGGTCAGACTCTCCTTATAATTTGTTAATAGGGAGAACAGCTATGCAAAACATGGGCATTGTTGTTTCAACCATACATGCCGCTATTAAGTTCCAAACCCCCTTCGGAGTAGGAACTGTTCATCCTAATTATGGGGCGGATAAGGGTGTATATAGTGTCAAAAAGATCAAAGAAGAATCGGAGGAGCCTCCGATAGCCATTCTAAGCTACACAGATACGGATGAGCGAGTTGTAGTTAACCCTAGCTACCTTGAACAAACGGTGGTAGTAGGAAAGCAACTCCCGGCGAATTTCAATGCGAAGCTCACGGAACTGTTGCGGACTAACTTTGATGTTTTTGCTTGGAAATATGGGTACCAAGAACATTGCTGATAGACGGACAGTCCTTCGGAACGGACCATATACTCAATGAGTACAAACACATTGAGCCGATAAAACAGAAAAGGAGGAGCCTAGCCCCTGAAAGAAACGCTGCAGCCTGCAAAGAAGTGGACGAACTCACACAAGCAGGCATCCTAAGGGAAGTTAAGTACCAAACCTGGGTAGCCAACCCAGTAATGGTCAAAAAGAACGATGGAGGGTGGCGCATGTGCGTTGACTTCACTGACATCAACAAAGCATGCCCGAAGGATTGCTACCCCCTACCAGAAATTGACTGGAAGGTAGAATCCTTGGTAGGCTTCCGGTTAAAATGCTTCTTAGATGCCTACAAAGGGTATCATCAGATCCAGATGGCAAAGGAGGACGAAGAAAAGACAGCCTTCAACACAAGCAAAGATGTCTACTGTTACAGAAAGATGCCCTTCGGATTAAAGAACGCAGGGGCCACTTACCAACGTCTCGTAGATAAAGCCTTCAACAAAAAAATATGCATAAATCTTGAAGCATACGTTGACGACATGGTTATCAAAAGCAAGACGGAGGAGGACCTACTCCTCGATGTACAGGAAACCTTTGACCAACTTCGGGCGATTAACATGAAGATGAACCCTAAGAAATGCTCCTTCGGTGTCGAAGAGGGACAATTCCTAGGGCATTTGATCACTAAGCAGGGATAAAGGCTAATCCCTCCAAGGTCAAGGCAATTTCAGATCTCCAAGCCCTTAAGTGTCTAAAAGATGTGCAGAGCCTGAATGGGAAGCTGGCAGCTTTAAGCCGGTTTTTATCGAAGGGGGCTGTCAGGTCCCTACCATTCTTCAAAACACTCAAGGGATGCGTGGATAAGAAAACTTTTCAATGGAGTCAGGATGCTGAAGCTGCCTTTCAGAAGATGAAGGAGTTCATCGAAATCCTTCCAACACTTACAGCCCCAATCAAAGGCGAAGTGTTGTTCATGTACTTAGCATCCTCAATGAAGAGTATTAGCGCAGTCCTTATGGCAGAACGAGACAAACGACAGATCCCCATTTATTTTGTCAGCAGGGTCCTACAAGGGGCAGAGATCAACTATCCCACATTGGAGAAGTTAATACTAGCCCTAATCTACGCAACAAGGAGGCTCTGACGTTATTTCCAGGCCCATCCAATCACAGTCTTAACCGACAAGCCACTCAAACAGATCTTGTCGAAACCCGAAAAGTCTGGGAGGGTGGCTAAATGGCTATTGAATTGGGAGAACACGAAATAGAGTTCAAGGGACGAAACTCTATTAAAGGACAAATTCTCGCAGACTTCTTGGCAGAAACACCTTCCGAGCCTGACGTAGAAAAAGAAGAGCCCAAAACCAACCTCACTCAAGTATAGGCTGACTGGAAGCTTTATACAGACGGAGCATCCAACTCCGATGGTTCTGGAGCAGGCCTAATGCTGGTCAGCCCTGACGGGAAGGAGCATACGTATGCTCTTCGTTTTGAGTTCGAAGCCACAAACAATGAAGCGGAATATGAAGCACTGCTAGCAGGCCTCCGATTGGCTAAAGATATGGAGGTCAAAGCTCTCGCTGTTTTTGTAGACTCCCAATTGGTAGTAAACCAAGTGACAGGCTCCTGTGAAGCAAGGCAGCCCGTCATCAAACAGTACTTGGAAAAAACAAATGAGATGCTGGAGAGCTTTGATTCCTACACCATCCAGCATGTTCGTAGGAACCAGAACAAGAAGACAGATGCACTAAGCAAGCTAGCTTATATGTCCTTCGCTCATCTCACTAAATAAGTACTTTTCGAAGTCCTTCCTGAAAGATCCATCGTTCGCAAGGAAGTTGCAGATGTGGTTCACGAAGAAGGAGAGACGTGGATGACTCCCATTAGGGAATACTTGATAAGTGGTCTTCTCCCTGAAGATCCCAAGCTAGCAAGAAAGGTTCGGGTTAAGTCCCCGCAATACCGGCTAATAGGGGAAACCCTATATAGAAGGTCATTTTTATCACCTTGGTTAAGATGTGTGGGACCCAAGCAAGCTACGAGCATTATCTCTGAAATCCACGAAGGATCCTGCGGTCTCCATGCAGGACCCCGCTCAGTTGTCTCGAAGATAATGAAATTGGGCTACTATTGGCCATCGATGCACAGGGATGCGGCAGAAATCATTCTCAAATGTGAAGCTTGTCAGATACACTCAAACGTTCCAAAGATGCCGAAGCAGGACATGACAAGTGTGACATCCGCATGGCCCTTCTCTCAGTGGGGCATCGATATCGTAGGACCTATGCCTATAGCTCCCGGAGGAGTCAAATTCTTGCTGGTAGCAATCGATTACTTTACTAAGTGGGTGGAAGCTAAACCATTAGCCTTCGTAACAGGGAGACAGATCGAGAAGTTTGTATGGGAGCACATTGTGTACAGATTCGGAGTGCCCCATATAATCATATCTGACAACGGGAAGCAGTTCGCCGAAGGAGCCTTCTACGACTTCTGTCAAGGGCTCAACATAAAGCAGTCTTGGACATCCGTCTACCATCCACAAGGTAACGGACAGGTAGAGGTTACAAATAGAGACATCGTCAAAGGGATCGAGAAAAGGCTGGGACGAACTCATCATGGATGGGTGGATGAGCTCCCTCAAGTATTATGGGCTCACAGGACGCACCCTAAGTCAAGCAATGGTGAAACCCCCTTCAGCCTAACATACGGAACATAAGCGGTCATCCCTTCGGAGCTAAGTGTACACACGGAGCGTGTGGCAACGTATGATGCCTCCCAAAATGACAAAATTATCAGGGAAAACCTTGATCTGCTAGAAGAAAGACGAGAAATAGCCTCCATCCGAGAAGCAATACACAAACATAAGATCGAAGGCTACTATAACAAAAGGGTCAGACCTTCCACTTTCAAGCCTGGAGAATATGTGATACGCCTCAACAGTGCAAACAAAGCAGAGTACCAGGGAAAGCTGGGACCAACTTGGGAAGGACCCTACATGGTAGCTGAGGCCTACGGCAACGGAGCCTACAAACTGGCCACTCTTCTCGGAGAACCCATCGACAGGACATGGAATGGTACGAACCTTTGAAAGTTCTATGTTTAAGAAGTACTTTTACTTTTTTCTTGTAATTAGAAGCTTCTCAAGGGAAAGCAAACATTATTGGTAGTTCTCTTAGTTTTCATTTCAAGAATGATGTAATCCTCCCTACCAATTCAATGATAAATAAGACATTTCCCACAAATCTCTTGCTTCGTTTCTTAAACACAAAGATTTGTTCAGCCAAGTCGTTAATGAGTTTCAATGTCGAATAAAATGGCTCAAGGTGTAATACATGCCTTATCATTTAAGCCAACTTTAACATTCACATTAACTCTCCTAGTTTTTTTTGGCGCTTGTAAAAATATATACAACGTCATACTACTTAAAGGGTTTGAGATAGAGTGGGTCGCGACCCTCTGTCAATGATCAAATTTGGTCATTATATTCTTGGTGTTGAAATTTACACACAATGAGGTTGTTTAACCTTAGGTTGTAAAACTTAAGCGTCGGAAAAATGGCGCACGAGAAGTTAACAAACCAAACACAAATAATAACTAAGTGTGTAGAGGTATTCCCCCTACACCATACCATTCAAAATGAGGGCTAGTGCCCTTGTACCTGCACGAGGAGCCTAAGCCCCAGTTAAATTGTTTTTGGCCCATGGCCATACATCACAAGCATTTAAATTGTTTAGAGAACAAGACAAACATTGTCAAATCAGATAAATTGTCTTAAAGGGCACATGCCACCCTTGAAACCAAATTACTGCTGACATGGCAGCCTTCATTCCTGCTTTTTTTAGAGATGAAGTGGGGGATGGTTGAACTGAGACAGGCTTGGTAGACATAGTCTTCTTGGTGGGAGTGGTAGGCTTCAGCTTTCGAGGTTTCTTGGAAAGGAGGTCTTCGAGGGGTGCCATAGGATCTTTGGTAGCCTCAGCAAGGAAGGAGTACTCTGCGGTTGCGAACGCATTTCCTGCCTCATCATACTCAGCCTTCGAAGTGGGACGGTAGCAGTCAATCTTGGAAAGGTCCACGGACTTACCTGTTTGGGCAGCCTCCTCTAACGCCAAGCACCGTCCATGAAAAATGGCTGATTTGATGACCTTCCACATCTGAGCTCCCAATTCATCACTGTGGTAGAGCTCCATGGCTATGTAAGGCACCACCTTCGAAACGACCTCCGCACGATCCTTTTGCAGCATCTTATACCTCATCTGCAAGCCATCAATTTCCTCCCTTAACTTCACTTCTACCTCTCCGAGCCTGGCTTTCTCACTTTCCAACCCAGCACATTTCGCCTCAAGAACAGATTTCTGACCTGTTAGAGTGATGACCTTGGCTTCTTCCAACTTAAGATTGCCGAGTTCAACTGTCAACTGGGCTACCTTTCCACGAAGGTCTTGGACGACGGGGTTCTTCTCAACGTTCCCCTCAATCTCGTCACACTTAGCCTCCAGCTTGGCCACAGTTCTGAGCAATTCTCTGGTTTTGGCATTTAAGTGATTATCCAATACCGCCTGCCTCGCAACCCCATTGTCATGCATGTCACAAAACCTTTCAATGGACATATTTTCCAGCATACCTTTCCATTGAGGAGGAGTGACATGATCGACAATCCGGTGACAGGCCAAAGCATTGGGAAGCTCCTTCGCTCTGGAAGGCCTGCAACCAATACAATGTATAAAGGCTAAGTTAGTTGTGACAATTATGACTTCACATATTTTATAAAGAGGAACTGCTTACCATGCACCTCCACTGATTCATCTGGCAATTCGAAGGCCGACTTCACAAACTTTCTGCCTTCAGCACTCTTCTGCTTCACAACTCTGCCTCCGGAGGCAGGTAGGGGATTCTTCCTCTTGTTGGTAGACTTAACAGCCTTGGCTGTTGTTCCCTATCTACTTTTCAATCTGTCATCTATCCCTGTTGAACCTATCACAGGGACATCCTCATCCGCAGGATCGTCCGAGTCAGTAACATTCTCAACAAGTTGGGACGGACCCTCCAACGTAGCTTGAGGGGGTACCGATGCAATGGGCTCCGGATTCGGAGCGTCTACCTCATTGTTGTTCACAGATGTTGAAGGAGAGCCAACACCATAAGACTCTTCGGGCTTCTCAGCAAGCATAAAGCTTAAATCTTCATCCAAATCTTGGTACATGAAGTTTCTGAATGACATCTCTGCAAAATAGAAACAAGAAGAAATAAATATCAGTGCTACATTGGTCCTACTTAAATAGAAGTAGATAAACATACTTTGTCCTTGGTATATGATAACAGGCTTCTTGGGAGACCCCTTCCAGCTCTGGGCAATCCCAGCCATGTATAAGATGGCTTCGGGGAACACTTGCACATCCATATGATATTTGGCCAAACGCTAATAACAAGGATCCCTTCGCACCTCATATGGCAAGGGGTCATTGTACCGTTTTGCATCAAACATATTTTCCTTATTCAGCAACTCTGGATACTTAAGGGGAACAATAGTGTCTTGCACATAGAAAAAGCTACCTTTCCAATCTATTATATTGGTATACACCCTCCCAAACAGGTTTGGAACATCCGATTCAGGCCTTTTTGCTAAACTTAACCAATTGCCCCCAGGATACAAGTTCAGAAATCCTCTTAAAACCTTTAATGTTGGTTCATAGCCGTATACTTTACACATCACTATGAATGTGGTCGGTTTAGCTAAACCAAAGGGGTTGAACCTAGAGATATGAACCTTGTAGTATTGCATAAACTCTGATATCAGTGGGTGCAGAGGAATCCTAAGGTTAGAATGGCTAAATGCATGTGTGTATAGCCCTACGAAACCTTGAGGAGCATAAAAAATACCCTGATTAGTCTTGGGTAACATCACTTTGTGCTCTGGTGGGATGGGATAATTAGCTAAGTGATCATGTAACTCCTTTGCAGATAATGTACATTTTTGCTGTTTTATGATAAACTTGGAATCCATTTTTTAACAAAAAAGAATAAGCTATCAGTGAGAAGGAAGGATTACCTTTTAATTTCGGAGTGATGGCGATCAAGTTTTACTGCGTGTGGAAAGAGACGGAGAGAGTAAAGTGAGTTAGGGTTTCAACTACCCCCTTTTTATACTCTCTTTTGCATCTCTTAAACACCGCACACGTGTCCCAAAAATTACTCTTATCCGATGTAAATTTTTTAAATTTTGAAAAAGAAGACTTTTGGTCTCCGGGTAAGTTGGGAAAATGTGATTCCTGTAGCGGGCAGCCAAAAAGATTAATTAGCATTAAATGCGCTAAGTTAGGTGCATTGTTATCTTCTAACTAATGCAATTCGCAGCAGGATGGTATTCTTTCGAAGCATGAAGTCGAAAGCAATGTCTCCTCGCTCTTATACATCACTTTCGACTGGAGGGCTTGATGATGTACCCTCCGAGTACCTCGGAGGACACTCCTCCAAGACGTGTCAAAACCCTTCTATTCGAAGGTCCAAGTTAGGATTCCAGACTATCCATAGGCGTCAAACCATTCGTTATCACGAAGGTTACCTCAGGGGAATTCGCCATTCGAAGCCCTAAGCCCTTCGGGGTATGGCTGACGAAGAAGCATTGGATAGGAGAACCTCCTGACTTGGTCAAACACACGATCTCCCTCTCTCTCTTAGCTTCCCTGTCAAGTCTGAGAACGTGGGTCACTAAACCCTAGCGGTTACCCACAATCATGGGACGCCCCCATGATCTCCGACATTCATTCAGAAGTGCTCTTAACCCTATTTCATCTACTATAAATAGGTTGTACGGGCAATGGATTATGGTATGCTCATTTCACACTCACCTCTTTACTTACACACACTTATACAACCATAACTCATACTTATTCTCACGCCGGAGGTGGTTCGCAGGGTCATACCCATGCGTAATCTCTTAACGTAGTGTTTCGTATTTCTTATTCTCAGGTGAAAGGCATGTCTTGGCTGGAACATACACCCCTCATACCTTTGATCATCATCGAAGCCTGGTAGTGCAATCTATTGTACAATCAAATACTCTCGCCGATTAAAACTTTGTTTTAAAGTATTTAGATTGACTTATGTCAATCCATTTAGATCATGTGTTGGATATTGATAGATAAACATATAAGTAAGTAATGTAAGAGATAAAGAGTAAAGGAACACAAAACCACAATACGAGTATTTATAGTGGTTCGGCTACAAGGACACCTTCTTTGCCCTAATCCACTCCCTGAGTACCCAACTCGAGAGTTCCTAAGCAGTACACAACACAAGCTTCTTAATGTGGCGGAGAAGCCTTCACAACGTCGCCTACACTTTATCCGGTACAAGGCTAGACACCGAGTTCTTCCATGAGGTAGAAACGAACCTATCACAACGTCGCCTACACTTTATCCGGTACAAGGCTAGATATCGAGTTCCATTACAAAGGAGGAACTACTACCCAACACAACTACCCAAAGGAGACACATTCCTTTTTACAATAATAGAAAGGATATCAATATCCTTTAACCCAAACTACACAATTTGTACATCAACGCACCATATCGAATGTACACCTTCGGCACTTCACACCAATGCCTTAAATACGACATACTATGGAGGGAGGAAAGAACTATCAACTACATGCACTTCAGTGGTCTTGATGATGACGAAGCTTATAACCTCATGACCTTGAGCTTGCACGTCTTCAAGAGGTTGTGATCTCGCCTTTAAGAGGAACCTAGAGAATTACACAAAGATAAAACTAAATAGAATGATCCTTTGGATCTGTGGTTAGAGAGGTTAGAACATAGAGAGAAAGTATGTCTAAAAGGGGTGGTAAGCAAGAGAGAAATGGCTTACTATATATAGGCAAAACAAGCCTACTGTCCCACGGTTCTGGCGGATCTCTCACCCAAGGGATCAGGCCAGTGCAATTCTAGGGATCCGGCTGCTGGGTCAGCTTAGTCCGGATTTTGGGTTGCAAAACGGGTTATGGGTTATGGGTTATGGACCATGGGTCACGGAATTTGGATCATGGATACCCAACAAGATACAATGTACCTAGTCAATGGGTTATGGATCTTGGGTCATGGGTCATGGACTTTGGGTCATGGATCATGGATCATATCCAACATGACTTCATGTATGATGCCATGCAATGGGTCATGGGTTATGGATCATGCTACATGGGTATGGGTTATGGACTTTGGTTCTTACTCAACAAGATTCATTGTACCTAGTCAATGGATCATGGGTCTTAGGTCATGGGTTATGGACTTTGTTTTTTACCCATTATTTACTCATTACAACATATATAAAGTACATATACATTTTTATAAACTGTAAGTAAACAATATTACTTGTAAGTATTTTATAAAAATGGCTTTGGTTTTATACAACTTATTTAACTAAACATGTTTTGATGGTTTTAATATGTTTAGTAAATGTGTGTTAGTAAACTATTGGCTCAAAGCTTTTACGTATTTTATTTATTTTGTTAAAATGATTTTACATTTGTTATCGACAAAACATTAGAAGATCGTAAAATATAAATAAACGTTTTCTTTAAGGATTTGTTCCTATTTTTTGTAAAGTGAGAACATCTCAAAGAATTCCATTTGAAATGGATCTCGGTGGATGACCTTGGAATTTCTAGTGACACGAATTTGTGAGGTTCTTTGGATGAAGACGGCATCTCTTACCGTGGCGGGTTCATGACGATGAGTGAGATAGACATTGTGATCATCAACCATATCATGGATTTTGGTGAGTGACCAATCATTTGAATACATGCACACACCATGGTATGGGATGCAGAGGATTCAGGAAAACTCGACAAGAGTTAGGGTGTAGTTTGATTGTTGATGAAAAAGGCAATAGAGATGGTTCCATCATCATTTCTAATGATGCGGACACTCTTGTAGAACTCGAGGATAAACACTGGACAAATTTGTTCATTGATATGGAGTAGACAATCGAAGTTGACACTAGAGAAGACTTCGGGGATATCGGTGCCATCAAGGAAAGATTGATCAACAACACGTCCTTCATGGAAGAACCGTTTTTGGAGTATTTTGAAGGTTTTTTGGTCCTTGGGAGTATGACCATCCTTACGGTGATGCATCGGTATGTAGTGGGCGGTGTATTGATAATCTTGTTGAGTTGAGCTAGGCATGTTTGATCCTAAACAATAAGACCACAATGTGGTGTTAATTTTGAGAAGAGTTTTTTTTAGGTTCATTACAATTTTGCTCAAAGCATCTTTCTTTCTGATTTCATTATGAGATCTAATTTGTATTAATAATGTTTGTTCTTTGATTAGTTATCTTAGATAGCTAATTAAAACAATGTGATAGCAAATTGTGAAAAACCCACTTGAATCAAAATTCTAAAGATGTTAAAATTGTATTACTAAGAACTTGAGAATGGAAATCACAATGTAGTGAAGATAAAACTTACACAAGTGATTGGATTGCTTGAATTAATGAAGAGAAAGCTCCCAGGAACAGTAGTATTGAGTTTAGGATCGTGTATGAGAGAGTAAAGTGGAAATATTCTGTTTTGCTGATGTGCCGGTTCCCATGGATCCCTTGAAAAAAAGGATCTGGCATGTTATAGTCAAAGTAAACAGTTTTAGTAGGTTTGATAATTTTGACGCGGGAGTTTTTTATTTTAGTTTTTGTAAAGGTTTTGCTCTATTCCTTAGAGTTTATCTATTATAGGTGTGATACAAGGTTTGACGATTCTTTGTGTTTACTAAACACATTTGACGAAGTACTTTTATGAGTAAACCATGAATTGAGAGGAGAAATAACAATCATGTCAAATTCCATTTCAACATGATATATAAAGACTTAAATAGATGATAATGATGTCGATTAATAATGCAACAAAAATATCTCTATGCGGGGAATGATGGATCAAAACTTTTGGTTAGCAATATTTCTTTTCGAGATAAAGGCGTTTATTGACTAGCTTATAATGTTTAGGGAAATCAAGGAGGAATACTATTACTGATGATGTGTTGAGATGAAGAGAAATAATTTTAGAAAATTTGTGACATTGATGTTAGATACCAAATCTATGAATCTTTACACATAGTATTAAATATATGCAAGGTCTTTATAAGAATGCTTATCATAATAGAGAGACATCTACCATTATTTTATCAACAAGCAATTAGCATGTTTTTAGATCAACTAATTGTAATTAGGAGAACATACCATTTGCTATATATCGTTTTTATGATTTTTAGAAATCATAGACGCGAAATACTTCATGAGCTTTTAAAATACTTAATCGTATTTTTGAAAGCAAGTTGTGACCACTTCGGATTCTTCTTTGTGTGTTGACTTCATTTTTTATTCGGATAGAACAAAGTTATTGGAAGAATCCTGGCATGAAGATTTCTCAAAACTAAATTGTAGGAATGATTTATCAATATCCAACATTTTTTAAAATACAAAAGTTTCTAAAACATGAATTTTTGTTTTAAGAAATTTCCTTCTTTGTAGTTTTCAAACATACATGGATCGTATCAAGTTTTTAAAGTACAATATACTTTAAGAAACTTGGTAACGAAGCTCTGACACCAATTATGGAAACTAGAAGGGGGGTTGAATAGTTTTGTCGATTAAAACTTTGTTGAAAAGTATTTAGATTGACTTATTTCAATCCATTTAGATCGTGTGATGGATATTGATAGATAAACATATAAGTAAGTAATGCAAGAGATAAAGGGTAAAGGAATACAAAACCACAACATGAGTATTTATAGTGGTTCGGCTACAAGTACACCTTCCTTTCCCTACTCCACTCCCCGAGTACCCAACTCGAGAGTTTCTAAGCACTACACAACACAATCGCCTTAATGTGGTGGAGAAGCCTTCACAACGTCGCCTACACTTTATTCGGTACAAGGCTAGACACCGAGTTCTTCCACGAGGTATAATGAAACCTATCACAACGTCGTCTACACTTTATCCGGTACAAGGCTAGATACCGAGTTCCATTACAAAGGAGGAACTACTACCCAACACAACTACCCAAAGGAGACACACTCCTTTTTATAATAATAGAAAGGATATCAATATCCTTTAACCCAAACTACACAACTTGTACATCAACGCACCATATTGAATGTACACCTTCGGTACTTCACACCAATGCCTTCAACACGACACACTATGGAGGGAGGAAAGAACTATCAACAACATGCACTTCAGTTGTCTTGATGATGACGAAGCTTAGCAAATCTTGACCTTGAGTTTGCACGTCTTCAAGAGGTTGTGATCTTGCCTTTAAGAGGAACCTAGAGAATCACACAAAGATAAAACTACATAGAATGATCCTTTGGATCTGTGGTTAGAGAGGTTAGAACATAGAGAGAAAGTATGTCTAAAAGGGGTGGTAAGCAAGAGAGAAATGGCAAAACAAGCCTACTGTCCCAAGGTTCCGGCGGATCCCTCACCCAAGGGATCAGGACAGTGCAATTCCAAGGATCCGGCTGCTGGGTCAGCTTAGTCTGGATTTTGGGTTGCAAACCGGGTTATGGGTTATGGACCATGGGTCATGGACTTTGGATCATAGATACCCAACAAGATACAATGTACCTAGTCAATGGGTTATGGATCTTGGGTCATGGGTCATGGACTTTGGGTCATGGATCATGGATAATATCCAACGTGACTTCATGCATGATGTCATGGGTTATAGATGATGCTCCATGGGTATGGGTTATGGACTCTGGTTCTTACCCAACAAGATTTATTGTATCTAGTCAATGGATCATGGGTCTTGGGTCATGGGTTATGGACTTTGGTTTTTACCCATTATTTACCCATTACAACATATACAAAGTACATATACATTTTTATAAAATATAAGTAAACAATAATACTTGTAAGTGTTTTATAAAAATGGCTTTGGTTTTATGTAACTTATTTTACTAAACATGTTTTGATGTTTTTAATATGTTTAGTAAAGGTGTGTTAGTAAACTATTGGCTCAAAGCTTTTACGTATTTTATTTATTTCATTAACATGATTTTACGTTTGTTATCGACAAAACATTAGAAGATCGTAAAATATAAATAAACATTTTTATGGTTTATTTGTATTAACAAGAGGGATACACGACACTTCATAACCACCCTCAAAATGATGAATATAATTTTGTTAATGATCTTTTAGTAGTTTTAGATTGTACTACACAAAGGTAGAATCATACACTCCTGTAACCATTATTGCCCTACCAAATTGCAACCATGATTTCATGTGTACACACCATTCCTGCGAAGCGAGTTCCTTTACTGTGACTCTTCCCCGAATGGAAGTTTCACTTGCAAATCTGCTTATTGGATCGCAATTGAAAGTGTAGATCGCCTCCAAGAATCTAAGCACGAACGAAAATACTTGAAGGCCGTCTGGTTGGAAAATGTTTCCTACTGAGGTAAAGATTTTTTTTGGAGAGCTTGTAAGAATCTCGTTCCCACTATAAGCGATCTTGTTACAAGAGGTTTAGTACCAGGCTCCTTTAATTGCGTTCATTGTTCGACCCCTATGTAAGACGTTAAACATGCATTGTTTCTTTGTGAATGGGCTCGAGATATATGGGCTGACATGGAGTTTGTGATCTTACTAACTAGGTAGTAGATATATCGATTGAAGGAATGTTAGGTGCTACAAAAGAGAGTAAAAATGGTAAGTTTGAGCTGATGTTGATGCTAATGTGGCTGATATGGTGCGCAAGAAACTCTAAAGCTCACGGACAAGGAGATCTAGAAAAGAATAGAGTGAAACAATCAGCTTATGGGATGTTGCAAGAAATTTCCCGAGTTAGTCGACCTACCGAGGCATTTAAAGCTCCTCATCATGCACCCTCGCAAGCTTGGTCTGCCCCAACTTACTGAGTGATAAAAATCAACTATGATGCTGGAGTTTTAGGAAACAATGGTGTATTAGGCCTAGGCTTTGTCATGAGATGCCAATACGGTTTAGTGTTGGTAGCATGAAGAAAACGTTTGGCATTTGCGATATCCGTTGTTGAAGTCGAGGCGAAATTGATTCTTTAGGCTATTCAAATGGCTCAAGCCAACGGTTTTACAAGGGTTGTTTTGGAAACAGATTCGATTATACTTGTTGATGCCTTCAAACACAACAAAGTGTTGTATCACATTAGAGCTTTATTCCTCCACATGCGCCGTCTATGCCTCCTATTTGATTCGTGTATTTGCTCTTTTGTGCGATGTGATGGGAATAAAGTCGCTCATGAGTTGGCTAGATTAGCGCTAACTGATAATGTCGATGATATGTATAATGGGTATTGCCATTTTCAGTTGAGGCACGTGTACAACATGATGTAAATTTGTTAATTGACTAATGAAGTATCTATAGTTACCAACAAAAAAAAGTTTCGAAGGATAATACAAGTTACTGTGATATGTAAATAAATACAAGATATTATACATATATGAATGAATCAGGTTATTCCCGATTAAGCAAGGATATACGAGAACTTTTTTTTACTATCCATGTTCAATATCGTCTCATGTTATTCCTTTTTTATAAGTCTAACCTTCACGTATATGGGTTTAAAAACTCAAATTATTATTAACATGAATATAAATATTAAATGAAAGCACGATCCCGGCGGTTAATATGAGATAAAAATAGATATGTAATAGTTTATCATGTATTAGGCCTATATATACCCTCCTAGAATCTCCTAGCACGGTGAGCTCATTCTCGTATCATTCTTTCTTTCTTAATAAACTAGCTATTTTCTCTCTCTCTCTCTCTCTCTCTCTCTCTCTCTCACTACTTCTCTCTATATATTTCCAACAAGTATTTTGATAATTTCTCTCAATCAAGTCCTCGATATTGGTGTTAGAATCTTGATATTTTTGTAACATAGTTGCCAGAATTTCAACCTTCAAATGTATATACAATACTTTTTTGTTGAATTGATCCCTTATTTTACCAACTTTTGTTTCTTTTCATTTTAACTAAAATTGCTATGGAGTGGGCGTGATTAAAGATCGATAACATCAAGAAGGTTTAAATTATGTGAAAAAGGACTAATTGCTTAAACGTGCTTTGCGATCGCTTAGACAAGAAATCATCATTACCATGTGTACATGAGTCAATAACCGGAAGCACTTTATCATAAACCGTATATAAGATGTCGATAGGCAGTATCATCTCACGTTCCAAATATTCTTCTCACATTTCTTCCAACTGAACGCTGAAGTAACATATACCAAAGGTCTCCAGAGACCACTTCCCCAAAATAGTTGGAATAATACACCAAAGGCTACGAGTTAAACACTGAGTTTCTCTACGGTTATGACCATTGTCTTTCCGGGATAACTTCAATCAGGTAGAAGTGTTAAGTTCATCATGTGTACTCGTTGAGCTTTTAGATATATGTCTCCTTCCCCCTTGCTGGTTTTGATACCTCAGAATCAGCAAAACATAATATACCCATAAACTTGAAATCTTGTGAGAAGAACTCAAATAACCCAAATGAATCCTGTGAGAATCAACTGCTACAGAAACTCTCTCTGACTATCTTTATCAACCCATATGTAGACAATTTGAAGTGACCACTGTTGAAGAAAACCCGATATACCAAACTTGAAACTGAAGTCGAATTCCCCGCATTTGTATCTTAAGCTTGCACTTAATGATGGAAGAACGGTGTCGAGAATCTATGCTTCAAGCAAATCTCTAAGTACTCAGTACTCAAACAGAGTATGAGACATTAACACCTCTTGAGATTATCCACATTGTCATCAGCATGTGACACTGAGTAAAACAACGTAACTCCTAATAGTGATAGTTGACCAGGTCTTCAACCAACCACCTCGACTGCTGGTAACTAGATAAACCAAGTCTTCAACTCAAATTCTTAAGCCCGAGCAAGTTATCAAATAAGAACACGCCTTTGTGAAAGTCAACTTCAATCTCAAATAAGTGATAAATGATTAACTCTGAAGTCATCAACTTGTGTCAAATGCCCAACACATGAAAACAACATACAATCGGATGTACATTGACCCACTGAATGAACCTGAACAAATGATTCCTCAACATCAATGCATTCTTCCTTAAAAGTATACATGTAGAGACTGATCTGGAAGATTCACCAATAATGTCTTCGAGCAGATGAGGTAGTCATTTTTCTTTAAGTTCATGTGGTTGATTTATAGCGTTCACATTGAGAGGAACAATAATCCGTAAAGATTTGGCAAAGGAATACCAAAGAGCGGATCATTATTCATGAACAATAATCCGTGAAGATTTGGTAAGGAATACCAAAGAGCGGATCATTATTCATGAGTGCAACTGCAATATTATGATAGTCATTATCAACGCCTTGAGGAATAACTGGAGATTGGGCTTCTTGAGTAGTCTGAGAAGTACTTCTTAGATGATCAACATTCGTTAGCGGTTGGAAATACTCATCAAACATATCTTGAAACAATAAATCCCATTTATCCTTAGTAAGTGAAACATTAGGCGTTGGAGGAGAGAAACATGAAGTTGCCATCAACATCCATCAACATGTAGTAAATTCACTCTTCTCCCCCTCAAAAATTGCATCCGAAGTTGCCATTTTTGATTTAACCAAGTGAATAAGAATATACACCAAAGAACGTAGATCCACTTGATGACTGAATGAGCATAGGAGAAACATGAAGCTTGTTGATGAAGAATATCGATGAGAATGGACATAAACATGAAGATTTCTCTTCTTCTGAAGATAAAGAGCACTGAAGCGTACACTTTTCTTTTCTTTGAGGAACGGGGCCTGAAGTGTTATTTGCAGACGCCATTATGATGAAGTACGAGGCCTGAACTGAAGTGAACAGACGTCATTGTTAAGAGCCCAGTCATATGTTTAGAGCCGCCCGAATCCAAATACCAAGGGACGATTTGTACGACCTGCTTTGGACAACAGACAAAGATAGAGAATTGGAAACATTGGATCCCCATGTGCTGATGGTTCCTTTTGGTTAGCACAAGCAGTCTTTGAATCAGCAGAAACCCTAGATGCAATGGCATTATCCCTAGGAGCTGAACTAGTAGAAGCATCAGACTTAGTCAAATGACATTTTGTGCTTAATGGGATTATTCTACCAGTTGGCTTCCAAACCTTAACAGTCACTATTCTAGGCATAGTGGATCTAGCTAAGGGGTAAGGTTTGCCATGCGTTAATATTCGACCTGTGGGCTTCCACTGAAATCCTACATTTGTAAACACATTCCCTATAGGTTTCCAGGATTTCTTAATCTGTTTCGCTCTCCAAACTTTCTTAACTGGGTTATGAATCTTAGACCTCAGAAATAACACATCACATTTATCATGATTACCAGAAAATAAACAATTTTTACATGTTTTGCAGACAACATAAGGCCTCGAATTAATTTCAGTAAGCTTAGAGCTAATACTAGAACTAACACGATTCTTTTGGTTCGAATCAAACTTCTTGTCCCTATGGTGTTCTTTCACTTCCTTATCATGAACACTTTTAGTTTGCGTAATCCTATCCTTCTTTGCATTACTTCTAGGTTTTGACCCGCTAACTTTAGTGTCAATGTTAACATCTGTAGAAGTAACGATGGGAACATTACTTGGCTTCACTACTTTCTGCATTCCTGGTCTAGAAGTGCTGGGATCTGAAATTCTAAGAGGCACATCAAAGGTTGCTTGCTTGAATTTCGACATGGAACAAGGCATATCAAGGGTCACATGCTTGGCTTTAGGCATAGAACAAGGCACAACTATTCTATCTCGCCTATTGCTAGATTTCAGACTTGTGACAATTACATACTCTAAGAGTTCTTGAGATCGTTTGGCATCCATGCAGGCATAGGCTATAGTACTATCAAAAGGTTTTTCTAATCTTTCATCTTTAACAATCTCACGGAGACCCTTCAAACTTTCCTTAAGGTATGAGAGATATGCTTTATTTGCAAGTTCATTATTCCTAATGGGCGGGGGAATATATAACATATCTATAGCATACTTATCGCAAGCAGAAACCTTAGGAACAGAGTATTTGCAATTGGGGATTGGCAACTTTCCTTTCACCTTACACTTCAGATTCTCAATATCGTTAAGTAAAGAAGTTACCTTTTCAATTTGTTTATCATGATTAACTTTAAATGAATCACATAACTCTTTGTTTTCATCATTAACCTTTGAAATTTCAACTTTAAAAGAATCATTTTCCTTTTGCAAGTTATCAATTATGTTTTGAAGTTGGAAATTCTGATAATCTAAAGGTGGAGGCATATGAGAACCAGTCACATCCTTCTTTTCACCTTTCAGTTGTGAAATTTGGGCTTTCAACCTTTTGATCGTGTTATAATGAGCTCGAATTTGTTCATCACGTTTGCTAATTTCAAAAACTGCATCAAACTCAGGAGCATCAGAGGATGTCTTGATATTTGAGGTTTTAACATTTTCTTTGAGATGTTGATGTTTTAATTGCAAGGCAAGATGTTCAACTTCTAATTTAGAATAATGTTTGACCAAGTTATCATGATCATCTTGTTCAACTTTCTCATGCAATTTAGAGTTAGTTTTCTCAAGCTCAATGACACGATCATGGGAGACTTTCAGAGCAACAGATAATTCATGAAATTGAGAAGCATTAATGGAACAATTTGTAGCAGTGAAAAACACATCTTGAGCAATACATTCAGAAATCAGATTCTCATTCAGTGTATGTAAGTTCTTCCTTTCAATCTCACTATATTTTAATTCTCTCTCATAGTCACTAACCTCAACAATCATTGCATCAAATTCCTTTTTCATTTCTTTAATATCAGAATGCATCCCCTTTTTAAGACTCTCAAATTGATCTTTTAGTTGTTTAAAGAAAGGCATGACCTCAGTTAAATAGCATTATTTAGTTTGCTCAAAACCCCTTTCCCCTTCAGTTATACCAGTGGGTGTGATCCTTTTCTTACAAGTTTTCTCAAAATCAACAAATAGTTGAAAGATAACATATTGACTGATTAAGGTCTTGCTTTTAGTGGCAATAGATCTAGGAACTAAGTGCATTGGTGTATTAGGAGGATACACAGTTGCTTTAGGCAGTTTGCTACAAGGGGGATTCTTTTCAACAAGATTTTCAGCTTTTTGCATTTCCATATCCTTTTTTCAGAACACTTGTTCAGGGGTTAATAGAGTCTGAGGCTTAAACTTGTTCAAGGAGATCCAATTTTCTTTAGTGTAATTATGGGGTTTGATCGTTATGTTATTCTTTTTACACTCAGGATCTTCTAACTTCTTATTCATTTTCTCCCTAGTGACTTCATCTGATTTCTTATCTTCCTCAGTGCACTCAACGCAACTAGGTTTCTGCCTAGGCTTAAGGATTTCATTACCATCATAAAGTACCTTATGAGCAGCTCTAGCCTTTTTAACAACCTCGAGATTAGGTTCCTCAACAATGGGAATGCTATGCTTATCGCTTAAGACTCTATGCTTAGTGATCAAGTGAGCAGTCTGAATGGTATTCCCTTGTACGTACAACTTATTTTCAAGCTTGTTTTTCAAAGTTTTCAGATTGGAAAAATCATTCAAAAATTTTGATTCCTTAGCATTGAATTCTTGCTTAAGCATTTTCACATTTTCTTGAACTTCTTGTTTTTGCTTAGCAGTTTTAGAAAGCTTTTCTTGTAAGGAGTTTAACTCTTGTTTTAATACTTCTTCTCTAAAATTACTTTTTCTAATGATTGTACGTATTTGGACATCCATTTCCTGCTCACGGGTGGTCAACTCAAACTTAGCACGCTGTTCATAAATAGCAACTTCATCTTTATATATGTTAAGCTCAGTGGTAAGGGAATCATCAGGCACAAATGCAGTGTACTCATGCAGTTCATAATCATCATTTTGAGTAGAAGATGCACAACTAGGTACAGCAGAAACTTCCATGCAACTTACCTCAGCATTGACATGCACAGGCTGTGACTGGTGCATCTCTATCTTGGGTACATCCAAAGCTTCCATGGAGCATTCCTTTGCATTAACTTGCACAGGTTGTGTCTGGTGCACCTCTCTCTCTTGTGAATTTGAGCACGAAGATTCCATTTTTGCATTATCCGACTCATCATTATTTGTTGTCACTGACATTCTGCATTCAGCAACACCCGATTCTTCAACAGATACATTACCCAACATATCACAACAATCTTTCAACTGCACCTGACACTCATTCACGTTTTCATTCTTTTGTGCAGATTCTTCAATGTACTTTTTCACATTATCCATGAGTTGGATAAATGTCTCAATGAATTCCTGAATTTCCATTCCAGTATGTTTTTTGAAGGAAATTCTAGTCAAGTGTTGATCGTAATCTGCTGAATATTCCCCACTGATGAATGGCTGAAATTGTTTGTAGATTACTTGAAGAGCTGCACTGGAACCATCCTTTTGAACCTCTTCATTGGTAAGTTGCAGCTTTAAATGTTCTAAGTTCAACAGCAAGCTTCTTGTCAATGTAGGTAAGTCCTGGCGGAAAAGAGCACTACATGTTCGATCCCCAGCTATGGATAACAGCTGTATGAGGTGCAGATGAAGTAGCTGATAGGGCTCAATGCTGCATTACATTTGCATGGCATTCTGTAGCATGTGCAATTCATTCTCATTGTACTCAGAACATGAAGATCTCACATCCTCATTGTTTAATTCAAACATCTTTAGTCGTTCAGTGTAGCATCCATTATCATTATTATCCACAGCATCATACAATTTAAGTAATTATGAAATCACTGGGTCAGTAGAGTAATACATGATGTGTTAAGATGACTGATGGATCGATACAATGAAAGACGATTGTGTGATAGCACTTTAGATTGTTCGTAGGAAAAGCTGAAAACATTTTTACGGAGAATTTTTAGGTCTAAAAACTTAAAACCTCAATAACTTCCTTTCGGAGGGGATTTGGGCCTCGAAAAATTCGTTTCACGACTTTGTGGTCAAACTCACAATATTCAGCGTGTTCTGGTCGTTTTGACAGGTATTTCGCTGAAAACGGAGTTACGGATCAAAAGTTATGGTCGTTTGAAGTTTTGTCGTAAAAAGTCAACTTTGGTCAAACCTCTTCTTCGTAAAAATAAACCAAGTCGCTAAAACCCTTGAACCAAGTCGCTAAGTAGCAACTCGCTAAATCACCAAATCGCTAAGCACCAAGTCGCTACACACAAGTCGCTAAAGAGCAACTCGCTAAGGTCCAAGTCGCTAAGAATACTAAATCGCTAACAATTTGCACTGCAACTCGCTAACACTTTCTGAAGCAAGTCGCTAGCCGTAGTGGAGAATTCACTAACTTGTACTATTTGTCGGCTTGTCTCAATAGACAAGTCGCTAGGACCAAATCGCTACCAAATAACA
The DNA here is from genome assembly GCA_019973895.1 of Chrysanthemum seticuspe. NCBI lineage: Eukaryota > Viridiplantae > Streptophyta > Magnoliopsida > Asterales > Asteraceae > Chrysanthemum > Chrysanthemum seticuspe. The sequence continues at coordinate 342,932,937 of BPTQ01000006.1, forward strand.
CTCCAACTCGCTAACTTTTTATGAAGCAAGTCGCTATGATGAATATCACAACGAGAACCAAGTCGCTAGCAAGAAGAACTTAACAAAACACACTTTTTAATCCAAAACACGTCCAACCACAGTGATTCAAGCTTACCAAATCCAAACCCAAGCACATACAATGATTCTAAACACAAAACTACACCCAAGATTCAAACTTTAACACTAGAAATGAATCAAATGATGCAAAAACCACTAAACTTTTTCAAACTCTAAAACCACCTAAAAGTCACTAGAAATCCAAAGATATGTAAGAGATGATCAAACCATGGCTCTTGATACCATTTGTAACATATTGGATTTCTCATACACATTAAACCATAACCATAAGAGGCGTACACAAGAGGTTTTAGAGAGAGAAAGTTAGAGGTTTGGGAACTTTAGTGAGAGAAAGAAAAATCTTATTATGAGCTCCAACTCTCTACCTTGGAAGGTAGAGAGTATTTATAGTCTTACAATAAAACGCCACACAACGGGTTGTGGATCAGGCATACAGTGGGTAAAGACCCGTCCGTCCTCCACGGTGTTACTTAACTAAATACTACTTAGCTTAAAATAACTACGACTACGAGCTTTCTAACGATTACATATACTTGAGGTGACCGACTCTTTAATACCTGGAATTTCTAATTCCTAACATTTCTCTCAGCCAAGTCCTCGAGATTTGTGTTAGAATCTTGATATTTTGTAGATAACAATTTAGATTTTGATGTGTTAAAGTAAACAAAAGATTGAAATTCAAGTTTTAAAAAGGTATTTTAAAGATTGAACATTACTTATTTTTAAGTTTTGTATGTTTTAACAAAAACAGTCTTGCTTTATATGTAGTAGCGACAGAGATGTACACGTAGCGTAGTGTTTGTCAATGTTACATTGTTTCCACATGGTTTATAGTAAGTTCAAATTCTTACTCTTATTTTGGTGCTTACCAAGGGACAAATCCCCACCATCTATCTAGTTTGAAAGTACACCTGAAAACTGACCTACTGTCACTCTTTTACAATATGAAAAAAAATCTATAAACATCTAGACCTTGATACTAATTTTAAATGAAACTAGACTCAATTACCTTCGAAATGACGGGTGGCACCACCCGTGACGATTTACGGTTAAAAAGATATGATTTTTCGAAAACCGACAAAATCTGCTCACTTTCATACCGAAATAGGCATACCAAAATTTGGAGTTTTGGTTCCAAATTTCGGTAGCAAACCGAAATTTGGTGTATTGGTTCCAGCGGGGATTAACCTTAGATTTAATATGTCAATCTAAGTCCATGTTTTTTTTCTTTGTCTTTCTTGTTTATTCACATTTTTTTGTCTTTTTTTTAATTCACATTTTTTTAATTTACGTTTTTTTAATTCGAGTTTGTTTTTTTTTTGGTTTAATTCATGTTTTTCTTCCCTTCGCTTTCATACGTTTTAGTCTGTTTTCATAAGTTTTCGTCCGTTTTCGTATGTTTTCATCTATTTTCGTCCGTTTTCATATGTTTTCCTCAATTTTCTTACGTTTTGGCCGATTTCGTCCGTTTTCATACGTTTTATCTGTTTTCGCTCGTTTTCGTCCGTTTTCTTTCGTTTTTGTCCATTTTTCATACATTTTTGTCCGTTTTCAAACGTGTTTTTACGCTTTCATACGTTTTCGTCCGTTTTCATACGTATTTGTTCGTTTTCTTATGTTTTCATCCGTTTTCTTATGTTTTCGTGCATTTTCATACGTTTCTGAATATCACAAGTGGTATACAGTGATATTCAGAATATCACTTGTGATTTTCATGTTACAAAACATTAGTTTAAAATCCCTTGTGATATTCAGAATATCACAGAATATCATTTGTGATTTTCAGAAAAGTATAAAAACGTTTGAAAACATTTAAAAACGGATGAAAACGTAATAAAATGAACGAATATGTATGAAAACGGATGAAAGCGTAAAAACACGTCTGAAAACGGACGAAAAAGTATGAAAAATGGACGAAAACTGACGAAAACGAACGAAAACGAATGAAAATAGACGAAAATGGGCGAAAACGTACGAAAACAGACGAAAACGTATGAAAACGAATAAAAAACGTGAATTAAAAAAAATGAATTAGAAAAAATGTGAAAAAAAGGTGAATTAAAAAAAAGACAAAAAAATATGAATAAATAAAAAAGACAAAAAGATAAGAATAAAAAAACATAGACTTAGTTTGACATATTAAATGTTAGGTTAATTCTTACAATTAAATAAAAATAGATAGATGATAAGAATTTATTTTTTAATGTGCATGAATTTGTGTGTAAGCAAAATAAAATTACTCCTTTTAATGTTGATGTTAGATCATTGTTTGTTAAAGTTGGAATTTTTGCACCTGGTTAAGGATTTTTGCACATGGTGTGTTTGCATGTCGTTATCATGCTACTCGTAAGAATTAATCATATCTTTGTGATATGTTTGTCGTGTCTCTCAACGGTGATAAGGCTTGCATAATAAATGCTTGTTCGTTAAGAAAATCGGTATCCCTATTGTTTCTTATCTACTTAAAAGATTAACAAGATTGACATTTTTGTGTTATGTGTTATGTGAAAGGTGACATCATTTTTGTTTTTCTTGTATTTGTCATGAATAATGTTAATTAATTATGTCTAATTAGGTTTTGGTCAGTACTCATGGAGACATTCATGATTAACCAATCTTAGCTTTAGTTATCCCAAAATATCAATGTTTGTTTGTGTTCTACAAATAGATTTCATGTTCAGATATCGTAAGGCGCAACTTATTAGGATAATCCATTTCATTCTAATTACATGTATAAGTGCTAAGCGTGTTAGTTTTACTTAATTTCATAAATATTGCTAGATGGTTTGTGATGCTACTAGCACGTGGTTAATTTTGGTTCACGAAAGACATGAAAGATGAAAATTACTATATATACTATTTGTCGGGGAAGAGAGAGAAACCAACCACACACATTAAATGTCAAGTTTCCCAACTTGACAGAAACAGCCCCTGAGGTTCAAGTGACGCTGCAAAGTAAGTCCAAACATTAAATGCAAAGTTTCACAACTTGGCAAAAACAGTCCCTGAGGTTTAAGCGTCGTTACAAAATAAGTCCAAACATTAAATGCAAAGTTTCACAACTTAGCAAAAATAGTCCCTGAGGTTCAAGTGTCGCTGCAAAGTAAGTCCTTTGAAGCCAATCCCGCTGCATCGCGCGGGTTCCCACACTCGTTGAATCTAATTTATTTAAGCCCGTTTGATTAAGACGGGTGAAATGAAAGACATGAAATAAATGATGTATATTGTTGTTCGGTTGGTTATGGTCCTATCATAATGAAACAAAAAGGTATATTGATACCCATATACTCATCCACTCTAAGATGGTGATTTTTCCCCCTTATAGTTGTACCCAACCCATTTTCATATATTTATGTTATATTTAAAACAGATATCATCTAAATCAATTAATCATTTTTTCTCTCTTCATTTTTTTAATCCAATCCAAATTCAAATTCAATTCTAAACCCGATTACAAACCAAACGGGCCCTTAATAGCCAATTTATTTGAAAAGCGGATAAAGTTCGAAGTTGAACTTCAATGAAACGTTTGGTAAACAATTGTAAAAAGAGATTTTTTTGATGTGAGATAGACGGTATGTTTGACGAAAATAACAGTTTTCCGTCATAAAATTATTGTCCTCAAACAAAAACACGCAATTTGAATAATGATTGGACTAAGATGGGTAAAAACCACAACCCATGGACCATAACCCATGGATCATAACCCATACCCAAGATGGCTAGATACAATGTATACTTTAGACACATTGAATCTAAGAAAAACCCATGGACCAACCCATAACCCATGACCCATAACCAAAAAACCCATGGGCAAAGAGGAGCGTCCCACAGATCCCTAGGATTACACTAGACGGATCCCAAGTGGGAGGGATCCGTGGGATCTGGGGAACTGTGGAAGAAATTGCCTATAAATAGAGAGCCATTTCTTCATTCTCACTCACCTCTCTTCTTACTAAATTTCTCAAACACTCTCATTCTCTTCTAACATATAGATCACTTAATCTAGAGAGTTGTTCTTCTTTCTTTCTATTGTAATTCTCATATAGGTCCTTCTCTAAGGCGAGATCACGAGCATTCTACAAGTCATCCAAGCAAGGGGTCCTTGATTGATTTGTCACTCCGCAAGATTTCTGTAGCGAAGATCTTGTATTTGATATTTCACATATTTGTTGTGTACTCGTTAACTAATCAAATATTATTCTTTCTTAATGAACTATCTTTTGATTGGCTGAATTAAATTTGATTGGCTGAAATAAAAGTAGACAGTCATTTTAAGATAGACAATAATAAAAGTCCTCCGTCTCACGAGTAGAGAAACATATCAGCTGAACGTAAGGGTTTGTCCCTTTCTCCACTAGGGTCGATATCAACTTCTTTACAAGTTGTAGTCCCCGATCGAGAACAGATATGACCAAGGTATTAAGCACCATGTTATGCCGATGTTTAATACCAGCACACAATACAACATGGACCATAAATACCCCTGTAAAGACCATGGAAGAAGATTCAAGGTGGATCGGGAGGTCTAGGTTGATCGAAGAACACAAAACAAGACAAGGTTCTCAAGAGAGAATGTAGAGAGAGGGTGAGGTGAAAGACACATATTATTAAGAGCAAATGAAAGCTTACACACCCACACCCCTCATGGAGAGTCGTGAGGGGTATATATAGGTCATACAAGTGATTATTATTACAATATGGCAATAAAAACCCCTGTGTATACGCTACTCTACTTATCAAGTCAAATTCATGTAAATATCGTCAGCTGAAAAGCTAACAGTCTCCCTCCAGCTGATGATATACATGAATTCGTTAAAATGATTCCTACAAGTAAAATAACAAAGTAAATAACAATGTTGTTGAAGTGCAGTAGTCTTTGAGGATATCTTCATAGCTCTTTATCTTCATAAATATCCTCAACTGTTTTTCTTTAGTTGCAACCGAACACACTTTAATGATTTATTTGGGTTATTACTCCCTCCCAATTAGTGAGCCTTTAGAAAGAAGAAAGAAGAATCTTTTTGGTATTTCCTGATTTTCTTCAAAGTGTTTCAATATAAAACACAAGTGTAAAATGAAACTGGTGTAAAATAGGATAGACCAAAATAGATAAGAATGTACAGCTCCCTCCCAAACCGAAAACCCTTTTGATTTGTATCTTTATGTTGAAGAAGTGTTTTCTTGAAACTTCAAATATTTTTAGTCTTCTAACACGCAGTGGAAAAATTAGAATAGATTGTAGACTGTAACTTCTTCAAGGTTGTCCGTTCGGGGAGCACAAGATCAACATTATCAACTCACTTCAATGCATACTAGTACCAAAATAAATCCCAGTGTACACATTTTCACCCTCCATGATGGTGACAATCTTTCGGAATTACCATAAATTTGTGAACATGCCATAACTAGATCAACTGGAAGCAACATAAAAGAACGTGAATGCATAAGCACTCCCTCGTGAGAAGATGTCAAACAATAACTCTCTTTACAATTCCTTCTGGCTAATCTCCACTCATAACCTCCTTTATCAATTCAACTAACTAATAGTAATGACCACATATGGAGACAACCTAATATGACGAATTTGAGAATGAAGTAATATTACCCAACTTCGTGACTTAATGCTTGTACTAATAGTTGTAACTAAGAACCTATACTGAGTACTACAACGTAACTCCTTAAAGTATCAGCTGCGCATAGCTTCTTGACATATCCTCTACTCTGTGAGACACCGAGCACTAGAACATAACTCCTTAAAGTGATAGCTACTTTATGCGTATAGGAAGAAAGAATCACAAGAATAACTAAATAGTCAAGTCTTGATCACTATCAATATATGCTCAAACAAGTCATCTTCATGCGAGATAAGAAAAGAAATGAAGATGAAATAAGTTCACGCACCCGTGAAACGCCACTTCAACCTTAAATAAGTAATACCGTATAAAAACCCCGTAGTCACAAAAATACCGAAACTAGCCGTTTTCATTTATTGTAAATCTTGATTCAGATCGATCATGTGAAGTTAGGGTTGTTATGCTTTGAAATAGGATAAATTGGTGTTAAGATGATGGAACGATAAGACAATCATGTTTGATAAGCGTAAACCAATGGTGAAACTATAAGACAATCATGTTTGATAAGATAATAAATTGGTGAGTAGGGTAACTAGGGTTTCTATTTGAAACTTGGTAACCAACTCGATAAACTAGTATTAACTTGATAATATAAGTGCATACCTTACTTGTTAATTAAAGAACTCGATAATGCTGCTCTAAACCCTACCTCAATGATAAGTACCCTAACTCAATAATCAATTCAATAAACCAACTCGTTGGAAATCCTAACTCATTAACCCAACTAGTTAAATCACTAACTCGTTAGCCCATCAAGTTAAATTCCTAACTCGTTATTCTTTGAAGCCCTCGACTCGATAAATCAGTTTTGCCCATAACTCGTGAAACTGTGAAACCCAACTCGATAAATCCAACTCAGTAACTAACTTGGTAATATGATGGTTTCACTAACTCTTTACAAATAAGGTTTGAAAACAACTAAGTTGCCATTTAGCACACACAAACTCGTTAAACCATGATGAACTCGTTAAAAGGTAATCACGAGTTTTTTTTTTTCACCAAAAACGTCCCAAAACACATAAATTTTGAAGGTTCTTGTCCATTATTTTTGCGTATAATCCTTCTAAAACCATAGAACATCCATAAAAATGTTTTCTTTCATGGACTGAACCGTAAGAAAATGTTTTTGAAGAGAAAGTACACTTGAAGCCCTAAAAATGTACGAACAGAAGAACAACCCATTTTGATTTTTTTAAATGTGTGGCTTTGTAAAATAACCTTTGTAAACATAAACATTAACCTAAAAATGGCTGATTTTATGTTTAGATTCATGAGAACTCAATTTCATAATGAAAAAGTACACGTTCTTGACTTCATACACACGAACTTATTAAACTCACACCAAAAACGAATTTTTTTCAAAACAAACGCCCCCCAAATCACACCCATGAGCTCTGATACCAATTTTAAGTATCAAGATTCAAGGTAGTTCGGGAGGTCTAGGTTGATTAAAGAACACAAAACAAAACATGGTTCTAAAGAGAGAATGTAGAGAGATTGAGAGGTGAAGGAAAGATATTATTAAGAGCAAATGAGAGATTACACACCGATACCTATCATGAAGAGTCATTGAGGGGTATATATAGGCCATACAACTGATAATTATTACAATATGACAATATAAGCCCCTGCTTATACGTTACTCTAGTTATCAAGTATAATTCACGTAAATATCGTCAGCTCAAAAGCTTCGTCGTTTCGTTTGGATATTGATCGGTCTTGGTTTGACATGGTTTACGTGTTACTGGAATTATTATTATTATTATTATTATTATTATTATTATTATTATTATTATTATTATTATTATTATTATTATTATTATTATTATTATTATTATTATTATTATTATTATTATTATTATTATTATTATTTTAAAAACACCACTTCATTAGAAAACATAAGGGATTTTACAAGAAATTGGTGGGAAGTTGGGACACTAGTTGGGCTCCCACTCCTTTCTGAATACAAAAGCTTAGTCTATGAAAGATAAAAGCCCCACTCTTAACATTATTCGAGTGGCTAACAGCAACAGTCTTGATACGTGAAAGTGTATCCAAGGCTTCCGTGTCAAGCTCCCCAAATGTAGAAAAAGCAAACGGAATGAACTTGTAGCCATTTTCTTCACATTTGGACACACATTTCTTTTTTTTCTTCTCCACAGCGTTATGTAAAGCTACCCCTGGAGCCCACAAATTAGCATCAATACCCGCAAAAGGAGACATCCCAGTCACATCCAAACACGCGTCCTTGCCTTGGATCCAGTTAAATAATAGCAAGTCTGCCGGACGTAATTCTTTCCCATCCCTCGAAAGAAACCCCATTGGGGCCTCCTTTTTCACCATAATCCCAACCTTGGAACATATGTCAACAAGAATATCACGCACCAGGTTATGTCTAAATTTCACCCCCACTTCACTGGAACAGTGAACTGCATGGTCTCCCCATTGGTCCATACGATGCTTGCAGCTCGGACAAGGACTAGCTTCAGAAAACATAGGTATGGTAAGCCTATAACACAGTACCAACCGGAATTGGCGATGGTTCATCCTTTGGCCTAACCCATCAATAGGTATGGTGAACAGGAAGTCTTGTGCATGTGGAGCCCGGGTACAGCTGAGGATAGCCACTTGCCTTGGACTTAATGAATACTTTGAAACAAGATCTTTCTCGATGACACCGAAATAACACTTTGCCAAGGTTTTCATCATATGGGGGGCAGGAGCGTCAGAGGCGACAGAGAACGTGTCTTTGTTACAAACACTGTTAAAAATATCGAGAGCATGCTGAAACGAAGGGCCATGAGAGTTAATGCCCGTTTTTACCAAAATCCGGTCCTTCAAATCGCTAGTTTGCAAACGAGAGGCGAGGAAAGCATATTGGATGATGTCACTCGCCGCATGGATGCCCAACCCACCCATCTTGATTGGGAGGGTGGCAAGCCGCCACTGCCAGTCACCAAATCCTGGTCCGGAAGTTGTAATAATCTTCTCCAAGGAAGCACGTAACATCTGATCAAACCGGACTTGGGCCTCTCGCACGTACAACGGGGAACATGTCCTCAAAGCGTAAGATAATTTCGCAACCCCGAAAAAATTACGGAGAAGAAGGAGCTCACATTAGGGGTCATTAAGTTTAAGAATAGCTTCCATTTGCAAGATAGTTTTAGAGACCCTTTTCAAAGCCAGCTCCTGACAAAAGCTTTCATCCAAGCTAACGGGACCAACAAGTAGTTTGACACCATCAGCTGGACGAGAGATATTTATAGGAAAAACACCCTCCACCCTGCTTCTGGGGTCCTCCATAGGCCAGAAGAGTTTAGTCTTATCGACATTCAAAAACAAGCCCCGAGCGGGGCCATCCGTCATAATAATGTCGAGCGCCTTGGCAACCATAAGAGTATCTCCGACAATAGTACCATCGTCAAGATACCAAGCCTCGAGAGTGAGCTCACAGGACCTATTAATAGCATGGACTAGGGGGTGTAAAACGAGGGCAAACAATAAAGGACCTAGCGGATCCCCTTGTTGCACCCCTTGACAGGACCAAAGGATAGAATCATCGTAATAAAGTCTAGCAGGCCTGGCATAGCAAAACTCAACCCAAGGAGCAATAGAAGGGCATCTCAGCCTGGTCTCCTGGAGAAGGACACTCCTATCAACCAAATTGAAAACGTTCTGAAAATCCACCAGCAACATGGAAAGCCCAACATTGTGACCCTTAGCCTCAATAAGTCAATTCACCGAATGAAGAACAGCCTCACAACCACCCGGAACGCCAACCCCAAATTGAAAGTCCTGCAAGTAGGTATTCATAGAGTTTCCAATTGAAGAAGAAGAAACCTTCGACACGAGCCTACGCCAAACCGTGTCGACAGCAATAGGGCGTATGCCTCCACCCGGCTTAACCAACGGAGTCAAGGGGGCACTAGCAATAAATTCCCCTAATATAGCAGGTCACTTTCCATCAAGAAACAGGTTGACAACCCCAGAGATGGAACCTAGCAGGTCATCGGCAATGGCGGACGCAGCCCCTCCCAAAATATCCATTAAATGTTGTGCTCTAAACCCATCTCGACCACATGATGTCCCTTTTGGGAAACTGCGTATCCTATTCAACACCGAGTCCTTATCCACAATAAGTGCATCTTCACCCAGAGGATCCAATGACAAAATTGGTGGTGAGGCACGGGGATGTTTGGCCTCTAGCTCATGCAGGGTATCAGATGTAGAGGGGGCGGCACCAGAGGACGTAAGCACCTTAATGGCAGCGGTGAAGTGTCCGTCCCCCAGTTTACACTTACATTGAACCAGGTTAGCTGCATCAAGATCTTTGGTTTTCGCCATTCCACCAAGGGATGAAGTGACCCCAGATAAACGTTCCATTCCACAATAAGTGCATCTTCACCCAGAGGATCCAATGACAAAATTGGTGGTGGGGCACGGGGATGTTTGGCCTCTAGCTCATGCAGGGTGTCAGATGTAGAGGGGGCGACACCAGAGGACGTAAGCACCTTAATGGCAGCGGTGAAGTGTCCGTCCCCCAGTTTACACTTACATTGAACCAGGTTAGCTGCATCAAGATCTTTGGTTTTCGCCATTCCACCGAGGGATGAAGTGACCCCAGATAAACGTTCCATTACCAATGCAAACCTGTCTGCAGGATCCTTCCATCGGAGAATAGCCCGCGAGATACATTCAAGTTGGCATCGTTCTTGCTCTCCCGAACGTCGTTGGGCTCTGTTGGCTGGCGCGAATGTGGTCAAAACACAACATGGCAGGATGAGGAGTTGCGCCCATACCGATAGATCCCCCGGGCATGCAAGGACCTTATCTAGTGCATTACGAAAAATCTTGGCAAACCCGAGACGTAGCTTAGGGGGGATGCATTTAACCGTACGTAACTTCTTCAAGAACACTCGGCCTAGTAAGTTGATATAAAAAACTGACCCACTCTCCCGCGAAATTACCATAGGATCGACCCCTCCACCAATACCACCATCAGTGATAGCCAGTGCAACGATAGCACCATTCACTGCATCTAATATTGGCGTGGGAGGCGCATTGATGCCATAGATCGCAACTTCATGAAAACTAGGTGCTATGAACACTCCCCCGTCGGCATGCTTACAATTTTTACTAAAGGTGTGGGTGCAAAAACATACCCCAAAAAGCCAGACTCCCGCCGCATGAAGTGCCTGGTCAAGTGCGGAGAATAAGGAAAAATCCTTCGTAACCCGATCCTTGTATGAAGCTTTTAGAACATCCGTTTTAAAATGGCGCGTATTCAAATGGTCAATAAAATATTTCTTAGTGAGCCCTTTACCATTTCCCCCACTACACCCTTCACAACCTTGTAACGGACAAGAGATTCTAAATGCCTCACGATTAGCCATGAAGAGCTAGCCAAACCGTAAATTGATTGAACCCTCCCTTTTTCTTTTCTTTTTTTTTGTCCAACTCTCAAATTAAACAAACATATGCTAAATTAAATCAACAGCTCATGTGACTAGGGCCTACCACACAAGCAACACATAAACTTATGGCTAAAAGGGACAAAACGCCTCAAGGATGTGCGGGCCCCACCAATAAAAACAAATTGTAAACCATGTTGGATCATCAAACCGCCTACGCAATATTTTGGACAAATCGCTTCCTGAAAAAGGCTATCAAGCAAACGCAATATTTTGGACAAATCGCTGCCATAAAAAGGCTATCAAGCAAACCGCTACCAGAAAATACGTAAGATGAACCAGACCGCATCAAACTAGGGGTCTACTAGACAAATCGCACGGCTCCAAGAGCCCAGTACCAAACACCACCTCCTGTCACAAGGAGTAATCCGTCAAGGTCACCACACCTACGATAACCAACAGAAAGGACGCGAACACGGTAACTACCCAACAATATAGAGGAAATTATATAAGAGAATATAGCCAAACCCTTCCAAACCGCACCCTGAAAATATTGAGAAGAAAAGAGAAGAACACAAAAAAGAGAAGGGTAACTCACCCACACCCACGAACCATGGCGAGATCAAGATGATCTAGTGGAAGATGATCAAGGAGATCAACTGGGGAGAGCCCCAAATCGCCCACAGTTACACCACCAGTATTTATAAAAAACATGTGCTTGTGTGAAGAATAAGGAAAAACATTACTATTGTGCGGAGAAGATTATTATTATTATTATTATTATTATTATTATTATTATTATTATTATTTTTTTTTTATTTATTATACACACTTTTATTAAAAACTCATAGGATTACAAAAAATTAGTGGGGAGCCTCGAAATCAACTGAGCCCCCACACCTCTAGCAATGGTAAAACCAATCCTATTAAAGATATGAACTGCTGCACGCGCTCCAATGTCCTGGGTCATAGAGTATCGTCGAATACGCTTAAGTAAGGTGACTGCATCTTTCTCAAGTTCTCCAAAAGAAGAAAAAGAGAAGGGGAGAAACCCATATCCAGTATCCGCACATTTAGCATCGTACTTGACCCGTTTACGCTGTGCAGCATCACTAATCGCTCGCCCTGGTATAAAATCAATCAACCCGGATTGCGTCAAAGGTGACGAACCCGTAAGATCAACACATACGTCGCGTCCACTATCCCAAGAGTAGAGTAATATGTCAGCCGGTCGCAAGGATCTGTCCCCATCTCCAAAAAGCCCAATATCCACCTCCTTGCGAGCGGAAATCCCTGACCGAGAGCATATATCAGCAAGAACATCGCGCACAAGGTTATGACGATGTTTAATGCCAACAATACCCGCACATGAAACAGCGTGATCCCCGTAAATATCTCCAGGAAAAACCTTAGAGCAGGCAGAACACGGTACCTGAACAGTGAAAAGAGGAACACCCAAACGATAACACAACACACAACGATAAGCCCTGGCATTCAAAGTTTGTCCCAATCCAGATATCGGAGCCACCCTAAGCCAATCCGAGGTGTGATCCTCCTTTAAAGAACTCCATAACGCCATCTGTCGAGGGGAAAGATGGAAAGTAGATTCAACAGTTTGGGAAACCCGAGCGAAATATATATCTGCCAATTTCTTCATAAGTTTGGGGGCAGCGACCTCGCTAGGGTTACTCAAAAGGTCAATATCCATATTCACATTGAAAGTACATAGAGCATCATCAAAAGAGGGACCAGCAGTTACAATACCCGAACCATGAAGAAGCTTAGTCTGTAGGCCAGCTGATTGAAGTCTAGAAGCAAGGAAGGCATAGTTCAAGACATCACCTGCAGAAAACATTACTATTGTTATTATTATTATTATTATAAAAAACATTACTATTGTAATATCTATTTTATATTTGTTATTAGTATTGTTATATTGTCCTACCATTTGTGACTACTTATCCTCCTATTCCATGAAAATATTACACATGTTTTTCACTCTTATCTCTTCATTTAAACCGTCAGTTTTTCACATGTCAGAATTTTGAAAATAGAAGGATAAATAAGAATGTTTTGTAAGAAAAATATAATTTCACATTTGTTTTATACTATACATAATATATTACAGAGTAACTTATTTTGTTTTCATTATATTATATTAGGTATACAATTAAAACTAATTAGCATATCTTATAGTATTCATTATATTATATAATTATAAAAACATTTAGTCTTTTTATCGTTATTTCTTTTTTGTTTTTACTTGATTGGAAAAATAGAGAGGTGATTGTGAAGCCAGAAAGATGTGTCTAAATTTATGTCTAAACATGTGTGACATCATCTTGTTGGCTGCAATCAAATGACCCATTTTTTCACAAACCAACAGAATCATGCCACATAAGTTTAGACATGAAATTAGGCATATAATTAGGTCTCCCCATCATTTTTCGGAAAAATAAAACATATTTTATTCTTTGTATGTGTTATGTTGATTGGGAACTGATATTGTTTTCTTTTTTACTTATACTTCTTTAATTTGTAGATGCCAAAAAAAAAAGAAAGAAAGAAAAAAAACGAACGAAAGAAAGAAAGAAGCTTTGAGCCTTAAAAAAATCAAAAAATGAATCAAAATTTCATAGCTATGAATAGGGTTTTGTTAGGCTTAAGTTTGGTGACATTCATGTAAGTGATTCATTATTATAACAAACAACAAACAATATGTATGGTTCGAATCTAATAAGAGTTTTAGAGAGAGAAAGAGAGTTATGAGGCTTTTCTAGAGAGAGAAAATGAAGAGAAAACTTGAAAGGTTGGATTAAGAGAATGAGAACCTCTACCCCTTCCCACGGTGGGAAGGGGTTTATATAGTTTTTACAATAACCGCCCCCTACGGGCTGTGGATCGGGTGTACAGTGGTTAAAGACCCATCCATCCTCCACGGTGTTACTTATACTAAATCTAATACTAATAATAATAGTTAAGTCTACGAGCTAAATTATGACCGACTCTTCCTTATGGATTTTATAAACCATAACAATCTCCCCCTAAGGGAGGTCACCCCATAAATTACAATTTGAATTCTAGCATTCTATCCTCGTATACTTTGATTTTTCAATATCAGCAAACTTTGCATCTTCAGTAGTGATTCTTTAAATGAATGTTCTTTTGACTCGTGATCTTGAGCATACTTTGAGATCATCAACCACAGTAAATCTCTAGCTCATCCTTTGAAGTATCGCCTTCATGTGATGTTGTGACTTTTGGACCGACATGCTCACATTTTTTCTGGATCATGACATCTTCGCATCAGACTTGCGGAAGCATTGTTGTACATCTTTGATTGTCAAGATTTTCTTCAATTATGAGTATGAGATGTGAGCATGCATTATGAATTGACATCTTTTGATCATCAGCTGCATCCAAGACCTTTCTTCGACCATCAGCTGCAACCGTCATAGGTTTCTGCGTAAGACAGTTAGCAATAAAACGGTCGAAAGTGTCTTTGTTCACTTTTGTTGAATATGATTGCAAGAACCACGGTTCCTCGTTGATCAGTATAAATACTGCCTGTGATCAGGTAGAATTCCTAAGAATCTCCTTGACAGGGTTTCGTAGCTTATACTAGCCGTTCTCAAACCGGAGCGTTTCAAAGTAGACAACACGGAGTGAGTGAATCAGCGAATTAGGATTCACTGATTAATGAGAAATTGATTTGAAACACAATTGCGTATTGCTGAAATAAAGAGTTTTTGCAATATGACGAGAGCTTTATGAGCAAGATCAAGTTTCAATCACAAATACTTTTGTTTGAAAATTTATGCGCGGTCGATGTGGTTGAAAAAAATTGTGGAGCACATCGAAGGGTTTTCCAAAAGTATACGTCAATTTCTTTACTAGAACAAGGTTGATTCAAGTGTGAATCGCCTCATCGTTGTTTTCCAGTTGTCACAAGTTTGATCCATTAAGGATCTCACATGTTATCCTCCAAGAGCTTGTTTGATATTGGCTCTGGAAGGATTTACATCTTCATTATGAATGCTTTCGTATCACTCAGATGTTCTGGCAATACTACAAGGAGAATGCGTAGGACTCTTAATGTATATTTTTCTTGCTTTTCACAGTGTATGAAACAACAAGCATATTGACAGTGTGTCCTAATGAGATTTATTGATGATCGTTTGGCTCTAGACTCAACAGTGCACTTTAGTTTTCCTATGCGGAGACTAGGGAGAAGGTCTCCTGCTTCAATATCAACCATCTCTAAGAGAAAGGTCGATAGATTACATCGGTTCCCTGTGAGAATGAAACGTCCTTTTAAGAGAACTTGAGTAGCTAGGAAGGTTTTGTACAGTACGTCACTGGGTCCATAACGTCTTGTCTTCAATACCGGCGTTACCTTGGTAACCACCAGTAGCATATGCATTGAACCCGGTTTCTGCCCTAAGTTTGAATTATTGGAGGGCTATTTCTTT
Source organism: Chrysanthemum seticuspe (assembly GCA_019973895.1). Classification (NCBI taxonomy): domain Eukaryota; kingdom Viridiplantae; phylum Streptophyta; class Magnoliopsida; order Asterales; family Asteraceae; genus Chrysanthemum; species Chrysanthemum seticuspe. The sequence goes on from BPTQ01000006.1 coordinate 342,948,555, forward strand.
TTACCCTTTCACTTTACATTTCTTTTTCATTCTTCATCCCTTCAGCGCTTACCGAGACTTCACCACTAGTACCTTGTTGGGTTTTTTTTTAAATACAAAATAATTTGTATGATTTATTTTAGTAAAAAGTTTTTGTCACATTTATAAAACTGCGAGGTTTAGGAAAAAAAATATTTCTTTGATCACTTAACTAGTTTGACATATTTTTTGTTCATACCTTAAGTGATATCGTATCGAAATGGACTTTTATGATTAATAACTTTTTTACGTATATCTTTACATAACGTGTTTTTACATTTTGTAATTGTCAAAACGTATGAAGGTGAAAAGATATAAATAACGTTTTTGACATTATTTGTATTAACACAGTTGACATAAGACCTTAAAATGAATAAAAACCCCACCGATTCGCAGAACAGACAGTCCTGAAACCCTAGTTAATGATGAGAAGCCACATGTAATCGATCGAATGACAAACTATAATGATTGCTCAAACCAAGAACCAGATTCGTTAAGATAGTTAAGAGAAACAATTAGATAAGAAGTCGATTTAGGGTTATATTGAGGTGTCCAAATTGCTAGAGCCTTGGGAGAAGTTTTTTCTATTTTGATAGGACTATTAGTAATTTTTTGGTTTTATAAATTTGTTTTGTAAGCTATGTGTAATTAAAATTTAATTTGCAAAACAAAGCAAAAAAAAATAAATAAAATAATGTCATAATTTTAGGGCCCGTTTGGTTCCCTGGTTTGGCACTGTTAGAATGAAAGAAATGTTAAAATGTTTTGTTTGTTTAGTAAATAATGGACCCACAACTAGAAATTAAGAATCAAAATTTCAATCCTAGCAAAATGGTGTCTTTTGATCTCACAATAAAGGAATCAACATATTCTATTATTTAATTTTTGTCATTTTCTCAAATCTAACACATATTCTTTTAATTCTTTTTGTCTTTTTCTCAAATTTTATTATTAAATAATATATTTTAATTTAATTTATTTATAAAACAAATACATTTTAAATATTATTTAATAATTTCTCTCTCCTAATCTAAATTCAAATCTTAATCCTAAACCTATCTACGAACCAAACGGGCCCTTATAGTTTGATTTAATAGCGTTAGAACTCAAGTGCTTGTTTTCACTGTTTGTCGTTAAACGAGCTTTTTTTTTTTGGAGAATATTCTAGGTCAGATGCACCTAAAGTTTATTTTGAGAGTTTGGATAAATAAAATTTAACTATTAAAATTCATGTTATTATTATTATAAACCACATTAATAACGTAATATCTATTGTATATTTGTTATGAGTATTGTTATAACGACCTACCATTTGTGACTACTTATACTCCTATTACATGAATATATTACATTTTTTTTTAACTCTCTTCATCTAACTGTCATGTCAGAATCTTAAAGTAAGAGGATAAAAAAGAGTATTTTGTAAAAAAATATATAATTTCACATTTGTTATAATATATTATATATATGTGATAGATTATTTAGTTGTTATATTGTACATATATATTACAGAGTATATAGAAAGTATATTAAGTTATATTGTTTTCATTATATTACATTTAAGTATATAACTAAAACTAATTAGCATATCTTTTATTATATTATATTATATTAATTATGTCAATTTTATTCTTTTTGTTAGTGTTTTTTGTTTTTTGTTTTTACCTGATATGAAAAATAACACGTATTTTAAATTTTTGTATGTGTTCTGTTGATTATATCGTAGATATATATTACAGAGTATATAGAAAGAATATTAAGTGATATTGTTTTCATTATATTACATTTAAGTATATAAGTAAAACTAATTAGCATATCTTTTATTATATTATATTATATTAATTATGTAAATTTTATTCGTTTTTTTAGTATTTTTTGTTTTTTGTTTTTACATGATATTAAAAGTAACACGTATTTTTATTTTTTGTATGTGTTCTGTTGATTGAGAAATTACACTATTTATGTTTTTACGTATATTTCTTTAATTTGTAGATTAAAGAAAAATAGAAAAAAACAAACTAAAGAAAGAAGCTTCAAGCTTTCAAAGTTAAAACTATGAATCAAAATTTGATAGCTATGAATAGTATTTTGCAAATTTTTTAGGCTTAATGTTTGTCCAAGTTTGATTACATTCATGATTTACCAATTTTAGCTTTAGTCATCCTCATTTGGTCATTTATTAATGTTATTGCAAGGTGCTAGAAAATTACAGAGGTGATTGTAATTAATCATTCCAACTATTACAAAGATTACCTCTAAATTTAAGCCAAGAAAAACAAACAAGACATATAAAATAAAAAATATCACATTTCATCATAGAATGAAAGTTGAATGTGACATTATTTCTAAAACGCCAAAGAGTCCAACAAGTAGCCGCGAAGATGGCATACGCATGATCCTTCTTGATCTTAGAGGCGCGCCAAAAATCAAACCAATTGTCCCAATCTTCACATGAGCTAAAGAAAGGGAACGTAGAACCAGACCAAGAGCGAACAAGACGCCAAACAGAATAAGCAGTGTTACATGTGAAAAATGTGTGCGCATTTGTTTCTACAACCCCGTTGAAAACCATGCAAGTAATCGAATCAATGTCTAAACCTCGGGAAGAAAAGTTAATACGATTAGGGAGCCTATCTAAGAACAATCGCCACATGAAAATATTAGCCTTTTTATGGATCATCTTATACGATCGAGTGCTTGGGCATAAGGTGGGAAGAGTGTGCTCATCAATGTGCTTCCTAACCTTGTTTACCAAGAAAGTGAAATCATGGGAAGAGTGTGCTCATCAAATTCAGTTTTTGTTCTACCCACGTTAACCGGACTACTCCAATCCCAAGTCCAGGAACCATTAACGATACGTTGCTACAATCGATTATATCTAATGCAAAGGGGTTCATTACCTATCCATGTATCATTCCAGAAATGAATGGAGGAACCATCATCAACCTTGAAACGAATGGAGCTAAGAGGAACAATACCACTCGAGCGAAGATGATTAATCGATCCAACGATGCTAGACCATACCCCATTAGATTGACAGCCTCTAAGATCAATACCTGCTTCATCACCATGAATCGCTTTGACCACGTGAACCCATAGAGCATTCGGATTTTGAAAGAGACGCCATCTCCACTTTAGTAAAAAAGACCGATTAAAAGCTTTAAGGCTTCCTACGGCTAGACCTCTTTTATCAAGAGAAGCTAGGATATTCGACCATTTAACCCATGAAATTTTCTTGATATCCTTGGAACCACCCTAAAAGCAGGAAGCACGAAGACTTTCGAGAGACTTAACAACCATTTCAGGAACCTTGAATATAGGCAAGTAATACATACCAAGACTACCTAGCACATATTTGATGAGAGTAAGGCGGTCGCCTATGGAAAGGAGGTTAGCCTTCCATCCCGACAATCTAGCCTTAAAACGATCAATGGGGACCTGCCAATTCATGATATGACTCATATTCGACCCAATAGGTTTCGAATTCAAATACCGTTAAGTGTCTCTTGTTACAACCATTAATTCCACCTTCATGACACATAATTGTTAATGCTACTTTTTTACCCAACTTTGCAATTTTGAAAGATTGTTAATGAAACTACAATCGTATAACTAAAAGTCTGTTTGGTTCACTGGATTCTTAGAGTTTGGTGATAGCAGGATGACTACTCAAGGTTATAAATAGCGCATGGTGTGGCGTGGTAGCATGACCAAGTCTCACGTCTTAACGGCTAAGGCGAAGCTTTTGCGTTTGTAAGGCGTGACATAAAACGACACAAGATATGAAAATATTTATATATTTATATCATATTTCAAATATATCGAGTTTACAAAAAAAAAACATAGCAAAATGAGGTATAAGACGTGACGTTGCGGCATAACCAAATCTCACACTTTTACAAGACCTTTACACACTTTTTAAAACCATATGACTATTTCTTAACAAACTAATAACTTATTGACCATGTAAACATACAATTAGTCAAAACTTTGAAGCCTCCAAATCATTTTCATATATCTAAACAAAAGAAAAATGCAAACTCACCTACCACCACTAGCATGTTACGATTAGTGCATTGAATAAAAAACACCACTAGTTACTCAGGTCCCGTATACCCACGTCATGATAAATCCACACCATTAATTAAAACATACATAATCCAACGGTCAATATTAAATCATGCAACCAACCTACCACCTTCGATCTCTTTTTCCACCCACCTACCACACTTCTCGTTATATAAACTCCAACCTTACCACCCAATAAACCAACAATCTCAAAAAACATTATTATTTCACACACAAAGAGTGTGAGTCTAGTGTGTGAATTAATAACAACAAGAACAATAATAAAGATTGTTCTTTGTTTGCTCATTGTCTTTTGCACCAAATAAATAAATAAAACAACAATGGAAAACGGTAACGGGGTCTATGCTAATGGTAATAATGGTAATGGTCACATTAATGATTTATGCATTAAGGATCCATTAAACTGGGGTGTTGCTGCTGAAGCATTGACAGGGAGTCATCTAGATGAGGTTAAGAAAATGGTTAAGGAGTTTAGAAACCCTATTGTTAAAATAGGTGGGGAGACATTAACTGTCTCCCAAGTTGCGGGGATCGCAGCATCTGACAACGCCAGTGTTAAAGTGGAGTTGTCAGAGTCTGCGAGAGCTGGAGTTAAAGCTAGCAGTGATTGGGTTATGGAAAGTATGGGTAAAGGAACTGACAGTTATGGTGTCACCACTGGCTTCGGTGCGACCTCGCACCGAAGAACCAAGAATGGTGGTGCTCTTCAAAAGGAGCTCATTAGGTATATTTTTCGTACTTTTTTGTCTTATCGTATCTTATCTTATATTATTATACTGTATGTTATATAACTGATCAAGAGTGCATGTTTTTATAAATATAACGTAGTAACTGGAATCATATGATCCATGCTTTATAGTATCATATGTCATTTCAATAACTATTTAAGATCTATGTTTTGTTGCATTATTTGAATTATTGTTATTAGATTCTACATGGATCACAATTGTGATGTGAGCATAGACTATAGTTTTTATATGAAATGTCAAATTTGGAAGGGTTAGGCATAAGAACACTAAAAGGACATCGGAACATACAGAAAATGACTCAGAGATCCACATAAATTGTACTTTTCTGAAGGCCTTTGTGTCCTTTTTTGTGGATCCCGATGTCCTTTTAGCGTGCTTAACTTATGCCTTTTGGCACAAGTTAGAAAAATCCAATTTGGAATATACGGAGTAAATGTTTAGGAGTAGGGGGCACGTCGAGTTTGGTGATAAACTGTTAAAGAGTTATAGATCCGAGATGAATTTTATATTAGATATTAAATGTTAAAATAACTGATATATTCGAGTTTTATTTTATAACTAGTTATCGAGATTTGAGTTCATAGTGTTTACTTACAAACTCGGTTAGATATTAAATTATGCTAATTTGAGTCTCAAACACATGATCCTACTATAAATATTCCAATTGCAAGGATGAAAAATATGAAATATAGTGTTTAAATAGTTAAAACAATGTTATATTATTTTGTGTTCATATATTTTCAGACCTTTTTATAGAGCATTTTTGTTTCTACTATACCTTTTATTTTTATTTTTTTTTATAAAATACGTAGTAGTACAGTTTTATTTTTATTTTTTTTCTTTGTCACATGATAAAGTAAGTATGCTAATGCTTTATTACAAGATCATTTTACAGATGTTTAACAAATTATTTGATTAATAAAACCCATATTTCTATAAACAAAAATATATATTATAAGTGAAATAGCCGGCTCGTGGTAGGTGCACAAACAAGGAGTCCTGTGGTAGGTACAGAAACTATAGGAAAAAAAAAAGTTTAAGCCAATTTAGAAAAAATCAAACTTTGAAAGTGAAAGTTAGGTAATAGTAGAGTCTATAAACAAAGCTGTTTTGAATAAATTGGAAAGGGTGTTTCACAAAAGAAATATTGGGCTAACTAAAGTTACACCGTAAAAAACGAAAGTAGCAAAAAATTTTTGAGGGTTGCACATACCACAAAAACGATAGTTTTGAAATTTTTTTGCAGTTCATGATCTAAAAAAATGTGTAGCTCGTGGCACACCCGGCATACATGTGGGTCCGTCCATGACCTAATCATAAGTCTGAATAAAAAACATTGTGGTAGGTAAGCCTAAAGTATAAATATTGGTTTATCCATTATTTAGAAGAAGTATTTGTTATTTTGCTATTAACAACCACTTTTTGATTTTTATATATGAACACATAGATATTTAAATAATATTTTTAATTAATATATTCAACCGGCTAAATAAATAATATATTCAATCAACCCTTGACTTTTTCAAAACAGATAATGGTTGATGCTTTATTTATTTTATCTTTTTTATATTTAATTGTTCTTTTTATATACTGTAGTAAACTTATGTGCCAGTGAGTCAGTACATAGATTTGTTACTAGATTGTATTTACCAATAAGCACCTTTACTTTTTGATTATAAAATCTAGCAAGCAGTTAGTCTTAGAAAATGAACATATTTAAGCTGTGATTAACGAGAATTTTAATTCTGGATTGCAGATTTTTGAACGCTGGAATTTTCGGCAATGGCACCGAAGCAAGTCACACTCTCCCACATTCAGCAACACGAGCGGCAATGCTTGTTAGAATTAACACCCTCCTCCAGGGTTACTCGGGTATCCGTTTTGAGATCTTGGAAGCAATCACCAAGTTCCTCAACAACAATGTTACCCCTTGTTTACCACTTCGTGGGACCATCACCGCTTCTGGTGACCTGGTCCCATTGTCCTACATTGCAGGACTTCTCACTGGTAGGCCCAACTCAAAAGCAGTTGGACCCACTGGTGAAATCCTGACTGCTGAAAAGGCATTTGCCCAAGCTGGTGTCGAGGGAGGTTTCTTTGAATTGCAGCCTAAAGAAGGTCTAGCACTTGTTAATGGAACCGCAGTTGGTTCAGGAATGGCTTCCATGGTTCTCTTTGAAGCTAACGTACTTGCATTGTTGTCCGAAGTCTTATCAGCTATTTTTGCCGAAGTCATGCAAGGAAAGCCCGAGTTTACTGATCACTTGACACATAAGTTGAAGCATCACCCTGGTCAAATTGAGGCTGCAGCCATTATGGAGTACATTTTGGATGGGAGTGACTATGTGAAAGCCGCGCAAAAGGTCCACGAAATGGACCCATTACAGAAGCCCAAACAAGACCGATACGCTCTCCGTACCTCACCCCAATGGTTGGGCCCACAAATTGAAGTCATTCGTTCTGCTACCAAGATGATCGAGAGGGAAATCAACTCAGTTAATGACAACCCATTGATCGATGTTTCACGAAACAAGGCTTTACATGGTGGTAACTTCCAAGGAACTCCAATTGGTGTTTCTATGGATAACACTCGTTTGGCTATTGCTGCAATCGGTAAACTCATGTTCGCTCAATTCTCCGAGCTAGTGAATGATTTCTACAACAATGGTTTGCCATCAAATCTTTCTGGTGGACGTAACCCAAGTTTGGATTATGGATTCAAAGGTGGTGAAATCGCCATGGCTTCATATTGTTCTGAGCTCCAATTTCTTGCCAACCCCGTCACAAACCATGTTCAAAGTGCGGAACAACACAACCAAGACGTTAACTCTTTGGGTTTGATCTCAGCTCGTAAAACAGCTGAAGCAGTTGATATCTTGAAGCTCATGTCATCAACTTACTTAGTTGCTCTATGCCAATCGGTCGACTTGAGGCATTTGGAAGAGAACATGAAGTCAACAGTCAAGAACACCGTAAGCCAAGTAGCCAAAAAGGTCCTAACCACAGGTGTCAACGGCGAGCTTCACCCTTCAAGATTCTGTGAAAAAGACTTGCTTCGTGTGGTTGATCGTGAGTATGTCTTTGCCTACATTGACGACCCTTGCCTTGCCACATACCCATTGATGCAAAAGCTCAGACAAGTCCTAGTCGACCACGCTTTAACCAATGGTGAAACAGAGAAGAACACAAACACATCCATCTTCCAAAAGATCGCTACTTTTGAAGAAGAGATAAACGCCATTTTACCTAAAGAAGTTGAAGCTGTGAGAGTCGCATTTGAGAATGGTACATTGGCTATCCCCAACAGGATCAAGGCTTGTAGATCGTACCCATTATATAGATTCGTGAGGGAGGAGATTGATGGAGTTTACTTGACGGGCGAGAAGGTGACATCACCGGGTGAGGAGTTCGACAAGGTGTTTACCGCAATGTGCCAAGGACAGATTATCGATCCATTGTTGGAGTGTGTTGAAGGATGGAATGGTGCACCCCTTCCAATATGTTAGAGTGAGTTTGTGAAACTGTTAAATTTGTACTTTGTAATCTTTACATTCGTTGCATTTTAAGATTCATATATGTATCATCTTGTTAATGTCTCAAACAAAGACTTATATTGTCATGTGTAGTGGATGTGGTCATAAAATCATATATTAACTTATTTTTGTCTTCATGGTCATTTACTCATTTTCAATCAGCATTTTTAGTTAAGAGTGTTGTATTATAGAAAAGAACAAACATGTATATTTGTTCTCGCCCAAGTAGCATATGTGGGTGACATTGGAAGTTTGGCACATTTATTTGGTGGGTCACAATTTGGGCCAAGGCATGAGTTGAAAAATATAAAAAATTCTGTTTTCTTTAAACAATGAGACCTTCTTCCATTATGGTAGCTATAATCTTAAATGTCTATATGTCGTACAGTTTAATTTGTTATAGAATGAATATGAATGCGGAATGAAATGAAGCAAAGCTTAGAGAATTTTATTAACGAGCTGGAAAAGTTGTTACAAAATGAAGAAGAGGAAGATTATTTATACAAATAGCCGGGTACCCGGGCGTTGCAGCGGCAGGTCCCCGTGTGGTTATATTTTCCGTCCATTGTGACAAATTGCTCTTATAAAAGCGAAAAAAAAAAGTCCAAACAAATGTTATCAATTGAAAGTTAATATAATTTTAAAGAAGTTAATGCGAGAATCAATTCTCATGTGTAGGTTTTAATGTGTGGTCTTAATGGAGGGAAGATCAATTTTCAGTTTTTATATACTCAGGTTCGGGTGTGTTGCTTAATTTTAGGCTTGGAATTAAGATCGGAGTTAGGTTCAACATATTCCTCCATTATAATATAGTATGTTATGATGATTAAAGAAGGGTAATGACTAACTAACCGCCTTCTAACAAACATTTAAGAATATTTACAATTAAGACCTTTATGTTTATAAATGTTATATTATGCATCATTGTAGTTATGCATAATGATATATTCTTCATCCTCCCCTCAAATTGGATGATCCGTGATTCCCAACTTGTCAAGCAAAACAAAATGTTGAACATGATTAAGAGCCTTGGTCATCACATCTGCACGTTGTTGAGTAGTAGATAAAACTGTTGTTTGCAAGAAGCCTTTTTGTATCTTTTCTCTGGTAAAGTGACAATCCATGTCCAAGTGTTTGGATCTATCATGAAAGGATAGATTAGCAGCAAGTTGCTGAGCAGACTTGTTATCATAGAACAAAGTAATTGGTAGTTTGACTGGAATATGTAAATCCTTAAGAAGGAAACTCAGTCACACTATTTCACAAGTAGTGAATGCCATAGCCCTATACTCAGCCTTTGTAGAAGATCTTGAGACAGTTTGTTGCTTCTTTGTTTTCCAGGAAACTAATGAATGACCAAGAAAAATACAGTATCCAATAAAAGATCTTCTAGTCATCAAAAAAGCAGCCCAGTCAGCATATGAGAACCTAGTAATTTGTAAATGAGACTGAACTAGATAAAACAAGCCCTTTGCAACACTTCCCTTAAGATATCTTAACAAATGAGGGCCTGTTTGCATTGCAAATCAGTGGAAGCTGAGACAAATTGACTAAGATGTTGAACAACATAAGAGATGTCAGGCCTTGTCATGGTGATGTATAATAATCTCCCTACCAATCTTCTATGTCTCAGGAGCTGCCAGTGGATTTCCTTTATTCAATGAGAGTTTCATTTGGAGAAGAGATTGGTTTAGCAGCGGTAAAACCAACATTAGTCAAAATATCAAGGATATACTTTCTTTGATTCAAATGAGTACCTTGAGAAGTTCTGCATATTTCTACCCCCAAGAAGTATTGAGCCAATCCCAAATCTTTGATAGTGAATTTTTTATCCAACGCAAGCTTAATGGAAGAAATCTTAGATGCACAATTGCCTGTGGTTAGAGTATCATCCGCAAACACTAAAACTACAGTAAAATCATCCTGATGCCTCTTCACAAATAAAGAATAGTCATTCTTGGACTAAACAAAACCCAAAGCTTGTAAAAACTTGGACAACTTATGATTTCATTGTCTAAAGGTATGTTTAAGACCATACATGGACTTCTTTAGCTTGTATACTTGTCCTGTAGAAGTTGGATTGTAACCGGCTGGTAGCTGTATATATATGTCTTCATCAATGAACCAATGCAAAAACGCATTGTTTATGTCTAACTGATGAAGTAGCCAAAGTAATTAGTACTCTCACAGTAGCTAACTTTGCAATAGGGGAAAAAGTGTGTTTAAAGTCTTTTCCTTCCTTTTGATCAAAACCCCTTATGACCAATTCAGCTTTGTATTTGTCAGTTGTCCCATCAGGCTTATACTTTATCTTATAAACTCATTTAGAGGAAATAGCTCTATGACCAGGGGTAAAAAGGTCATTCCTCACGTGTTATTCTTTTCCAAAGCATCAAGTTCAATATTCATTGCCTGAACTCATTCATGTTGTTTACTAGCATGAGTACAGGAAGAAGGTTCAGTTGTTGCAAACACATTACAGAGAAAAGCTATATGGTGATTGTGAATGTCATCAAAATCATTCTGAGTGAACAAGGGATATTTTGGATGTTTGGAACAAGTTTCAGTATATGCAAAATGTGCAGAAGATATAGAAGAAGTTGGGACAAAAAAATCCTCTAACCATGCTGCCTACTAGAACTTCTGGAAGACTTTCTTACTGGCACTGGAACTTCTGGAGTTGGAGCAGGTTGAATAGTGACAGATTCATAAGCTGGGAGTTCAATATCAACTACTGGAATTGTAGACTCTGATTGCTCAATTTTAGTTCGTAAAGGTTTAGCAGTAGTTTGAAATGTGAGAAAATTACCAGTAGGATAAGAAGAAGGAGAAGATTGATCCTTAAAGGGGAAAATTTTCTCCTTAAATCTCCTCAAAAGAAACATCTCTGCTATGAAAAAATTTCTTGGTTTTTAAATCATAAAGAGTATACCCTCTAGGGTGTGTCCTTCGAAGACATTAACACAGAGGGTCAATATGACCAAGTCAAACCCACGATTTCCCCTCTCTTAAGGCTTTCCTTCCAAGATAGAGACCGTGGTAAACAAGCCCAACAATCACCTAAAAACATGGGACACACCCATGATCTCCGGTTTTTAGTGCAGAGGCCTGCCAAAGCCTATTTCCACCACCTATAATAACTTTGCAGGTCATTCAAGTTTGATCATGCTCTCAACACATACTTTACATACTTAAGCACTTATTGCAATCACAAACACACACTTACTCTCACACCGGAGGTGATTCACAAGGCCCAACCATTTTCCTTCATTTAACGTGGTGTCTTCATTTGTGTTGTCACAGGTTACTCGAAGCTTGGAAAACCCTTACACAACCCCTTATCCTTCGATCACTATCGAAAGGCTTGATAATGCATTTTATTGTACGATCATTTACATTAAAAACACAAAATTATGACTATTTAAAAAAAAATTATCTGCATTGAATTCTTAGTTATGTTTTCTTATTATATATGGGATTGTCTAACAAGTGCTCGCAGAGCATCGCTTAAGGTGCAATAATTCATCTCGAACTTTCCTTTAAAATTAAAAAAATGCATTTAATACACATTAATTGATTTTATAATTTATCTTAATTAGTTTGATTTCATAATTAATAAACTTAAAGTTTTCTTACAGAGTCATTTAAACTAGTGTTTTGAGGGTACTTGTTAGACAAACCCATTATATATATTAGATTACTTAGGATTATAATTATCTGTTTAGTTGGAGTCTTCGCAAAATGAAGGTAGAGATTTTTGACGTGGTAAATAAAATGTTGTCTCGTGATAAAGAAAAACCCACCTTCACGTAATGAAAGGTATCATTACGTTAAGGTAATTAGTAAAAGAAATGACGTTTTTATTTTTGTGTTCTCGACATCATCAACAACTAATGAGGTCATGTAGTTGTTACCGTCTAGCTTTAACAGCTACAATTGATTTCTTCCGCTTTAGTACTGTTGATGCATAATCTGGCGCGGACTGGATTCAACGACTCTCCTTGGCCGTTAGTCGTCTTCTCGAGCCCTAGTAGACCTGTCAACAAAGAAAACCCGTCAGGAGTGGACCCGGAGCCGTAGCCCCGGGGTCCACCTCCGACGGTCAAGTTAGTATCGGCGTGATGTAGCCAATATATCTTAGGGTTGAAGATTGTGTACCGTGTGTGTTACCGTTAATGAGGAGATCCAGCCATGTATATATAGGCATGGATTAGGGTTTAGGTGTACAGTGGGCCGCATCTGCCGGGCCTGACCCATTCATGGCCCAGTCCGGACCATACGTCCACAAGCCCCCCAAGTCTAGTATGAGATAGCGCATGGCTATGTTATGCTAGACTTGAGTTCTGATGGCCGCGTAGGTGAAAGTGGAACCCGTATGCTGCATCATGGGTAAGGGCGTACCTTTTGTACTAGTAGCGACACAACATGGTGCGACATAAGACGTGCTTCTGTAGCAGAAGTGTGCGCTGTGCGCGACAAAGAGGTGCGACAGAAGACGTGCTTCTGCGCATAAGTGCGCGCTGTCCGCGACAAAGAGGTGCGACAGAAGACGTGCTTCTGTAGCAGAAGTGCGCGCTGTCCGCGACAAAGAGGTGCGACAGAAGACGTGCTTCTGTAGCAGAAGTGCGCGCTGTGCGCGACAAAGAGGTGCGACAGAAGACGTGCTTCTGCGCATAAATGCGCGCTGTGCGCGACAAAGAGATGCGACAGAAGAAGTGCTTCTGCGCAGAGGTGCGCGCTGTGCGCGACAAAGAGGTGCGACAGAAGACGTGCTTCTGCGCAGAGATGCGCGTTGTGGGCGACAAAGAGGTGCGACAGAAGACGTGCTTCTGCGCATAAATGCGCGACAAAGAGATGCGACAGAAGACGTGCTTCTGCGCAGAGGTGCGCGCTGTGCGCGACAAAGAGGTGCGACAGAAGACGTGCTTCTGCGCATTACATCCGTCTTTACAACCGACAGAGGACGTCTCCGCTGCGGCACGATGGTGTGAATATTTAAATTCGTCCTCGATCTGCTTCCAAATATACATGCGCACGGAAACAGTAGTAGTATATACCCTGGTAGCCCCCCAAGTTTGATGGTGCTACTCGTGTAGGAGCATTAAACTTATTTAATTTGCGAAAAATACTGAATGCAAAAATTAAAAGTATATGCCGCGAATCGCAGCATATAAAACTTAATAAAATTAAGCAATATATAGCACATAGCATATATAATAAATAGCGCATAGCATGTAAAGCAATATAAAACCTATCGTGAGGTTGTACAAACTACATAAAAAATTGTTTTGTTTTTTATTGTTTTGTCATACTCGTGTATGTTATGATATGCAGCGTACTGTAAATATCATTTAAGGAATCAAGTGTCTTGGTTTCAAAGTTGTTAAACGTGCACCATATGCGATGTTGCGCACCCGTCATGGGATGCGCACAAAACTTATTCCAACGTCTCGAGAATAAGGTGTTTAACAAGGATACGTGATCCGGTGTTGATGGGTTTGCAACCCTCTTACTTAACAAGTTGTTTAGTAGGTTAACTTATCCTTTTACCATCGTGGGTTTATTGTAGTGCATGCACGCCATGTAGGCAAAGGAGAAAAATAGGTCCGATCGTGCGGATATATTTTTTAGGTCCGATCGTGCGGACTAAAAGATAAAATAGGTCCGTTCATGCGAACTAAAAGATAAAAAATATGTCCGATCGTGCGGAATTTTCTACCAAAGCTGTACGCATCTAAATTGTAGCAATATATAGCATATGGTTCAATTTAATATAGCATCGTCAGATGGTACGCATTTAATAGCATCGTCAGATTGTACGCATTTAATATCATAAATTGTAGCAATATATGCAATATATAACATATGATTCAATTTAATAAAGTTTTAAACGTGTACGCATCTAACTTGATATGAAACAGTGGATTCAGATGCGTCCGATTTAATAAAGTTTTACGCATAACAGAATGCAAAGTTTTAGGGTTACCGATTTTAGGAATTTATCTATGCTTTTCGGTAATATGAGAACACGAAACATAGTTTATTTGTGGTCCCACGGATGGCGCCAACTTGTTGATGCATAATCTAGCGCGGACTGGATTCAACGACTCTCCTTGGCCGTTAGTCGTCTTCTCGAGCCCTAGTAGACCTGTCAACAAAGAAAACCCGTTAGGAGTGGACCCGGAGCCGTAGCCCCGGGGTCCACCTCCGACGGTCAAGTTAGTATCGGCGTGATGTAGCCAATATATCTTAGGGTTGAAGATTGTGTACCGTGTGTGTTACCGTTAATAAGGAGATCCAACCATGTATATATAGGCATGGATTAAGGTTTAGGTGTAGAGTGGGCCGCATCTGCCGGGCCTGACCCATTCATGGCCCAGTCCAGACCATACGTCCACAAGTACAACTACATCATGATTATTTTTGCTACTATTGTTACCGTCTTACTCTTTGTCACCAATTCTTTTGGCCTAGCAACAAACTTTTGTCAAGCGGCAATACATAATCTCATCCACACAGGGGTGGCTTAATGACGAAAAGTTTGTGACTAACATTACTAAAATGTGTGAGGTCACATGTTTAATTTTTGTTAGGTGCAAACAACTCTGAAATGATCACGCTAACTTTCTGAAAACATGGTTTCTTCAGTTTAAATTTATGTTATGGTGGGTTCAAAATCCGTAAATTAATCGGTCAAGAGATTACGGTTAAAAAAACCTCATTCTTTTTAACTTTTTAAAAAATGCATGGTTCGTGTTGTGTGTATATATTAGAGAAATTTTTAGACGAAAAAATTTAAGAAAATGAAATAGAACGTATTACAAATCTTGGAAACTACTTTCACACAATTACACACTCCGCCCTAAATTGAGATGTATAATAGGAAGATTTGTTGTACTGAAAGACATGCTAAAACATACATAGTTATATTCTAAAAGGTGTAAATCGATAAGAACACCCTGATTTCATGCATCTTTTGATGCCAACAGGACCTTTTCATAAGGATCCGACCTCAGGCAATAAGCTCCTGTCTCAGCGACCTAATTAGCCAAGAGTTACGTTGGAACCTTGTCATTTTTTAAAAGACTCTATAATCGGTTAACTAAGTATTTACTGAAAAGAAATGATACCACTGGAGCAAGCCCGAGTTGGTGTTAAGTTGTACTAATTACATTCTCTACTTGCTCATTAATCTTTGGCCTTTACATGTCTTAAAAAAACAGTTTGCAATCTTCAGACCAGGACAAAATTTCATTCAATATGTTTCAGATATATAAAAAGATACTAGGGTAGTTATTCTAGGAGCGGTACCGATCGAAGGCGAATATTCTCGACTATAAATATAATATGTGCAGTTAGTTATACTGAGCCAATGTTTACGCGTCACAAATTGAACCATGGTTCAAACCATTTGGCAACTAAAAAGTACATTACTCACACCCTTTTTGATGTGGCCTTACACACGTGTGTCGTTTTGTCCAACTATTACCAAAAAGATAAGATACGTAAGTATATGTCGACGACCATCTGTCTTGGTTTATAGAATACTATGGGTGAGAATGCATGAGAATTAGGGATGACTGATGAGCAAGGTTTGGGTCGGACCGGTTTTAGATTAAAACAAAAATCGAATTGAATATTTTGGTTTTTACTTTCTAAAAATAAAAGCTATTCGGTTTCGGTTATTTTTTGGTTCGATTTTTCTTTTTGTAGTTACTTTTTAGGGTTAATAACCTTTTAAAGCATTATACTTATTAAAAATGGCAGTTCTGTATATCGAACTAAAAAAATAACTCTTTTAGACATTAATGTTGACATTTTTGTCTTTCTGTAAGTATTATAACCATTTTACCATTTCTAAATTTTTTTCAAAATACTTTTCTTTTTTCGAAATTTTTTTCCAAAATTTTTTTTTGAATTTTTTTTTCAAATTTTTTTTTTCTGAATTTTTTTTCGAAATACTTTTTTTTTAATTTTTTTTTTCTGAAATGTGTTTTTTTAGAATTTATTTTTGATACACGAAAAAATATTGAATTTTTTTTGTAATATTTTGTAATTAAAAAAATTTCGATAAAAAAATTCACTTGTGACAAAAAAAAACAGGTGAAAAAGTATAAAAACGGAGTAAAACATATAAAAAAAATTCTGATTTTTTTTTTTTCGATTTTTTTTTTTGAATTTTTTTTTCTGAAATAATTTATTTTTAGAATTTTTTTTGTGACATGCGATTTTTTTTAGATTAAAAAAAAATTTCTGAATTTTTTTTTTCGATTTTTTTTTTGAAATTTTTTTTTGAAATAATTTTTTTTAGAATTTTTTTTGTCACATGCGATTTTTTATTTTAATTTTTTAGATTAAAAAAATTTTCTGAAATTTTTTTTCGAAATTCTTTTTTTAAAAAAAATATTTTTTGAAGGGTAAAATGGTCATAATACTTAAAGAAAGACAAAAATGTCAACATTAATTTCTAAAAGAGTTATTTTTTTAGTTCGCTAAGCAGAACTGCCATTCTTGACAAGTATAGTGCTTTAATAGGTTATTAGCTCTTTCTTTTTAGTTTGATTTTTCGGTTTTTCAGTTAGCGTTGGATTTATCAAGATTTGGTCTTTCAAACGTCAAATTTTTTATGTATCATAAATTAACATTTTCAAGTTAAAACAATAAAAAAAAACATATTAATGACAATAAAAAAAACTAATGACAATAAAGAAAATACTATAAAATAATTATTATGTTTCATACATTGTCACAATAATAATAAAAAAAAAAACTAATTACTACAAAAAATCTTATAAGAAATTGTTTATGCATTCTAAATGATATTTTCAAAAAGCAATATCTATTAGGGTGTTGTAAGATTATATATATTTTGTCAGTTCGGTTTTCAAAAATAAAAAAACTAAACCATCAGTTTTTCAATAGGTTTTAGTTTTTCGGTTTTGATTTTTTGGTTTTTCCAGTTTAAGTTCGTTTTTTCGATTTTTGCACACCCATAAGGCTTGTCGCAGTGGAGTAAAAAAAGTCGGTTGGGCATGCAAAAAATCGAAGGACAACCGATGTGGAGATCGGTTGGATCGAGTGTGGTGGCCGGGCGTGAGATCGGTCGAAGGACCTTAATTTGCAACATCGGTTGCTTAGCCACCCGATGTGAAATGTTGTTTGCTTCACTTTCCAACGCCACATTAATACAAAATTTAAATTTAGACCGTTTGGTCATTTAATTAAAAAAAAAAAAAAAAATTCAAACCCATTTTACCACTCTATAAATACTCACATTACCTCAAACACAATTCACAACTTACCATTTTCATCTATATTCAACTCAATCTAATTCTTTTCCAAATTCAAAATGTCAAAGAAAAATACCCCACAATCAAAAACCCGACGATCACGACTACCCCAAAATGCCCCGGATCTAAATTTCTCGCCGGAAAACAACTTCGAGTTAACCGGCATATCACCACAACAAAACCGGCCTCCTATTCGCTTTCGTCCGCAAAGTTTTGATTATCAATCACAACTACTCCAACCAAATCAAAACCAAAACGCGTTTTATCTTAACCGTCCTTTTGTCCCACCGCAACGTTCTTACCAAGATTACCGGCAAGAACCTAGTGGGTCTGGTTACCATCCAAACATGGACTTCATTTATCCGTCTCAACCGTATCAACCTTATTCCCCGATTCGAAGCACTAATCTAGACATGAATTTGGAAGATTGGATGTCGGAGTATCCGACACAAAACTACCCAAGTCAAGATGCTTCGATGGGACAAGGTTCGGGTCACGGTTCGCACCACGGTTCGTTCCATGGTTCCATTCCCGTTGATGATTCTGATGATGAGAAAACCGCTTCGGCTGAAGAGATGTCCCCCATCAAACCAAGGCAGCCATCTAGACGTGCTTCAAAGGCCAAGGACAAAGGCAAGATGCCGGAAACAAGCAAGGGGAAAAACAAGAAGGCAGCAGATCCATGGACAAAGGAGGAAGAGATGTCCCCCATCAAACCAAGGCAGCCATCTAGATTATTAGTTTAAGTATTCTAGTGCTTATTTGAATTTCGTATTGTAATGTTTTTTTTTTTTTTTTTTTTTTTTAATTTCGCAGTGTAATGTTTTTTTTTTTAATTTCGTAATGTAATGTTTTTTTTTAATTTGAATGAAATTTAAATTTAATGTTAAAAATGTTTGAATTAAAAAAAAAAAAAAAAAAAAAAAAAAAAAAAAAAAAAAAAAAATCCTCGGGTCGTCGACTGGGGCATCCGGGTTGTCTCAGGTTGCTGGAGAGAGAAAGCTGACGTGGCGCAGGTTGTCTCAGGTTGTCCCAGGTTGCGACTGGGACTAGCCTAATGAGAATTATGATTATTGTGTAGAGAACCTAAGATTTAGTAACTTTGTGTGAAGTGCATGTTTTGTACGGTCTTAAAAGTTTGTCTAAAGATAGAGTTACTAGTGTTATCGGATTACATTTTTTATTTTCATTTTTTTGAAAGGCAACAATTCATTAGATCACAAAAAGGAGAACAAAATACAAAACACGACATCTTTCCTCAGTTAAACAAGCTAATTAGAAAAGCGAAGGACCCGAAAGAAAAGAAAATACAAGCCAATAGGCACATACGAGAAACACGAACAAACTAACTACAACCTGATTATCTGTGGCAACGAATTGGACCCGAACACCTATCAACCCAATTTAAATTTAAAGTCTTAGTTCGGTGTTTAATCTAAAAGAACGAAGTAAGTTGTATCTCGAACAGTAAGTCCACCTCATTGTTTTGAGGGACCTGGAACACGATTTTGTTTCTGAATTTCCATAGAAAATAGAAAACTGACCAAACCATTGCTTGCCACACGGGTTTCAAACTATTGGGAAAAACACCGCTCCCATCCACGTTTAAGATGTCTGCTATACTCGATCCATAAAAATTGTCCAAGCTCCACCAATCAAACACTTTGTTCCATAAAGATTTAGCTTTACAACACGAAACGATTACAATGATTCAAGGACTCGACCACCTCATTACACACTGGGCATAAAGTGGTGTCCATGTCCATCCCATAGCTATCAAGTAGAGTTAACAGGATGATGCCCGTGTTTCAATCACCACATAAAAACACTAACCTTGTTTGGAATGTATTTGCACCATTTAGTTTCATCCATATCAGCTTCCTCGGCAAGAATCTTCAAATTCACCATATGTTTAAGAGTTGTTACCGAAAATTCACAGTTTCCACCCATCGTCTAAGACCAGGTATCAATAGAATCCCAGCCCGGAGAAGATCCACTTAATTGTTTAGGTTATTTAATTCACCTAAGGATCTCCTTCTAGGATTACATTTTTAACCTTTCGATATTTAAAGGATTGAATATTGTTGTTGTATATTAACTCTTAAGTTGTAATGATACAATTATGCCATCACTGCCGATTCAATTGTCACAAAAAAATTTGAGCTTTTTCATGTTCAAGTTACTAGAAGAAGGCGTACTTTTTTTACTCATATTTATATAGTCTCACTGGGTTAATCTCGAGACCGTTTTCGACACTTCCCTGACTATCGGGTTAATCGACATCTACATGACAACGCAAAAGATGAACGACCGAGTTATATACAAGTTCTAAGAATTATATTGTAATTTGGTATAGTAGGCGTTTACTCATAGGGAAACCAACAAAACAAAACATGATAACACATGATACATGCTTCTTGTCATTTCTTTTGTCTACCTAACACTATCTTTAATACGAGTACATAGTTGTATGACTTTTGATACATGTCTTATTCCTTTATGTTTATTAGGCATCTTATCATCTTTGTGTCCACATTTAGAAATGAGTTTGACAGTATAATAAAACGATACGTGTTCACACAAACTACCAAACTTGAAGTCATATAAAAATT
Source organism: Chrysanthemum seticuspe (assembly GCA_019973895.1). NCBI lineage: Eukaryota > Viridiplantae > Streptophyta > Magnoliopsida > Asterales > Asteraceae > Chrysanthemum > Chrysanthemum seticuspe. The sequence continues at coordinate 342,968,846 of BPTQ01000006.1, forward strand.
TATTTTCAATTATTTAAAATTTCCTTGGTTCTCAGTCCTTGCTCATTTTCAATTATTTCTTATGTTTAATATACCTAACAAAATGACAACTCAAGGAAACAAACGGGAAACAAGGAATAAAAAATAATTTATAAAAAACGAAATTGAATTTTCAATTATTTAGTTTTGAGAAATTGTGTGTGACAAATCAAATGAAATTATTTTTAGACTAAAATACACCGTTAGTCCTTAAACTTGTCACTGCGCTTCGCGATTGGACAAAGTTGGGAGTTATCATCGCTACAGGTCTAAAACTTGGGTTTTTAATGCCAAACTAGTTCATTGACAAAGTCAATGTCTGATTTTTGTTTTGTAGTCGAGGGTATTTTAGTCCATACACATTTATACTTTGATAACACATTTATATTTTAGCCCTTCATCTTTATTTGTCGTCGTCAACATCATCCTCGTCATCATCTCCCAAAAATAACATCTCTTGCAGGTTTTGGTTCAGGTCAAAGTTCAAGTTTCGAGGGTTACTTAATCAGATGAACCACCAGTAACAAGTGAAAAATGAACCATCGTGTGCGTACAGTGTTGAAAGATTTTTATGAGAAATCGTGCGTGATGGTGTCACCACCGATGGTCACCACCTCCCATATATAATGTTTGGTCTTAGAAATTTATGATCAATAATTCTCGTTCATAATTAAATTTGTACCTAAGCTGACTCAAATAGACTTTCATAGTTTCATTAGATCTTGTTTGAACTGATAAGTACAATTTTATAAGCTTGAGTTGACTTAAATTGGTCAAAACTGAACACAAGTTTACTAAAGCAAACTTATTTTGACTTAAAGTCATCACATCGCAAATAGAAAAACCTCAGCTAGTTTGGATTTTAGTGTATCCATATGAAAGTAAAACTAGGGTTGTAACATATTTTTTTCTGTCTTTGGATGATTTTCGATAATATATAAGTTTATTAATTGGTCAATGACTCAAAGTTGACAATAAAAATACATATAATTATTTTATTATTGGTGTACTCGTTTTCTCACCCACCCCTTTCAGGCACCTACCATCCGAGTGTAAATCATGACCCACCCCTTCAGGCACATACAATTATTTTATTATTGCTATGTATTAGTAGATAACGAGTGTGGAAACCCGCGCGATGCAGCGGGATTGCTTTTGTTTGCCAAATTGCTATAAAGGACTTACTTTGCAGCGACACTTAAACTTTAAGGACATTTTTTGCCAACTTGGACTTACTTTGCAACGACACCTAAACCTCAGGGGCTATTTTTGCCAACTTGCGAAAGTTGGCAATTAATGTGCTACAGTGTTTGGGGGGGGGGGGGGGGGGGGGTTACTGTTGCCCGCTCAATAGTTATATTAAATAATTAGGCCCAAGCCCGGTTTGTGGATTTTGAGTATTAGGGTTTCACTATTATATATAGTGGTTATTAATAAAGTTATACCCACGGGGTTTTAATGTTCTAACACTATGTTCCATTACTTTGTTTTCACATCAACATATATTTTTATGCACATGAAATAACTGCAAATACTTGTATTATTAGCACGAAACGGTTTCAACCATGGATTTTTAGAACCGAACCGGTTCAAACAGTTTCCGGTTTTTTACTTGGTTATTTCCGGTCCAACAGGCCGGTTACCTAATCGATTCCGTTCAATGGTTGAACCGGCTGGTCCGATCCAATTTTCAAAACAATGGTTTCAAAACGGATATATGGTCTTAAAAAAGTTCACGGTTTATATTTTTTTCACCGATTTGAACATTTTTGTAAAAATGAAGAGTATATATATATATTGTACGTGAGATGGATATTCTCTCAAGTTGATTTCAACATGATAGATCATATTAAGTTTTATTGTGAGACAGAATAAACAAGTGGGTAAGGCTGAGCAACAGGTCAAACCCGACAAAAACCGACAAAGGAAAAAACTGTGAACCGAGAACCGAACCGAGAAATAACTATCAAAACCGAACCAAATAGGGTCGGTTCGAGTCAATTTAGCTATTTCGAAAAAAAATGTGTTTTACCTCGAACCGAACCGAACTAACAAAAACCGAAATAATTATACAAAATCGAAACTGAACCGAATAAGGTCGGGTTGGTTCGGTTCGACGCGGTTTTGGTCGGTTTTTTTATTCGGGTCGGTTTTCGGGTTATTTTGCTCAGCCCCACAAGTGGCCCTTGAATTTGATTAAAAAAAAAACTTTTATATATTTATCTTAATTATGATTCGTCAACTGATTTATCATGTTATCATCCACTTAAGAGAACTAGTTGGATACCCGCGCATAGCGGCGGCGATAAATATAATTATGTGTGTTTGCTTACCCGTCTAGGGAATTCGTTTCACAACACTTCGAATGTATATGTGTTAGTTGTATGTGTTTGTTTGGGTTACCCGTAGCTATTCCGTGACATCATTATTCTCGCATATAGAAATACCCTCGCAATCTCTTACTCGTCAAACACTCCTCCCCAAAGTATATGATTTTGACGAATAAATATTGTATTGATTGAAATATAGGTTAAAGTTGTAAAAATTTGAATTAAAATAAAATAAACCCACTAAAAATATAAAAACTAAAAACTCATTAAAATATATCAAAATGGATATTGAATTAAAGAGCACAAAATTTTTAAAAATATAGTAAAATTAGATTATAAAAAAAAAATAGATAAAAAGATATTTCAATTTGAAAATTAAGATTAATTTTTAGTTGAGAAGTGACACATGTCACTTTATAATTGGAGCTACTTATCTTAATATTTAGTGGTTAGAGGGGTGGGTGTGGTGAAAAGGTTATACCTATTCATCAGCGCCACATCAGCATAACAAACCTCCACAACTAACCACAACAAACCCCTCCCTCATAACAAACCTCAATCTCTTCATTTGGGGCCCACCACTACCACTTTATTTTTTTTATTCAATTTTCCAAATAAACTAAATTCATTTCATTAAAAATAAAAATACAATATATAACACAATAATAATAAAAATAAACACGATACGAAAAAAAAACGCCACGGGTAAAAAAAATACAACACATACTAATAGATCGGATCTTCGGCATCCCACTTCGAGTAATTTTTCAAAATCTCCCAAACGTGAACATACTTGAACTCCTTTCCACCAAATTGTTGCTGAAAGTTTAGTTTCGCATTCTCGAGATGAGTGTGGACATTTTGACCACTTCGACGCTGCAAATGTTTGTAAATCGCGTTGAATTTTTTGCAATCAACGTTAATCCTCGTCCATTTTCCCGTGATTGAATTTTTGGTACGATGGTCATCGGTAGCCTGATCATTGAACATCTCCATAACGTCGTTCCAAAAAAAAAATCGGAACGGTTATTTTCCATATCTAGAGCTTGCGAAATTTCTATCCAAACTTGCGCAAACAACATTTCTTCAGACTTGTTCCACTTCAGATTTTGAGACATTGTGTGTTTTTTTTTTGAATTGATGCAGATGTAAAAAAATGGTGGTTATAGTTTGTTATTTAAAGGGGTGGTTTTCAAATTCAAATTCAAAAATCAGATTCAAAATTCAAATTCAAATTCAAATAGGAGCGGGATTACTTAAAATTCAAATTCAAATTTAACGGTATACTTTTGAGTAGGGGTGTTCACGGGGCGGTTCGGCTCGGTTCGGTTAGAGCATTTAACTATCCATCGCGGGGCGGGTAGTTCATTTTACTATCCGAAACTGAACCGTACTAGGCGGGTAACCGGACATGCGGGTACCCGAAATGAGCGGTTACCCGCGGTTCGGGTCACGGTTAACCATTTTAAAAAGTTAATCGAATTGAATCGGAGGAACAATAACATAAATTAGAACATAATATGTCAACTTTAGTAAACTCAGATAACATTGAAAAGATTTAAGTCATAATAATGTTGTTCCGTCGCAATAAAAGAATTCAAATTATCATATGTAACAAAATAACTAATGCTATTTATTTGACGTTTATAAGTACGATCACTTTAATCATATGTAATCCATGGACTTTAGTAAATGATCACATTAGGTAAGTAAAAATGCGTTATACGATAAAAGTAATGCAATAAGATAGTTAATACTTGTACATTTTTAAGAATGGCTTGTTGAAACCTACATGTATATTATAGGCGGTTCGGTTCGGGTAACCGCGAATAACTAAAAGTAAAAACCGAAACCGAACCACGATAAGCGGGTTTTTCCGGTTTCGGTTTTTCTCGGTTTCGGTTTCTTCGGTTATCGGTTTTTTGCTGTTTCGGATTGAGCGGATCGGCTCGGTTCATCGGTTTCTCGGATTTTTTGAACACCCCTACTTTTGAGCGGGGTAATTTAAATTCAAAATAAAATTTCAAATTCAGAATCAAATTCAAATAGGAGCGGGATTATTTAAAATTCAAATTAAAATTTTAAATTCAAACGGTATAGTTTTGAGCGAGATTATATGTGTCTATATATACAACCCTACCAGTCACAAGTTACACACACAACTCACACACAAAAATGTCTCGCAAAGATTTTTCTCAGCAATTCTCAAGTCCACAAAAGTTGCCGGAAACAAGCTTTTCAACTTCACCACTGTTTCCTCCAAATAGCTTTTCAACTTCACCACAGTTTCCTCCAACTAGCTTTCCAACTTCAGAAGAAGTTGAAGTTTACTCAACACCACCTGAAAATATCTTTCCGGTTTTCCAACTGGAAAATGTATTTTTAAACACTCCACCTGTGAACAATCCAATTGTTCCAACTCCACCTGTGAACAGTCCACAGATGGATCTTGAAAACAACCCATTCGGGTTAAGTGAGGCTTCCCTTCGTCAACTTGAACAAGACGAAGAAAACTATAGGGAGATTATGGAAGAGCAGGCACGCGAGGAAGCTGCTCGTCGTGAACAAGAAGCAAGGGAAGCTCAGTATCTTCAAGATAACTACTTTGACATAATGGAGACTCGACTCATTAATGACGAGTTTTATTCCTTTTCAAGTTCTGAGGGTTGAGACTCAGATGATTCGTTTTATTAAGTTTTAGTAGTTTTATTTTCATCAGTATGTGTTGTAGTTTTTTTATGTTTAAGCGTATTATGTATTTCATGTTTTCAGTTAATTGTTCAATGTAATTTGGGTTTTTCATCAGTATGCGTTTATGTTTACATTCTTTTTTCCTCCACGAACCTTTCAATCTTTATAAAACACATCACCTTCAAAATTATTTACACATCACCTTCGTGCAGACGACGAAGTTGATGACGACGAGCGAAGATGATGGGGGACAGTGTGGTGACGAGGCACGGCGAGGTGCCAAGTCACCCCACGGCAAGCTACAATGATACCACACCCTCCGCTCTTAGGAGTTAGGCTTGGAGTTTGTTAAGAAGTGACACATGTCATCTAATGATTGAAACTCGTTATCTTAATTTTTAATTAGGAGTTAAACTTGGAATTAAAATTGGAATACCCATGCATTATAATATAGTATATATTTTGATCCTTGTACATAACTTGTGTATTATAAATCTTTCTATAACTTAACCTTCAAATCGTTATTATGAAATAACTTGTATATTTTTGGTAGGTAAGAATAACGTTGATACTTGACCTTATCCATTAAACTCAAAAGAAATTTTTTATTACAATATCCATGAATCTATCCAAAGTTAACATTAATTATATCCTAAACTTGCTAAAAATACTTTGCTAGCATGAAAAAAGGTTTTGGGGTTTGGTAAGGAAGTGGTATTGCTTAACAAGTCTACATCTCAACATCCAATGTCCATAAGATGAAGATCAACGGCCACAATTATTCTTCAACTAACCCAAAGTCTAAGCCACCAAGTCTTCTCACCAACCCCCCTTTCCAAAAAAAACCAAATTTTATAACAGCCTTTTCCTTACCTACCATAAAATATATAAAAAAACCAATAAACTTACACAAAAATATCATAATTGTAACATCTATATAAACCACCTAGCCATTTCCTCCAAAACTCAGAAACAAACTTTCTCTCCCTACACAACAAAAAAATAAAAAAGAACATATTTTCTCTATACACTTCTTGATCACATATACAATGGCTACCAAAAATATTGAGAACAAGGATGAACTATGTATCAAAAAGGACCCATTGAATTGGGGTATGGCAGCTGAATCATTAAAGGGTAGTCATTTAGATGAAGTGAAAAGAATGGTGGCCGAATTTCGAAAACCTGTGGTAAAGCTAGGTGGTGAAACATTAACTGTTTCACAAGTGGCTGCTATCGCAGCATCTGACAACTCCAATGTTAAAGTAGAGTTGTCAGAGTCTGCGAGAGCAGGTGTTAAAGCTAGTAGTGATTGGGTTATGGAAAGTATGGGTAAAGGGACCGACAGTTATGGTGTCACTACTGGCTTCGGTGCAACCTCGCACCGAAGAACCAAGGAAGGTGGTGCTCTACAAAAAGAACTCATAAGGTACGTAAAATTTTTTTACCCGAATTTTACTGCTAGCAAATGACTTTATTGGTGGATCTTTATGTGGAATAGATATCAACTTTGTAATAAGAACGTGAAAACCTTTTTCGATTTGTCTTAAAATAATTAAAATTTAACAAAATTTTCAAATGTTAACTTGAAATATTGTTACAGTAATTTAAAGAATTAAAGTATAATTTGGTGTTTTCTTTTCCTAGCTTACTTATTGAACTTTTTGTTATGATATTACAGGTTCTTAAACGCGGGAATATTCGGTAATGGTACTGAATCAAGCCACACGCTCCCGCATTCGGCAACACGTGCCGCGATGCTTGTCAGAATCAACACCCTCCTCCAGGGTTACTCGGGGATCCGGTTCGAGATATTGGAAGCGATCACCAAGTTCTTAAACAGCAACGTGACCCCATTTTTACCTCTCCGTGGGACAATCACCGCGTCTGGTGATCTTGTCCCATTGTCTTATATTGCAGGACTTCTTACTGGTCGGTCCAACTCTAAAGCAGTTGGACCGACTGGTGAAGTCTTGAATGCTGAGAAAGCATTCGAAGAAGCTGGTGTAACTACTGGCTTCTTCGAGTTGCAGCCTAAAGAAGGGTTGGCACTAGTTAATGGGACCGCGGTTGGGTCCGGGATGGCGTCTATGGTTTTATTTGAGGCTAATGTACTTGCATTGTTGTCGGAAGTTTTATCAGCTATTTTTGCCGAAGTTATGCAAGGAAAGCCCGAGTTTACTGACCATTTGACACATAAACTAAAGCATCACCCGGGCCAAATTGAGGCTGCTGGAATTATGGAGTACATTTTAGATGGAAGTGACTACGTTAAGGCCGCACAAAAGGTCCATGAAATGGACCCTTTGCAGAAGCCAAAACAAGACAGATACGCTCTTCGTACCTCGCCTCAATGGCTCGGTCCACAAATCGAAGTCATTCGATCCGCAACCAAAATGATCGAAAGAGAGATCAACTCTGTTAATGATAACCCATTGATCGATGTTTCGAGAAACAAGGCTTTACACGGTGGTAACTTCCAAGGAACCCCAATTGGTGTTTCTATGGATAACACACGTTTAGCTATTGCGGCCATTGGGAAATTAATGTTTGCCCAATTTTCTGAGCTTGTGAACGATTTCTACAACAACGGGTTACCCTCGAATCTATCTGGTGGGCGTAACCCGAGCTTGGATTACGGGTTTAAAGGTGGTGAAATTGCTATGGCTTCGTATTGTTCCGAGCTTCAGTTTTTGGCGAACCCTGTTACAAACCATGTCCAAAGTGCGGAACAACACAACCAAGATGTTAACTCTTTGGGTTTAATATCCGCTCGTAAAACAGCTGAAGCAGTCGATATTTTGAAACTCATGTCATCGACATACTTAGTCGCTTTATGCCAATCTATCGACTTAAGGCATTTGGAAGAAAACTTGAAAGCCACTGTGAAAAACACGGTTAGCCAAGTAGCGAAAAAGGTACTAACCACTGGTGTAAACGGTGAGCTTCACCCGTCAAGATTTTGCGAAAAAGACTTGCTTCGTGTGGTCGACCGTGAGTATGTTTTTGCCTACATTGACGACCCATGCCTCGCCACATACCCATTGATGCAAAAGCTTCGACAAGTCCTAGTTGACCACGCTTTAACCAACGGCGAAAATGAAAAGGAACTAGCAACATCCATTTTCCAAAAAATTAGTGACTTTGAGGTTGAAATAAAAAACATTTTGCCTAAGGAAGTTGAAGCGGTTAGGACAGCATACGAGTCTGGCTCGTTGGCTATTCCAAACCGCATCAAGGAGTGTAGGTCATACCCGTTGTATAGGTTTGTTAGAGAAGAGCTTGGAGGCGTGTACTTGACGGGCGAGAAGGTGACATCTCCGGGTGAGGAGTTCGACAAGGTCTTTACGGCAATGTGTCAAGGGCAGATTATTGATCCGTTGTTGGAGTGTGTTGCAGGATGGGATGGTGTTCCTCTTCCGATTTGTTAGTTTTTTCGGTTGATATATTTTGGGGTTTGTAACTTTGTAAGTGTTGATTGTCAAATATATAACGATGTAATGTATCCAGTCAAAGTGTAACTTTTACCTTATAAATGGAAACACAGATTTCTTTATTTCTAATTCTATTTACTACAGAGTGTATGACTCTAAACAGTAAAACCCTACACTCTTATGCTCTTAGACATTCTGATGGAGTACAATCCTATGTAGGGTAAAACCAACTGCTTTGTTATTGCTGAAAGGATAGAAGATGCTCTTCAAACTTCAAAGACCTCAGGTTTCACGAAGGCAATCATCGACCATCTTTGAGGAACGAATGTTGCTACTTATTGATATATACTTGCATCTTTTATTCTTTTAATACGAGTTTAGCACCACAGATTGTCCCCTTACACCAAAGAGTTCTGGCACCTGTAAGAGCTGACCACATCATGTTGTTGCAGTTGAGGAACTTTCAGAATGTTGAAAACACGACAAAACGATTAAAGGTGTGTGAGCCGATGGGGGCACACGCGATAAACACGAGTATACGTGTAGAACATTTATAATACTTGAATAAACATACCCGTTATTTGACCCGATCATGAATTCGAACCATGGGCTGTTCTTGGACTTGACATGGGACGAATTGGGTTTGCCATGGGCCTTGACAACTCACTGATCGGGCAGGAAAGGGAGCATGGGCTTTGGCTTGGGTTTGGAACTTGTCGAACAAGTTTAGACTCCAACTGGGAGTCGGTCTTGGTTTGTATATATACAGACACAACTCCTCAGCCAAAGTCACGCATAAACTGACATTCTCAATACCCTAAAACTGATCCAAAAATCTTCCCAGCCAAACTCTTAGTCGACTAGCTTCAAAAGTCGATTAAGGTTTTGTTTAATTTGTTCCTGAACTTGTACCCGATCAAGGTGATTAGGTCTCGATCAGTTGGTGGTATTTTGTTACTGATCCCTGTTGAATCGCAGCAGCAAAGAGTGTGTTTGGTGTTTTTGGTCGTGGTCAAGATCTCGGACAGAAGCAGTTGATATCGGACACGACTTGTCCGATATCGGGTAGAGCAGAAAACTGGTTTTTGGCTGTTCTTGGTTCTCGAGCAGATTGCAAGCAGGTTCTTGGGTTTTTTCTGTTTGTGTATTATTCAAGGGTCAAGTTGTTGATTGGGTTTTATTAATACGTTCTCGACTAGCCATATATCGAACGTATACGTTATCGGGTTTGTGTGTGATACTCATTGAGGTATCTAATTTAGATACTTGGGGTTTCGTTTGGTTCTCTTGTTCGTTATTAAAGATCAATTGCCAAGCAAGGTTAGGTTTTCTTGTATCCCTTTTATTAATTAATTATTTATTAATTAATTGTTTATTAATTACGTGTTTAACCTAATTGCAAAAACTAGATCATTATCCGCTGCGTACTCGTAAAGGTTAATGGTTAACTTAGTTCTAAAATCCCAACAGTGGCATCACGAGTGTAAAACCCTAAAAATATAAACGCATAATAAGACTATTTTACCCTTGAGATCAAAATTTTAAAACACGTAAAATATAATAACGTTCATTTAACGAAATTAAAAACCTAACTTATGAATATTTAAAACCTAACAATGTATATTTAAGTAATCGACATTTTACGACGAAAATAAAAGATACGCATATAAACTATGTTGGGCCTCTCCTTATTTTGTGAACCGATTATCACGAGACCGAGTCGGGCTTGTCTGATATTTCTTTGGCCGAGTACACTTAAGTCATGGTGGTTCGAAATTGAAAGCCGAATAACTGAAATGAACTTGGGCCTCGTCTTTTCTTTGTTTGTGATCCGATCGGTAGCCAACCTTCATGTTGGGCCGAGATTGTTTGTGAGCCAATTGGGCTTTGAGCCGAGAACCAAGCCACCCCAAGGCCTAGACCCGATCGGGTATGTATATACACTATAAATACAAACACAACACATAGAATTGGAACCCTAGTCTACACAAAGTCACGACACAATCTTTCTCCTCTTTTCTGTTCCGATCGACCGGCTGCTACTCTTTGTGTTCGTGCGTGCGAGCTAACCAAGGTATAATTTTTCCTTCGTCTCAATTATACTTACATGCAAACGTAAACCATGAAGCCGTGAGGTGTGTTAATGAGCCACACGAATTAAACCGATTCAGGTGTTAGGGTTTTAGACAAGCTAATCGGACCATATGAATAAGTCGAGCCGTAGTAGTGAGACATGCAAACCTTGTCATGTACATATGTTGCGTGTTTTATGTTTTTCCGAAACCTAGTTAAGTACGTATCGATCATATATCACTAACCGTATAACAAGTAACATACCATGTCGTCACATAAAATCACGAATATGGTGTTGTATATATTGAGGTCGACGCATGGTTTGTAGGTCTTGATGGTGTCGATATACTTGCATCACACTTATCTTATAGCGTAGTTGTGGTGTCAAATGTATGCATGTTTGGAATATAGGGTCGACATGTGTGAGTTAATTACGTAAAGACATGCATGAGTTTGAGTTAACTTCCGTTTGAGTTTTCATACGTTCTAGGTCAAGGTGGAAGTCATTAAAGAAGTAGCATGTCAATTAAATGCGTATTAATATGATAATAAAAGATTTGGGAAAACCCTAGAGCATTAATGGGAGACGAATAGGGTTAAGAAGCTAAGTGTGCTAATTCATTATTTCATGTGAGAATGGTAAGTCTTGGAGTCATTAATAACTATTGATTAAGAGTAAAGGAGCTAGTACTAAGCGTGATGTAAACATGCGTGAGTTATGATTTTATGCAAGAAGTCAAGTGTCATGGATTAAATTAGAGTATGCATGGTCTCATTAAGTTTGTATTCGAACAATGTTACATGAGAGTCTTGGTCAATCACGTAAGGTATAGAAGTTGGTGTAAACTGTTGTGAAAGAAAGTCTTAAAATCCGTTCTTGACATTTGTAAACCCTATACTTTGAACGACGATCATATAAGCCCTCAAATAAGATGTTTGTCATATTAAACCCTTAAGTTTACCATTTATCATTTGTAATCCATAAGTTTGGCTAATAAATGGTTAAGATTTTAAAATGTTGAAATTTCGTCCGTCACTAAAAATGAGAATATCCTGATAACTCCAAGAATATTAATGAGATTAATCCGTTATAACTTTAATGATGCTAATAAGTATTAAATAAATCATAATCCGTGTAGATTCGTTGAAGGAGACGCGACGTTATATCTTTGTGTTCATTCATTCGTTTGCTTTCCTTTCATCGGCTTTAAGGTACATATATTCTGACCTTTTCAGTAAAGGTTCCTTATGACGTTCTTTTCGTTAGCTTTCCTATTTTACTTATTAGGGTTCCCGATGCCATTGCTATGAACCCTTTTCTGATTGTTTGATCTGTTACTTGTGTAAAATACCTGTTCTAGTGAATTATACAATATCTGATTTGAACTTGTGTTATGAAGACTCTGATATGCACATTTGTTGAACCTTACTATGTTTAATTATGAACTCCTAATTATGAATGTATGATTTGTGACTGGGATATGAACTTCTGACCTCTGAATATTTGAATGTGAACCTTATGATATGAGTTATCTGATATATCATCTATTGAACTTTGTGTTTGATTATGATCTGTGTCATTTATGACAATTTGTTTGAACTAAGGTAGTTTGACACCCGAGCCAAATATTTCACTAGTCATGGGGGTTCCATGTCCGTGTCAGTGATGCACCTCTGACATGACTCTAGGGCAGTGGAGTGATGTTCTGCCACGTCCCTTTCCGTTATCTGATTATTGATAGTATGGCCACTATCTGTCTGTTGGGGCGTATGGATGCATCCTAGATCTGATCTGTTATCTGATATGATTTGTCTGGTGAATGATGTCGTGTGCAATACGCGTCTTCACAAATTCTGGGAGCTAGCTACTCCATTTGTTATTGAGGTCTCTCCTCATATTATATAAGATATTCTGAGGTCACCCCTCCGAATAAGAAAGTTACTTCTGATATGATATGTTCTGGGCTCGTGGTAGATAACTAAATCTGTATCTGTTATTTCTGTGTTGGATATTCTGTTTATGATTCCGTATTTGTCAATGTTCCCATTTACATACTGAATTATTATATGTTATTGAATGTGTTTATGCTTTGACATGTTTATGTGACTACTGTTTGCCATGCTAGGATATGATTAATATGCTTAAATGTGATTCGCATGTTGTCATCTGATTATATGTTAGTTTACCATTATGTGACCTTGTTGATCTGTATGATGATTATGCTAGTGTATAATTGATTGTTCTGTAAGTTCATTATGTATAATTGTTCAGATAATTCGTGAACTTTGATTATCCGTTGGTGTTCGTATCTGTTTATGTTTGATCTGCCATGTTTAAATTCTGTCTATACTAAAGTTTGATCTGGGAAATGGTTTAACTTATGATATCTGACTTGATAACTTGCTAATTGATATGATATGTTTTTTTTGCTTATTTAGTTATAGTTTTCCTACTGTGTTTTCTATTTGTATGTGTGACTGCCACGTTTGACTGCTATTGTTCCGCTGCTACGATATTGGATAAGTGTGTTAAATGTAGGTTAATTGACTTGTGTAAAGGACATGTTTACTTCTAGTAGTTGTTTCTGCTAGCTTTCGGTATTTCATTGACTTATATGTACTTAAATTGCCTGATTCATTAATTGCTTGTTGATTATGATGTGCTTCAGTTTGTGTCATCAATATGCTATGTGTTTGTTCTTATTTGTTGTTTGTTCTTCCGGATTTTTGTGTGTCTGTGTTTTCGCAGAATCCTCAGTGATTCATTATCCTCATTCAGCCGTGACTTCGTTATTCGTTTCTTTATTTCATTTCGTATTTCTGTTTTTGTTTAGTTTTTGTTTTGTTATATCTGTTCACTGGGCTTTGTAAGCTCGGCCGCATTTTCTTTTCCTGCGGCAGGTGTTAAGCATTCAAGATGAGCTTATAGGATAGCTGATCTGGGTTTGAGAGTAGAGCTGAGAGCAAGATTTGAAAATAGGGATCTTAGATTTATTTTGATTATTAAGTTATTTATATTTTCTTTTGTAAGTTTTGTAAAGGCTTCCGCTATTGTATAGTACTTAAGGTTCTGATATGAAACCGTATTTGTGATATCTTTACCCTTGTCGGGTTGGGGTGTTACAATTTATGGTATCAGAGCCAGGTTTTAGGACCCTTAGAGCTTAGGCTATGACCTGTGAGGATTGGATAGATTTAGGATTTTTCCTTCTGCGTATCTTCTTTGCGTCCACTATCGTAATTAGAATTTTGCTAATAGTTGGTTATTCTTTTAGATGGTTATCCCTCGTCGTTCTAGTTCACCTGATAGGAGCAAACAAGGACCAGCTAGGCAACCTAGGGAGAGGATGAGGTGGACCGTTGTTATTGTTAAAGGCTGCAAGAGGATTGGTAGAGTGAAGCGGACCAACAAGAGGATACGAGTTCCGGCTAGTATGTGGCCATGCAAAATTGAGGAGAAGCTGACCTTAAAGAACGTAGATGGAAAAGTAGTAGAGGAGTACGAAACTAAAGTCGTTGACAACCAAGGTTTCACCACTAGGTATCATGATAGATGTCCCGAGTTCTTGGAAGATGGAGGAGTAGGTTGGGCTAAGAGTCGCGATTTGTATGCTTTTGTGGATCGTGTGCCGGAAGAAGAAGAGAGGAATCGGAGAAGTGACTTTGCTAGCCGCTTATTACCGCAGCGCGAAGGAAATAGGAATGGATGGATAAGTGAGGAAGAAGAGGAAGAAGAAGAACATGAGGAAGAATACGAGGTGGACTCGGATTTAGAGTCTACGGCTACTAGTAGGTTTAATCCTATACAAGAATAGAAATGTGCGCTCCTGATTAGTTGTCCTCTTTATGAGAAATTTCTGACATTGGATTTTGAGTTTAGGTCCTTTTGTTTTCATTTAGATGATTGAATCTTGGATTATTAAGTTTTGTTTTGGAAGTTCATCTTATGACAATTATGCAATTTTGCTTTATTCTCACTAATCAAACAAAATTGCAGAATTGTCATAAGATGAACTTCCAAAACAAAACTTAATAATCCAAGATTCAATCATCTAAATAAAAACAAAAGGACCTAAACTCAAAATCCAATGTCAGAAATTTCTCATAAAGAGGACAACTAATCAGGAGCGCACATATCTATTCTTGTATCGGATTAAACCTACTAGTAGCCGTAGACTCTAAATCCGAGTCCACCTCGTATTCTTCCTCATGTTCTTCTTCTTCTTCCTCACTTATCCATCCGTTCCTATTTCCTTCGCGCTGCGGTAATAAGCGGCTAGCAAAGTCACTTCTCCGATTCCTCTCTTCTTCTTCCGGCACACGATCCACAAAAGCATACAAATCGCGACTCTTAGCCCAACCTACTCCTCCATCTTCCAAGAACTTGGGACATCTATCATGATACCTAGTGGTGAAACCTTGGTTGTCAACGACTTTAGTTTCGTACTCCTCTACTACTTTTCCATCTACGTTCTTTAAGGTCAGCTTCTCCTCAATTTTTCATGGCCACATACTAGCCGGAACTCGTATCCTCTTGTTGGTCCGCTTCACTCTACCAATCCTCTTGCAGCCTTTAACAATAACAACGGTCCACCTCATCCTCTCCCTAGGTTGCCTAGCTGGTCCTTGTTTGCTCCTATCAGGTGAACTAGAACGACGGGGGATAACCATCTAAAAGAATAACCAACTATTAGCAAAAGTCTAATTACGATAGTGGACGCAAAGAAGATACGCAGAAGGAAAAATCCTAAATCTATCTGTTAATACAAATATCGTCATTAAACGTTATTTATATTTTTGATCTTTGCCTAAGTTTTGTTAACGACAAAAGTAAATTTAATTTATAAAAGCTTAAAGCTTGTCAAGTTTATTAGATATTAAAACAAGCTTTCTCAAACAATATATTCATCATTCAAGCATTTACATTTATGATTAGTAACATCTTGATATGACTCTAATCATTATGTATGATAGTAGTTTGTAGAATGTGTTAGGTTCTTAAAACCAAACACTACTTAAGCATTTGCATATTTCTATTAATAGTAATACAACATTTGACATCATGTATTACATCATGGAGATCATTGGAAGATTCCATTAGATATTTTGTGAAGATTTGTACTCTTCATATCTTGCACAATCTTACTTAGATAGAGTTGACTTTAGGCAAGATTTGATATCTTGACTGTCAGACTGGCGGTACCAATTTGGTACACGGGCGGAACCCTTTTAAGGGGTCCGCGGTCCGTGGACGCTCCTGTCCAATTTGGCTATAAATAGCAATGCCAAGCCAAGTAGTTTCTTATCCCTTTCTAACATACTCTCATACATATCTTCTCTCTAACCTTTCTAACTCAGTTTCATATCATATTAGTGATCTCTTTTGTAGCAAAGAAGATCAAGTCATATTCAAGCTTCAACGAGAAGTTGGAAGTCTTGTTTGTTTAGTGTTGTATGATCTAGTGTTGATTCATACTTCATTGTTGTATCATACCATCATAATCTTGTGAGTGTGAGTGGTTAGTATTTTAGTCCTCAAAATACATTGTGTGTGGGAGTAGTTGTACCCTTGGAAAGTACTCGACATCTAGCTTAGTGTCGGAAATAGTGTAAGCGAAGTGTAAAGGTTTTCTCCGCCGGTGAAAGGAGCTTGTTGACTAGTGAAGTTAAACTCTCGAGTGTGAGACTCGGGGAGTGGAGTAGGGCAAGGAAAAAGAGTCCTTGTAGGCCGAACCACTATAAACAACTTGTTGTGGTTTGATCATTTCTTTCCTTATTTACTTATTACATATTGCTTGCATATTTCATTAACATACTTAAGATCAATATCAACTGATCTTTCATTAAGTTTCAAAACAAAGTTTTTAATTGGTAAACTATTCAACCCCCCTTCTAGTTTTCTACAATTGGTACCAGAGCCTCGTTGCTCAAGAATTTCTAAAATAACTTGTATTTTATAAACTTGAAACGATCCATGGATTCTGAAAACTTTAAAGAAGGGCAATCTATGCAAAGACCACCACTCTTTGAAACCAATGGATTTATCTATTGGAAAAACCGTTTTGAAACATATGTAAAATCAAAAGATATAGATCTTTGGTTTATTATTGTTAAAGGAGATTTTAGTTCTACAACAAAGGATATTTCCGTTGATGAACAAAAGAAATCAGTTGCTAAAAATAATGAAGCTAAAATGATGCTTTATAATGCTTTACCTAGAAAAGAATATGAAAGAATTTTTATGTGTGAAACCGCCAAAGATATTTGGGAATCTTTAATTATTACACATCAAGGTAATTCACAAGTCAAGGATAACAAAATTGAACTTCTTGTTCAACAATATGAGCAATTTGTTATCCCTGAAGATGAAACCATTGATTGTGGCTTTGCCCGTTTTAACACTATCATTACATCACTTAAAGCACTTGATGAATCTTTTCGTAGTAAGAACTTTGTCAGGAAATTTCTTAGAGCACTCCATCCCAAATGGAGAGCTAAAGTGACCGCTATTGAAGAATCAAAAGATCTCTCAATAATGTCACTAGACGAGCTAATTGGCAACCTCAAAGTTCACGAAATGGTAATGGAGAAAGATTCGGAGATCATCAAAGGAAGAAAGGAGAAGATCAAATCCGTTGCTCTTAAAGCAAAGGCGGAATCAAGCGATGATGGTGAATCTTGTTCCGATAGTGAAGATGAGGAGTATGCCATGGCCGTTAGAGATTTCAAGAAGTTCTTTAGAAGAAGAGGAAAGTTTGTAAGACAACCTCGAGAAGAAAAGAAGCCATTCCAAAAAGATCGGGATGATAAGAAGATTAAAGGTGAAAGAAAGTGTTTTAGATGTGGTGATGCAAGTCATCTCATAGGAGAATGTCCCAAGCCACCTAAAAGCAAAACTCAACGAGCTTTTGTAAGTGGTGCTTGGAGTGATAGTGAAGACGATGAAGAATCAAGCAAGGAAGAGATCGCTCTAATGGCACATGAGTCAAATGAGGTACTTTCCGACTCTTCTTACTCTTCTATAGATGATGACACCTTGCAAAAACAATATAATCAATTATGTGAGCTAAGTCTAAAAATCATAACTAAAAATAAATTTCTAAAAACCAAAAAGGAGTTTTTGGAAAATGAGGTATATGAGTTAAAAGAAAAAGCAAAACGTCTTGAAAAAGGAAAAGCAAATGACGATGATTGTAAATCATGTCAAGAGCTTAATCTTGAAATAGAAAAACTAAAGCTCACACAAGAAGTTTTAATAGAAAATAATTCTAAATTTAAAAGGTTTAACAAAAACATCGCTCTTGCCGATGAAATAGTTAAAATCATAAAACACCAGGAGACAGGAATGGGCTAGGTTTTAATGAAGTATTAATCTCTAAGAGTCAAAACAAAACGGCCGAAAAAGACGAACATTCTGTCAAAATTGCTGCAGTACAGCACGGACCAGACGGAACCAAAATAAGGGTTCCGTCCGTTGTGCAAAAGGGTACCGCGGGTACTTCAGCAGAACAGAATGTTCGCAATACGGACCGTACTGAATTTGTTAAAATAACAAAGAAAACCAATGATAATGCTAAACTAAAACCAGCCATTATATCAGGAGTAGGACTTGTTAAAAATGAATTTAGATCAAAAACTACTCAACAACGACATAAAACTTCTTTTGCCAAACGCCCCTTTCCTAAGAGCAACCACAACGTTTAACCTAACTACCAACACAACGGTTGGAATCAAAACTTTCCTAGACCATATCAAACTCCAGATTACATGCCATGGAACCCTTACCCATCATTTCCATACATGAATCAAATAAATGGTATGTTTAACCCAAACGGACCCATGAGATATTGGGGACCAAATGTTTGAGTTATTTGCTTCTTAGGTATGTTTGAAAGTTGGATTGGAACCTGATGAATGGATAAAAGATAGTGGATGCTCACGACACATGACGGGCAACAAAAGTCTCTTCTCATCATACCAAGAGTATGACGGAGGTAATGTCACTTTCGGTAGCAATCTCAAAAGCAAAATCATTGGCAAAGGTACGATTGCTCATAACTCTCTAACTATTGAAAATGTTGCTCATGTGGATAGGTTAGGATTTAATCTACTTAGTATTAGCCAACTATGTGATAAAAAGTATAAAGTACTATTCGATGAAAATGGTAGTAAAATACTAAAAGATGGTATCACCATAGCTAAAGGAGTTAGGAAAAATAACATATACGTCATGAAAATAGATAAAACATATAATGACAAACTTTGCCTAACAACATTAGACGATAGCTCATCTCTTTGGCATAGACGCTTAGGTCACGCTAATATGAGACTTATACAAAACCTATCTTCAAAAGAGTTGGTTAGGAATTTACCAAAACTAAAATATGACCAACACTTTTGCGACGCTTGCAAAATTGGTAAACAAACACATAGTAGTCACAAATCTAAAAATATGGTGTCCACATCTAAATGTCTAGAATTATTACATATGGACTTGTTTGGACCATCCGCTATAAGAAGCTATGGAGGCAACTTATACATTTTGGTCATAGTAGATGATTACTCAAGGTTTACTTGGATGTTATTTTTGAAAACCAAAAATGAAGCTTTTGATAAATTTGAAATACTTAGCAAGAAAATTCAAAATCTTCTAGGTGTCAAAATTGTGTCGATCCGAACGGATCATGGTCGTGAATTTGACAACGAAACTCAATTTGGAAACTTTTGTGATACAAATGGTATAACACATAACTTTTCGGCTCCACGAACACCTCAATCAAATGGAGTAGTAGAACGTAAAAATAGAACGATTCAAGAAATGAGTAGAACAATGCTTAATGAACAAAACATTCCTCAAAAGTTTTGGTGTAACGCCGTTGACACTTCTACATATATTTTAAATAGAGTCCTAATACGTCCTTTCCTAAACAAAACACCATATGAACTTTATAAAGGTAAAAAGCCAACATTAGGATATTTTAAAGTCTTTGGTTGTAAATGTTTTATTCTTAATACTAAGGATTATCTCACCAAGTTTGACCCAAAGTCTTATGAAGGTGTATTTCTTGGTTACTCTCAAACTAGTAAAGCTTACATTGTCCTAAATAAAGAAACAATGATAGTCGAGGAATCGTTGAATATAACATTTGACGAAAGTCCACCTCCATCTAAGACATCACCTTTGGTAGATGATGACTTAGTTGAAAGTCAAATAATTGAAAGTCAAATTAATAATAACATGGAAGATGAACCATTAAATAAGGAAATTGTCAATATAAAAGAATCTAAAAGTCATCCATTAGAAAAGGTCATAGGAAAACTTAATCAAAGAACCTTAAGATCACAAGCTCAAAATCAAAGTAATCATTTTTGTTTTGTATCCACCATTGAACCAAAAACCATAAATGAAGCAATAAAAGATGAATCATGGGTAATTGCCATGCAAGAAGAATTAAACCAATTCGTTAGAAATGATGTTTGGAAACTAGTTCCAAAACCCAAAGATCAAACTATAATTGGAACAAAATGGGTCTTTCGAAACAAAATGGACGAAAATGGTGTAGTATCTAGAAACAAAGCTAGGCTTGTTGCACAAGGTTATAATCAACAAGAAGGAATTGACTATGATGAAACTTATGCACCGGTAGCTAGACTTGAATCTATTAGAATATTACTTGCTTATGCATGTGCTTATGATTTTAAATTATTTCAAATGGATGTTAAAAGTGCTTTCCTTAATGGATTTATTAACGAAGAAGTGTATGTTGCTCAACCTCCCGGTTTTACCGACTTTGAGAAACCACATTATGTCTTCAAACTCAAGAAAGCATTATACGGCCTTAAACAAGCACCTAAAGCTTGGTACGACCGTCTTAAGACTTTTCTTATTGATAATAAATATACTATGGGATTAGTAGATAATACTCTTTTTACTAAGAAAAAGGAATCCCAAATTATTATTGTTCAAATATACGTTGATGACATTATATTCGGATCAACTTGTCAAGAGCTATGTGATGATTTCTCTAAAATCATGCATGACGAGTTTGAAATGAGTATGATGGGTGAGTTAAACTTCTTTCTAGGACTTCAAATCAAACAACTAGATGATGGTATTTTCTTCAACCAATCTAAATATATAAAAGACATGCTTAAGAAATTTGGTCTTGAAGATTCCAAACCAACTAAAACACCCATGTCCTCGGACACTAAACTCACCAAGGACGAAGAAGGTGAATCCGTAGATAACACTAAATATAGAGGAATGATTGGTAGCCTACTCTATCTTACGGCTAGTAGACCCGACATTATGTTTAGTGTTTGTCTATGTGCTCACTTTCAAGAAAACCCAAAGGCATCACACTTAGAAGCATTAAAAAGGATTTTTAGATATATTAAGGGAACAACATGTTTAGGATTATGGTATCCCAAAGGAACGGGTATAGAAACCATAGTGTATGCCGACTCGGATCATGCCGGTGATTATGTCGATAGAAAAAGTACAAGTGGTATT
Organism: Chrysanthemum seticuspe; assembly: GCA_019973895.1. NCBI lineage: Eukaryota > Viridiplantae > Streptophyta > Magnoliopsida > Asterales > Asteraceae > Chrysanthemum > Chrysanthemum seticuspe. Next base: position 342,989,905 of record BPTQ01000006.1, read on the forward strand.
TGCACTTTTGTTGGACATTGTCTCACCTCATGGTTTGCAAAGAAGCAAACGGCTTTAGCCATCTCTACTACTGAAGCCGAATACGTCTCAGCCGGAAAAGCATGTCAACAAGCTCTTTGGATAAAGCAAGCTCTCGTAGACTACGGAATTCATCTCAACGACATTGTGATACTTTGCGACAACAAAGGAGCCATCGATCTCAGCAAGAATCCCGTTCAACATGCTCGTACAAAGCACATTGAAATCCGTCATCACTTTCTTCGCGACAATGTTCAAAAAGGAAACATTTCAATCGAGAAAGTATCCTCCGAAGACAACATTGCCGACATCTTTACTAAACCTCTTAAACGAGAACCTTTTAATCTTCTTAGACTTGGTTTAGGGTTAATGGAACCAAACATGTAGGATAAACATAGCCTAAAACATTAGAATAGTCAAACCAAAACAATTTTGTCTTGTATCTGCTACTGTAGCCACGGCACCAAACGACAACACGGACAGAACCAAAAATTTGGTGCCGTCTGGTCCGTGGTGTCTACAGAAGCAAAACAGCTTTATACATAACATCTTCTTCCTCACAACCCACTTTATCAAAACGTGTAAAACTTAAACCAAGCTCATTATTGTCATCTTCCCACTCACTAATCACTGAAGATAACATCATTGTAAGTATCCTAACTACATTTCATCTCTTAATTCTGAGTCTAGGATTCTTATTTATGCACAAAACTATCATAAATCATTACATGGGGTTTCATGTATGCTTTTATACCAAATATGAATTCAATTGGCAAATTGCATAACTAGTCATTGAAATTAGGTACTACATTATCATATTGCATAAACAAATCATGTTTCCCACTAATTGATAGATAATAAATATAAGGCCTTATTCAAACAACCAAACACCCCATGTCAAAAGTTTTGAAAAGCTTCTCACTTGTAGGAAAACATTTTTCATTGCTAATACAAATAGAAACGTTAGAATTTTCATCACTTGCATGCTCTTGAATACTAAAGGTATTGCATAACTAATATGCACTCCCGGGTATATTCAAATATAGCCACATTGAATTAGGAGCATTTGGGTTATCTCATGGTATTTGCCAAACACTTCACTAAAACCATTTTGTGCATAAAATGAGTCGAGATAACCGCAACTCCAAATTGTTTTCATATAGGCACACACTAGAATCAAAAACGTTAAAATTCATTTTTTTTAACATGTTAATTCTTGTCCTTAGGAATAACCATGGTAGCCGCAAGATTCTATGATCACAAAGACACTCTTAACTACATTCCCAAACACCACAAAACCAAAGGACTCACCAAGGAACAAGTAGAAATATTTAGGGGTCTAGAATCAAGGTATTTCCACGAGGGTAGAACCATTCACCCATCCTTCCTTGAGCATACCAATCTTCGTGAAGAACTAGCCGCCATTCAATTCGATTGTCTTCTTGACATTGATGAACCAATTTGTCCTAGGTTCGTGTTAGAATTCTATGCTAGTGTGACCGGTTTTAGTGATGAAGATGATGATGAGTTTTGTCTTAGCTTTAGAATCAACCAAAATGACTACACCATCACTTTAAGTGAATTTGCTAGAGTACTAGGAATTCCCAACCGAGGAACTTGTGTCTACACGGATAAGTGGTCACTCACTGCCCTTGATGCAATCAATGACCGCTCTCTTCCCTACATAACCCGTTTAGCCGATAAGGATGTCATCCGTGAACACCTTTTTAACCCAAAAACGGATATAACCCGAGTAACCCGAAAGGGAAAAGAGGTAGACCGAGATCCATATGGAATGGAGCTCAATGAACTTAAGAACGAATTTAAGAAATGGGAGGAGTTACTTAGAGCAAACGTCATTAGCACCATAGGGAATAGGGATCACATAAACGCTTGTCTTTGCCACATGCTTTACAACTTGTCCACCCGACAACCATTCAACTTAGCCTACTACATAGCTAGAAGAATGATTGATATTCCAACTCAAGGATCCGTTGCTCTTCCATACGGGATGCTTCTCACCCGTCTCTATAGAAACTTCGCTCCAATTCCACCAACCCCAAAAGGGATGCATCTTCACTATGAACTCATCCCTCACATCTTTGTTTCTTTGAGTGATGCTCGAGTTGCTAAGACTAAAGGTAAGAGAGCTAAACCTCCAACTCCTTCATCATCATCATCAAATAGCTCCGAGGATGGTCTTCCAAGCTCTCATCTTCCACCTCAAGAGTATTACGCATCTCTTCCCGAGATTGAGAATGAATCAGCAGAATTCAAGCAAACTAAGGGAATGTTCAAGTGCCTTGGTAGGATGATGAACAAGATTTACAAGAAGTTGGACAAATAAGGGTATTTTAAGGAGTGTTTGGAACAATGCATTATCGTTAATGTTTGATACTATTTAGTTGTTTTTATTATGTAGGATGATATTATAACTTGAAACAATGGTGTATGCTAACAATCTCATGCAGGGGGATAGCACAAGTATGTTATCAAATTTTACCCATTTTCACTATATTGTGAAAATCAATAAGCCTTGCTCAAAATCTATGCTCTACTATGTTTACATATGTGTTATTTACTTTTCCTAACTAGAAATGTTTAGTATAACAGCTTTTAAGAAAAATTTCAGGTTTCGGAAATTTGCCCGACACCTAAAAACGAACTCTGTCCAATTTTCAGCACTCCACGGATCCGGCGGCACCAAAATTTTGGTACCGTCCTTTATATCGTTTGGTACCGCCATACCTGTACAGGTGGACCAGACGGCACCCTTTTTAGGGTACCGTCCGTGTGTTATTTTGGTGCCGTGGATTCTCCAGGTAATTTTCTGAATTTCGACTCTTTCGTGATTCCAAATTATCTTCCATCACTTATAAATCAATCTTAACTTGTTTATACTGTTATTAGAACTAGTATTATTCACTAAGGTATATAAGAAATCCATTTCCCACCAAAATTAAAAAATTTGAAAAATCCACCCAAGGAGCCCTTTTGCATAAAGGAAGGAACCAAATTTTTGGTACCTTCAAATCCGTGGGTAATCTGAATATTAGGAAATTCCACTCACTAGAACACATTTATTGCATATCTTTTCTTCTTCACTCCATCTTCTTTGTATGGATTGACTTGGGTGATATGACTAGCATTCAACCCACTTCCAAATCATTAGGAACCTCATCTCTTCAATGGTTCAACATCAAATCAAACCTTTTCTCAACAATTTCTTACCTCTATAAATTGAAAGGCTTTACCATGATCATCCTCACACCTTCTTCATTCTCACTACTATCTAGCAAATCAAAACCCAAGTTCAAAATGACTAAATCATCACCAAAACCTTGCAAGAAAACCGCTAGAATGAGCGTAAGGCCTTGTTGTTTTGTTAATCTTAGCTCATCATCCGAATCTTCACCACTCACAATCTCATCTCCCATTAGAGATGATACACACCTTACCTTAGCTACACCCACTTCATCACACATTGTGATCACCACTCCACCACCAATAAAAACACCTACTTCACCTCCACCGGCATCCATCCAAACATCCAAAACACCCTCACCACCTTCACCAAGGTCTCCCACTCTCACTCCCATGGAGTTATTCTCAACTCCACCAACATCACCAAATCCTTTCCTAGAGGACTTGGGAGACTTGCCTCCTAGGCCAAGTCATCCACCACCATTGCCATCCTTTGGCACCATTGAGCGAATCGCTCATGCATCACCTCGGTCATCAATTGACCCAAACGCTCCATTAGGGCCAAGACCTCTCCTTTTCCACCCCATTCACAAGGACATTCATGGTCCTTTATATGGGGATCATCCACTTCCATCATCAATGTCCCCTCATATTGAGGACATTCCGGAGAGCATGTGGGATGACAATCCCACTAGAGAGGAGATTCAAGCCGAACTCCACAACCTCCACCAATTTAAAGGCATGGTGGATTTTCACTTAAGTGAGACAATGCAAATGCAAAGTGCTTTGCTTGCATCCATCATGACCACTCCAAACATCCCCAACACCACCAACACATCCACCATTCCACCACCACAACCTCCGCAAACTTTCTACCCTCCAAGGCATGGTTGCTCAACTTGTGAGCAAACGGGTCAAACCGTGGAACGGACCCGGATTATGGTCCATGACTTCCACGAAGAAATGAGGTTCATCCTCAACCACATTCTTGAGCGTCTCAACGCTCTTTCCCATCCACCATCACTTTAGGATGGTTTTTAGAATAGTCTTTTATTTGTTAGGATAATTTTTATTTTCTTGTACTAGAAACACATCACTGTGTTCTCTTTTCATGATCTTTACTCATGAAAAATTTTAACTAATGAATGTTGTTTATTATGTTGTTGGTGTAATTACATAGTGTTTGGAAATGCTTGTGAATGATCATTATTACTAACATTTTTTTTTGTAGCTTTATTTTCACAATCCATGTATCTTCCCATTAAAGCACCCAATTTAAGGGGAGCTTTGAACAAGGGGGAGATAATAGCTCGGGCTCATTACATTCTGCATAGCCTCTTCTTTTTGTTGAGACAAAAAGGGGGAGAAAATATAGAACTTTGAAATTATTTATATTTGACTTTTCTGAAAAAGTCAAACTGCATACTTTGACTTTCTGAAAAAGTCAAACATCATGCATCAACTAGTGAATTCTTTGACTTTCATAAAAAGTCAAATCTCATACACTTGCATTATCATTTCCTTTTCAAGTTCTAAAACTAATATTTTTATAACTCTTGTACAAACTTGTTTCTTTTATAAAAATAAAATTTATATTTTGTCCTCAACAAAAAGGGGGAGATTGTTAATACAAATATCGTCATTAAACGTTATTTATATTTTTGATCTTTGCCTAAGTTTTGTTAACGACAAAAGTAAATTTAATTTATAAAAGCTTAAAGCTTGTCAAGTTTATTAGATATTAAAACAAGCTTTCTCAAACAATATATTCATCATTCAAGCATTTACATTTATGATTAGTAACATCTTGATATGACTCTAATCATTATGTATGATAGTAGTTTGTAGAATGTGTTAGGTTCTTAAAACCAAACACTACTTAAGCATTTGCATATTTCTATTAATAGTAATACAACATTTGACATCATGTATTACATCATGGAGATCATTGGAAGATTCCATTAGATATTTTGTGAAGATTTGTACTCTTCATATCTTGCACAATCTTACTTAGATAGAGTTGACTTTAGGCAAGATTTGATATCTTGACTGTCAGACTGGCGGTACCAATTTGGTACACGGGCGGAACCCTTTTAAGGGGTCCGCGGTCCGTGGACGCTCCTGTCCAATTTGGCTATAAATAGCAATGCCAAGCCAAGTAGTTTCTTATCCCTTTCTAACATACTCTCATACATATCTTCTCTCTAACCTTTCTAACTCAGTTTCATATCATATTAGTGATCTCTTTTGTAGCAAAGAAGATCAAGTCATATTCAAGCTTCAACGAGAAGTTGGAAGTCTTGTTTGTTTAGTGTTGTATGATCTAGTGTTGATCCATACTTCATTGTTGTATCATACCATCATAATCTTGTGAGTGTGAGTGGTTAGTATTTTAGTCCTCAAAATACATTGTGTGTGGGAGTAGTTGTACCCTTGGAAAGAACTCGACATCTAGCTTAGTGTCGGAAATAGTGTAAGCGAAGTGTAAAGGTTTTCTCCGCCGGTGAAAGGAGCTTGTTGACTAGTGAAGTTAAACTCTCGAGTGTGAGACTCGGGGAGTGGAGTAGGGCAAGGAAAAAGAGTCCTTGTAGGCCGAACCACTATAAACAACTTGTTGTGGTTTGATCATTTCTTTCCTTATTTACTTATTACATATTGCTTGCATATTTCATTAACATACTTAAGATCAATATCAATTGATCTTTCATTAAGTTTCAAAACAAAGTTTTTAATCGGTAAACTATTCAACCCCCCTTCTAGTTTTCTACACTATCCAATCCTCACAGGTCATAGCCTAAGCTCTAAGGGTCCTAAAACCTGGCTCTGATACCATAAATTGTAACACCCCAACCCGACAAGGGTAAAGATATCACAAATACGGTTTCATATCAGAACCTTAAGTACTATACAATAGCAGAAGCCTTTACAAAACTTACAAAAGAAAATATAAATAACTTAATAATCAAAATAAATCGAAGATCCCTATTTTCAAATCTTGCTCTCAGCTCTACTCTCAAACCCAGATCAGCTATCCCATAAGCTCATCTTGAATGCTTAACACCTGCCGCAGGAAAAGAAAATGCGGCTGAGCTTACAAAGCCCAGTGAACATATATATAAAATTTTGTTTGATTAGTGAGAATAAAGCAAAATTTTGAAAGTATAGTTCCTGTTTGTTGTTTCTTTCTGATAGATTCGTTAAGTTTCCGTTAGTCCTCATAAGTTTCGTCTGCTATTTGTTTTCTTAATGATGTTGGTTAATCACAGCTTGAAATAAAGTATGACCAACATGATGGTATACTCATGTAAATCTGGTCTGTTATAGTATGTTACTTGCTATTTGTATGTTATCTGTATGTGATAGGTTTTGTTGTGATTCTGGTTATGTGGTTGCCATGGCCCGGGACAGAATATTGTGACAATAAGAACTTGTTATGTGAAGCAAGTATTATGACGCCTGATCAACGTGATAATACCGAGATCATATAATTTGAACTTATTGAAATTATATGACGTCCGGGGAAATGCCTGTGGTTGATGCGTGAATGGACTTTGACTTGTATCTGTTATCTGGCACTCCCCATGTTCGTTTGAAATTCTGTACCTAATAGTGAGGTTTTCGTCGATATCTGTTACGTATAAGTTTTGTACGCTTGGAATCCGGAAATTGTTATGATTTGTGTGAACTACGGATTGCTATGTTTGCTCTAAATGTGAACGTCTCCGTGTACCCTTATTGTGATCATTGGATATTTCGTGAAGTGTTTGAGGAACATTAGATCCTTTTAGTTTGATTATCTGTGATTAGTAAGACCGTTAGAATTCATTCTGTCTATGTATATGTTTGTTCTCATCGTTAGAGATCTGCATAAGTTAGATCGTGTCGTTTGATTTTTCTGCATCTCATCTGTTCTCTGCCATTACCTTGATAAGTATATGATTATCTGTTGTAAGTATCTGACTATTAATTTGATTTCTGAAAAGTATGAGTTTGAAAATTCTGATAAGAATCCGTTTGTTCTAAAATAAGTTTCGCGTTTGCTCTATTCCTTGAAATTCTGAATTCCGATTCGTTTTCTGTTCTGTTCCGTCTTGTCCAATTTCGAGGACGAAATTTTCTTTTTAGAAGGGGAGAGTTGTAAAACCCTAAAAATATAAACGCATAATAAGACTATTTTACCCTTGAGATCAAAATTTTAAAAAACGTAAAATATAATAACGTTCATTTAACGAAATTAAAAACCTAACTTATGAATATTTAAAACCTAACAATAATGTATATTTAAGTAATCGACATTTTACGACGAAAATAAAAGATACGCATATAAACTATGTTGGGCCTCTCCTTATTTTGTGAACCGATTACCACGAGACCGAGTCGGGCTTGTTTGATATTTCTTTGGCCGAGTACTCATAAGTCATGGTGGTTCGAAATTGAAAGCCGAATAACTGACATGAACTTGGGCCTCGTCTTTTCTTTGTTTGTGATCCGATCGGTAGCCAACCTTCATGTTAGGCCGAGACTGTTTGTGAGCCAGTTGGGCTTTGAGCCGAGAACCAAGCCACCCCAAGGCCTAGACCCGATCGGGTATGTATATACACTATAAATACAAACACAACACATAGAATTGGAACCCTAGTCTACACAAAGTCACGGCACAATCTTTCTCCTATTTTCTGTTCCGATCGACCGGCTGCTACTCTTTGTGTTCGTGCGTGCGAGCTAACCAAGGTATAATTTTTCCTTAGTCTCAATTATACTTACATGCAAACGTAAACCATGAAGCCGTGAGGTGTGTTAATGAGCCACACGAATTAAACCGATTCAGGTGTTAGGGTTTTAGACAAGCTAATCGGACCATATGAATAAGTCGAGCCGTAGTAGTGAGACATGCAAACCTTGTCATGTACATATGTTGCGTGTTTTATGTTTTTCCAAAACCTAGTTAAGTACGTATCGATCATATATCACTAACCGTATAACAAGTAACATACCATGTCGCCACATAAAATCACGAATATGGTGTTGTATATATTGAGGTCAACGCATGGTTTGTAGGTCTTGATGGTGTCGATATACTTGCATCACACTTATCTTATAGCGTAGTTGTTGTGTCAAATGTATGCATGTTTGGAATATAGGGTCGACATGTGTGAGTTAATTGCGTAAAGACATGCATGAGTTTGAGTTAACTTCCGTTTGAGTTTTCATACGTTCTAGGTCAAGGTGGAAGTCATTAAAGAAGTAGCATGTCAATTAAATGCGTATTAATATGATAATAAAAGATTTGGGAAAACCCTAGAGCATTAATGGGAGACGAATAGGGTTAAGAAGCTAAGTGTGCTAATTCGTTATTTCATGTGAGAATGGTAAGTCTTGGAGTCATTAATAACCATTGATTAAGAGTAAAGGAGCTAGTACTAAGCGTGATGTAAACATGCGTGAGTTATGATTTTATGCAAGAAGTCAAGTGTCATGGATTAAATTAGAGTATGCATGGTCTCATTAAGTTTGTATTCGAACAATGTTACATGAGAGTCTTGGTCAATCACGTAAGGTATAGAAGTTGGTGTAAACTGTTGTGAAAGAAAGTCTTAAAATCCGTTCTTGACATTTGTAAACCCTATACTTTGAACGACGATCATATAAGCCCTCAAATAAGATGTTTGTCATATTAAACCCTTAAGTTTACCATTTATCATTTGTAATCCATAAGTTTGGCTAATAAATGGTTAAGATTTTAAAATGTTGGAATTCCGTCCGTCACTAAAAATGAGAATATCCTAATAACTCCAAGAATATTAATGAGATTAATCCGTTATAACTTTAATGATGCTAATAAGTATTAAATAAATCATAATCCGTGTAGATTCGTTGAAGGAGACGCGACGTTATATCTTTGTGTTCATTCATTCGTTTGCTTTCCTTTCATCGGCTTTAAGGTACAGATATTCTGACCTTTTCAGTAAAGGTTCCTTATGACGTTCTTTTCGTTAGCTTTCCTATTTTACTTATTAGGGTTCCCGAAGCCATTGCTATGAACCCTTTTCTGATTGTTTGATATGTTACTTGTGTAAAATACCTGTTCTAGTGAATTATACAATATCTGATTTGAACTTGTGTTATGAAGACTCTGATATGCACATTTGTTGAACCTTACTATGTTTAATTATGAACTCCTAATTATGAATGTATGATTTGTGACTGGGATATGAACTTCTGACCTCTGAATATTTGAATGTGAACCTTATGATATGAGTTATCTGATATATCATCTATTGAACTTTGTGTTTGATTATGATCAGTGTCATTTATGACAATTTGTTTGAACTAAGGTAGTTTGACACCCGAGCCAAATATTTCACTAGTCATGGGGGTTCCATGTTCGTGTCAGTGATGCACCTCTGACATGACTCTAGGGCAGTGGAGTGATGTTCTGCCACGTCCCTTTCCGTTATCTGATTATTGATAGTATGGCCACTATCTGTCTGTTGGGGCGTATGGATGCATCCTAGATCTGATCTGTTATCTGATATGATTTGTCTGGTGAATGATGTCGTGTGCAATACGCGTCTTCACAAATTCTGGGAGCTAGCTACTCCATTTGTTATTGAGGTCTCTCCTCATATTATATAAGATATTCCGAGGTCACCCCTCCGAATAAGAAAGTTACTTCTGATATGATATGTTCTGGGCTCGTGGTAGATAACTAAATCTGTATCTGTTATTTCTGTGTTGGATATTCTGTTTATGATTCCGTATTTGTCAATGTTCCCATTTACATACTGAATTATTATATGTTATTGAATGTGTTTATGCTTTGACATGTTTATGTGACTACTGTTTGCCATGCTAGGATATGATTAATATGCTTAAATGTGATTCGCATGTTGTCATCTGATTATATGTTAGTTTACCATTATGTGACCTTGTTGATCTGTATGATGATTATGCTAGTGTATAATTGATTGTTCTGTAAGTTCATTATGTATAATTGTTCAGATAATTCGTGAACTTTGATTATCCGTTGGTGTTCGTATCTGTTTATGTTTGATCTGCCATGTTTAAATTCTGTCTATACTAAAGTTTGATCTGGGAAATGGTTTAACTTATGATATCTGACTTGATAACTTGCTAATTGATATGCTATGTTTTTTTTGCTTATTTAGTTATAGTTTTCCTACTGTGTTTTCTATTTGTATGTGTGACTGCCACGTTTGACTGCTATTGTTCCGCTGCTACGATATTGGATAAGTGTGTTAAATGTAGGTTAATTGACTTGTGTAAAGGACATGTTTACTTCTAGTAGTTGTTTCTGCTAGCTTTCGGTATTTCGTTGACTTATATGTACTTAAATTGCCTGATTCATTAATTGCCTGTTGATTATGATGTGCTTCAGTTTGTGTCATCAATATGCTATGTGTTTGTTCTTATTTGTTGTTTGTTCTTCCGGATTTTTGTGTGTCTGTGTTTCCGCAGAATCCTCAGTGATTCATTATCCTCATTCCGCCGTGACTTCGTTATTCGTTTCTTTATTTCATTTCGTATTTCTGTTTTTGTTTAGTTTTCGTTTTGTTATATCTGTTCACTGGGATTTGTAAGCTCAGCCGCATTTTCTTTTCCTGCGGCAGGTGTTAAGCATTCAAGATGAGCTTATGGGATAGCTGATCTGGGTTTGAGAGTAGAGCTGAGAGCAAGATTTGAAAATAGGGATCTTAGATTTATTTTGATTATTAAGTTATTTATATTTTCTTTTGTAAGTTTTGTAAAGGCTTCCGCTATTGTATAGTACTTAAGGTTCTGATATGAAACCGTATTTGTGATATCTTTACCCTTGTCGGGTTGGGGTGTTACAACGAGTCTACTCGTTTTTTGCGATTTTGGGTTACACGTTTCTTATTAATAAACATGTTTTAAAAGGGCTGCATGAAACTAACTTAGTTATTCGTTTTATTTTGTTTTGACAACTATATGCAATACTTGTCAATTTTAATAAATAATAACTAGTCACACACTAATTAAATTATATTGATAACGAGGTGAACGGCCCCGCCGCATTGCGGCGGGTTTTCTTTAAAGTGGTCACGAACAGTGTAGGATAGCTTACATATACTGTTGCAAGTCATGATACTTAATAGTTAGAACTCGTTTTCGACATCATTAGTAAATTCTCAAGCTTCGAGTTACATAAGCGAAAACCATTACGCAGTTAGCGGAGAACACTACAAATTGTCCCGCGAAAATATGTTATGACATACAGAGTTTTTTTATTTGCACTAATAACGCGCGTACATATTACAATTTCTCCTTATCTATAGTTTAGAGAATCTGAAGTTGCAGGTATAGGTTCGCCCCCTTTTTTAATCAGCTGCAGCAAAAATGGACAATGTCAGCAACGATACCTGCATGAAGCCAAAAAGTCACAAAATCTGTTTAAGACAGGAACTAACCAACACAAAAAAATGTCCTTGTTTGGGTTAACCTCGCATGGGCATAATGCAACCATTTTGCTACAGAATCTATTCTTTTATGCGCGTGTGCTAGCATTCACCTCTCTATTTTCCATCGTCAACCTTTGTGCTCTGGCGCTTCTGTTTATCTGTGACTTACAACACAGCAAGTAGTCAGCCACTTACAAACATCGGAAAACAGTATAAAGTTCGATAAAGTAGTAACAATGAAGAACAGCGGTTCAAGTTCAACATTTGACTATCAAAATCAAAAGTTTTCTACTAAAGTCTAACATATGCAAATTTTTACAGTTTTAAAGTTAAGGGCAATCACACGACTCATAAAATCATTAAGATTTAAAAAAACAACATGGTTATGGGACAAATAATTTGATAAATCCCTAGCTGAATACAAAACAGGTTTGTCACCTTCGTTGGTAGCGTCATCGCTTTCAGGACCATTAACAACCAGAAGCGCTGGTGTTTGAGGTTCTATCGTACGCTTTCCGGGCTTCCGTTTGTATTAGTAACTTTCTGCAGAAGCACACGTGAAACCGCTCGATTCAACATGAGAAGAATATGTCACTAATATTTCATTTACGCTCACAAAAAAAGCGGCCTGTAAAAAATTATGGAGTCACAAAAATAGAATCACATAGTGTGACTGAAATGAACCCACAATTGAAGCATATGATTTCTTTTACCTCTTTAGTTGCAGAGAGATCAAGTTTCCGAACTGTTTGAAAGTGCAACATATGACATAAACTGGAGGAAGTTTATCAAAAGACGTATGCAACCTATTAAAAGGAACTCCGATAAGACAGTAATACGCGCGTATGTGCATCTTCAAGGAGCTTGTCACTATCGACTTGGTGAAAGAATCTTTTGTTGTTCGCGTAGCATGCACCTATACAAGTTGTACTCTGTGGAGAAGTCTTTTGTTCCATGCTTGAACAGCGTTGTGTCATCGAATTGAATCTTTCCACCTAGAAGTATACTTCAATTGCCAGTCGATGATGTTGATACACGATGTTGAGGATACTGACACCTGTCTAATCGCCCCCTCAGACCCCTTTTCCTGTGTCAAGAGTCTTTGTGCAAAGGTCTGCACCAGACATATTGCTAGACCATTGTCACAACGTAAGGAATCCGAGTGGAAAATGAGAACCGGGCAGTATCATAGACATCCCTTATCAATATTATCAAATGAAGATTAAACTATTATACTGAGTGGAAAGATTCCAATCGATGACACGACTATTTACTTGCGTAATGTGCGTCAATTAAAACTTTTGTGCACACAACATTACACTTGAATATTGTTGCGTCACTGATTGGGCTCTTTCCACTCGGGAGTACATTTCAAGCATCATTCACTAATGTTGAGACGCGATGTTCAAGATAGCGAGACCCATTTACTCGGCCCATTGAATTCCTTTTGCATTTGCAACGGCTTTTGTGCAAAGGTCTGGACCAGACGTATTGCTACACCGTTGTCACAACGAAAGGTTTTCGACGGGTGAATTAGAACAGGGCAATATCGTAAACATCTCATATCAATATTAGGAAATGAAGCGTGCAATATTCCGCCGGGTGGAAAGATCCCAATCAGTGACACGAGAATTCAGTTGGATAAGATTCTACTGCTACTGACTGCAAAAGTATGGATAGTATTAGAATTAGGACCTGACGACATAGTGATGCAGAAACAGTAGTTATCGGCTAACGCTATTTGGTGTGAAACAATGCGTCCCGTTTTCAACTTGGAGAAACAATCTTTCATTGTTCGCGAAGCCTGTACCCGGACAAGTTTTGCTCTGTGAGGCTTCCTTTTACTCCGCACCCGAATATTGTTGTGTCATCGAGTTGAATCTTTTCACTCGGAAGTATACCGCAATCGTCAGTCGATGATATTGACACGTGACGTTCAGGATAGTGACATTCGTCTGATCGCCCTTTCAAATTCCTTTTGCTGTTTCAAGAGTCTTTGTGCAACAGTCTGCACCAGACGTATTGCTAGACCGTTGTGACAACGAAAGGAATTCGAAGGGAAGATCAGAACAGGCCAATATCTTAAACATCCCGTATCACTATTAGCAAATGAAGATTGCAATACTCTACCCAGTGGAAAGATTCCAATCGATGACACCACTAGTTACTTGGATAAGATTCAACTCACGCCGGCTGAATAGATACGGAAAATTTCAAACAGCCGTTAGTCCAAAAAATGCAGCTACCCATGATTCTATAGTGGCATTCGAAACAGTATCATTTAACTATTGGAATTATGATGTATTGATATAGACACAAATAGATGGTAGTTGGTAGCTAACATGATTTGCTCACGTACCTTTTATATGCAGTATCCGCAGGTCCTAATCTAGGAAATAGCAAAAGTAACACACACGTGATAAATACGCGCAAAAAATAGTACATAGACGTACGTGTATTTGTCATTTAACCTACAGTTTCACTAACACGTCAAAACCAACAGGAAAACATAAATAATGCCAATGAAAGAAGCTCATATATATGTATACAATAGCGATACCAGGCAATCAAAATGGCTGCAGTCACACGTTCAATGTGGCTGCCCTGCCACGATGCCGGCCAAGGAAATGTATACGCGTTGGTCAGAATATTATCACCATCGCCTATAGACTGATTGAAGGCTGATCAGTATTCAACCAAGAAAAATAAATCCATGTACATCAGTAGCAGGACTCGTTTTTCTTGGCTGGATACTGACTGCAACATCAATTCGTCGAATAACGAACAGGAAAAGTGGAGACCACATAAGTACAGGACTGAGATCAGATCACAGTCATACAGCTAAAAAGGCTCAGGACTGCAATTTTTGAAGTGGTACTCAAAACCCCTGGCTGCAACCGTGAGGTCGCCATGCCAAGACATAGGTTTTGGTAAACAACACTTATAGAAACAGCAATTGTTTTCACGTTTCATCATCGCCTGCAGTGTAATCAAACGTCGTCGACAAACAGTTCTACACAACAGTAGATAACTTCGCAATAAAAAAAATTAAGAAACAACCTAGAATCAGCATGCAGCAACTAACCACGATCAAAAGAAGACAACATGCAAGAAGAATCCCAACCTACCTACTCAAATAACGCAACCAGAGAAACAATGAGAAAACCTTCGCCCAAAGTTAGCGAACGGTCACACATGTAACGGCTTCAAAAGGCACAAAAATTATCCGAATACGGGTCATAAGCAACAGCCCACGACGTGGCTCATTAGATGCCTTTTCAATAAGAAAACGATAACAAACAACCTTGAATGAACATGCAACAACTATTCACAACCAAAAGAAGATAACATGCATGAAGAAACCCGTCTCACCTACTCAAATAACGCAAAGAGTGAAACAATGAGATAACCTTCTTCTAAAGTAAACGAATAGCCATACATATAACGTCCTAAAATGGGCCAAAGCTGTAGGAACACAGGCTACAGCACACGCTCTAGCCTAAAGCCCACAATACCTCGCTTGCCAGTAACGAAAATAATAGTTTTTTAAGTAACCGACGTTTTGTTTCATATGTATAAGGCTCAGGTCAGCAATTAATGAAGTGGTATTCAAAACCCCATGGCTGCAACCGTGAGGTTACCACGCCAAGATACTGGTTCTGGTAAACAGAACTTACACAAACACCGAATGCTGACAACCCTCATCATCGCCTAAAGTGTAATCAAAACCCCATGACTGCAATTGTAACGCAACCAAAGAATCAATGAGCAAACCTTCGTCTAAAGTTAACAAACGGTCACACATATAACGGCCTCAAAAAGGCTAAAAAATGTGCGAATACGGGTCATAAGCAACAGCCCACGGTTTGGCTCAAAACCCACCATATCCCGCTTTCCACTAACGAAGATAATAATTTTTTGAGTAACCAACCGTCTGTTTTATATGTACAAATGCAGGACTCAGATCAGATGGACAGATTCCAATCGTTGACACAACTATTTACTTGCGTAAGACGCAACTCATATAACAACATTAACCGAGAAGCGCAGTTTGTCTCGCGTGCCCATCTCCTACGCATAACCCTGTAAAAAACCCCATGGCTGCAACCGTGAGATTACCACGCCAAGATATGGGTTTCAGTAAACAACACTTACACAAACACCAAACACTGACAGCTCTCATCATCGCTTACAGTATAATCAAAACCCCATGGCTGCAACTGTGTGGTCGCCACGCCAAGACACGGGTTCTGTTACATGTAATCGAAAATGTCACAATTGTTTGTGATGTAACTTTTTTCTCCGCACTAAAAAAAACTGCTTCGCAATTGAATAAACCTATTTCAAGAATTCTTTTATACATATAAAATAGAACGTCGGTTGACAGGTTTCATCATCGGCTAGACTCTAGTCAAAACCCCATGGCTGCAACTGTGAGGTCACCACGCCAAGATACGGGTTCTGTTACATGTAACCCAACCACTTGGTACCGCGCCTTACTCGATCATATAAACTACAAAACCAAAAACCCACATCACCAATCACAATTTACAAGAACCCCAAATCATGGAACTTAGTAAAATCAAACACAAATTAAGCAACAATAAAAAAACTGAACTTTAGTCCGTACCCTTTTTTTATGCGTGTACATGTATCAAGCGGTGATGCTAACCATTCGCTTAAGCTAACCGGGCAAAAAGCCCAATGCAACCGTGAGGTAGCCACGCCAAGACACGGGTTCCGTTACATGCAACCCTACCAAAACCAAAACCAATCATCTTTTTCAGTAAGTCACAAAAACAAACACTCGGTACTGCGCCTTACTCCATCATATAAACTACAAAACCAAAAACCCACATCACCAATCACAATTTACAACAACCCCAAATCATGGAACTTAGTAGAATCAAACGCAAATTAAGCAACAATAAAAAACCTGAATTTTAGTCACCTACCTACCAAATGGGTTTGATTAGTTGCCAACACGCGTATATAACAATCCCTTCAAGGCATTTCGCAGATCCAGAACACCACTTGCAAGGCGGTGGACGCTATGTAAGACACGTACCCCTTTTTTATGCGTGTACGTGTATGAAGCGGTGATGCTAACCGTTTGCTTAAACTAACCGGCTAAAAAGCCCAAAAGTATACCAGCCAACGGCCCGGCCCAAACCCACCATACCCCGCTTTCCAATCACGAACATAATAGTTTTTTAAGTCACCGACGTTCTGTTTTATATGTATAAGAGAATTAGAATTAATTTGTTAATTAGAATTAAATTTGTTAATTAGAATTAAAAGTTAATTAGAATTAATTAATTATTAATTAGAATTATATTGATAATTTGAAATGCATATTGGTTATTAAATACATAAAATTGCGTAATTACTTGTTAATTGAGATTGCCATGTTTTATGTGTTTTCCGGCCACAAGACCCACTCAATTGCTTTTAGTGACGGTCTTATGGTTCTCCGTTTGGGGAAGACTCGTAAGAGTACTTACTTTGTCACCTAATTGTATGCTTATATGTTTGTGATTCCTATATGTGCATTATTACTTGCTTTGTCACCTAATTGTGTGCAATATGGAATAATACATATCGTAACCATAACATTAATATTGGTTTTTATTTACACGCCTAAATAACATGCTCAAGTGTGACCTGCTATTTGATTCGTGGAAAAATGTTTTTGTAAAATAAAGTGACCTAATTTAATGAAACATGTTTTTAAGAATTTAAAAATTAGACGCTATGGACACTTGGGATGTACGGCTCACCCACTAGAACAAACTCAAAAGGGGGTTCAAAGAGGTGCACACAGTCGCACCGAAAGGATGTCTAGGTTATTGCTTCAGCGCTTACCTGGTCCTCTGCCTTCATGTGCGTTCGATTGGAGCTACCGTGAACCATGATGATCACTACAGTGTCATTACGAAAAGTTTTTAAAATTAGTGCTACAAAGTTGTTTTGCATGCTTCTTTGTACATGACTTTTACCACTTTTATGTGTGCATATCTATTTGTTAATTTTAAGTCTATGCCATCCAACTATGAACACGTGCATTTGGATTGACTTCTCTGGTCAGACCTAAGGGCCTTTCCAAGGTTGTAAAAATCGCTAGGCGCTAGTGAGGCAGTTGGGTAGGGCCTAGCGATTAATCGGTTAGGCGGGGATTAATCGGATTGGAATTTTTATGCATAAAATTATAATTTTAGATATTATATTATATTATATGTATGAGATAAGTATAGTGCATCAAATTTAAAATATTTCAAGTGTTCAAATATAAAAATAATACATAATTCTTCAAATTTCAAAGTCAAACATAGATATTACTCGGTTTGTTAACCATTTTTAAGCGATTTTGTCTGATTTTTAAGCGATTTTGTTGACCAATTTTTAAGTGGTTTTGTCCGATTAATCGGTTTATTGACCGATTTTTAAGCGATCTTTGACCAAACCGATTAAATAGGCCGATTATGATAAATCAAGGCGTTTAGTGAGCGATTAGCGATTATGCGGGGATTAATCAGCCGCCTGGACCGATTTTTACAACAGAGGGCCTTTCCAACACATGATAATTATTTCGCTTTGGTCAGACATCTGGTTATTTTTACACGTTCATACTTGGTCGACTTATTTCGAGTTGGCTTGCTCAGACCTTGAACCCGAGGCATAAGATGAACTAAACATTCTCATGACATTATTACTTGTTAACTAATGTCTTGAACAGTCTCATAAATCTAAGAGTTGCATTATGTAATTAACGTTCGTCGCTTACCTCTTGTCCTATTTTTTTACGCCCTGGTTAGACCTTTGGTAATTAAGTGGGAGTGCAAGATGGATCTTAGTCTTAATTAGTAATTAATTGGATAGTTAATTCTTTTAAGAATGTAATTATCAAAAATACTAGAATTGAATTTTTTATATTTTGATTAATTGTGTTATTGCAACATAATTTGTAAACAAAGTTGTTTTTCTTTGAAAGACAAACTTAGTCTCTTTTCCTAGTAAGAAGAGTGAGACTTATATCTATCTTTTCTCCTTAGTTGAGAAACTAAGATAGGATTACAAATTGATAAACTCATTTATGATCTTTCATTACCCTTTTGTGGTCTAGAGTTAATTGAAAGATAGAATATTTTGTATAACTAGAAACATTGTGTTTAGAGCTACCAAAATAAATAACATCATGCACTTGTCACGATGTACGAGTTTAAACCGCAAAGAGTAAAGAAATTACTAGGATATTTGCAAGGTAATTTTCTTGGACTCTTGTATATTCCTAAAGTGCTAAATACCCTTGGGGCTTTGTAGACGATAAAGGAGGAATTGCATGCTAAAGATTCAAGTTAATTGAATGAAAGAATTGCTAGTCCATTGTCTTCATAAGTAGAACTTCATATACGCTGTTCAATACCTAAGTACATGCTACTCGTAGGCATTTGAAGAGAATAGGAAAGTATATAAAACTGCTATATGCTTTTTACTGGAAATGTAACACTTACAAGGTTGACAAATCCAGTGGGAGCAGTTGCATTTTATTACTGAAATATCATTCATGTAATGTTGTCAATTTCAGTGGGAGCTACGGGATTTAGTTCCTGTTAGTCACCCATATCATTTCAAACTAGCTTTGAAATAATTCATTACTTTCCGAATATGAACAACTATTGCTTAAAGGAAAATTGCATTTTATTTTATCAGATAACTCGTTGCCTTCCTGTTGTTGCTTCCTGAAGTGTTATCTATAGAATAATAATCCACAATTCCTTATTAAAGGTTATGGTTCTAAAACTACTTATGATATCTATGACATTATCATATCGTTTGAACAATCAATCACGTGTTGTTTGTTTGCATAATATGATGTTGTACCTTACACAAGTCGGAGAAATCTCAAAGTGTGTGCAAGGAACAACAATATTATTGGTATCTCTTGACCGCAAGGTAAAGGAAACCAATAATTCTACTAGGACTTAAACACATTAGATGTTTAATGCCCTACTACATGTAAACAAGAATTCTACTAGGACTTAAACACGTGAGATGTTTATTGCCCTATTACATTCTAATAATGATTCTACTAGGACTTGAACATGCTAGATGTTTGTTGCCCTACTACATTCAAATGTCATGATATTGTGTATAGATACTTCAACATTAGACTACATGTTTTAGTCAACATAATCATGGTTATATGATAATGATCATAATTCTGAAGTATAAAATTAACTTGAAATTACTATAGAACTCAAGAGTTTGCGTTCATGATTACTTTTGTTAGTATAATTATGCTTACATGTTAAGACATAATTATAAAGTCCTTGAATTAATCAATGACTTATAACATAAAGTATATATAGTAAAAGAGTTATGTCTTCAAGTTAACACATAAACATAAGGCCTTTGTATTATTCAAAGACTTATAATGTATTATTGAAATGTTCTGTTTTCTTGTTAACACATGAACATATAATTCTTGAACAGTTATGTCTTCTTGTGAACACGTGAACATAATCATGTTTTCTTGTATTGTTCAATGAATATACATTATTGCATGCACTTGGTTCGTAAATACTTTATATGCAATTTGGCTCGACCCAATTGACAAGTATTTGGTCCAAAGAGAATTAAGTTATCTATAGAATTCTGATATAGTTTCACAATTCTAATAACTCATAGGATACCACTTCATTATGGTATGTCTAATGTGTTGGATCAAACCTTATTCATATTGTTTGGTTCATGATAAGCTTTAATTGCTCTACCTCCAAAACATATCGAGGTTAGAAATTGCGTGTGTCATGGATACACTCAATAGAGTTCAAACCTAGAAGGTATTCAAGACAACACATAACTGAAAACCCTAATTAATTAGGGATTTTAGTTTTTCCACTCAAACCAATTGAATCCTAAATCCTTTTGGATTTTTTGTTTTTCTACACTTCCTAGCTTGAAGATTGTAGTTTTTGTGTTCTTCCTAGCTTAACGAAACACAAAGCTATTGCTAGAACTTTTGGTTAAAAAGTGATACTAAATTAGAGTTTTTCAATAAACCCTAATTTGAGTTGTTGGAAGGAATTCCATTATGTCTTGATTTAAGTTCTGAATTTGTTAAAATCTTATGAAGCATTTTATTAACAAATCTTGAGATGAGAACAAAAAATGTATTTTGTGGTTCTCCATAAAGAACAATTTATTGTTGCTTAAATACTTAGTATTTAGAGAATTGTCTGTACTTATAAAAGTAAGTGGGAGTATATACATATCTCAAAGTTTTTGAGAACAAAATACTTAACCTTCTAAAATCCACTTATTAATGTCATACTAAGGTTAAACATGAAAATGTTGATCGAAGTATAATGATTACTCTCATTCATAAATCTGAAATGATGCCTCATCACTTGAGTGATATTTTATATCAATGCTGAGAAATATAAGTTAGAAGATTATTGTAAATCAGCTAACTAGTAAAATATATTATCACATCTTAAATCTGATAAATGTTTTAGAACTATGAATGATAAGATGCAGTCCTTAAAAGGCAAATCGAGTTTTGAGCTTGATTGTTATTTTGCCTAACAGTTAACCTATGAGGTTGGAATAGTTTCTTTTGAAGAAAGACTCACAAGGACAAAATTGTATACATGTTAATGCATGGCATTTAATAAAAAGATTTTAATCATACTTAAGCAATTGACTGTGATAAAATTTTCTTATATATATACACGCATTAATTATATAAAGATAATAAATTGTCATACATGATTCCATGTATGTGGAATATGGCAATTAAGATTTTATAACTCTTTCTTTATAATTACCTTTTGTGAGGACGGTGTGTAATCAAAAGGGTTATATTATCTTTATATAGTATACAAGATTTATGCAATCCAAGTTTTGGATTAAATCATGCATCTAGGAGCTGAGATCTTAAATTTAATTACAATATGATTTTGATTAAATTAAGACAACTCTTGAGTACATCTGACATTGAGTGGGAGCATTGTGTTTTCCCTTAAAATTTACATGTTGAAGATATCATTTTGTTTAAGCTAGATATTGATCCTTAAGCTTGGAATGAAACTTCACTTGAAATTTAGAGAATAAAACAAACAACCTTGGAATAAATGTTTATCTGGAATAAACAAATGCGGAAAAGTAAGTCTGACACAAATGCAACATATCATTTGAGCAAGTCTTAAAATGGTATATTTCACTTGGAATAATTTACATGGATGGAAACCTTGTGTTTTCATGTATATATTATATTGTGTATAAGAGTAGTTGTTGCTTTTGGACAAGAACAAAATGAGGTGACAACAACAATATCTAATTGAGAGTGTTTAGATTATTGTTTTTATAAATGTTTACGAATTATAAAGCATAGTGTTGTATAAGTACAAATGATGCTAGAGGATTATTTATACTAGTTGTAGTAGGATTTTATCATTTATGATAAATCTGCTAACTAGTTATGCTCAACATAGAGCATTGTTGCATTACACATTAAGGAATGAGAATACTTTACACTTTTATAAACTGTAAAGATGACTGTCAGTATGTCGTTGATTTTTAATACCCTCATGCAAGGTAGGGCGACATCTCCATACTATAACTCTTGCAATAGTATGAGCATATGAGATAAGACACTCATCTTATATTTCAAATCACTCACTATATGTGAAATTTGAAACAAGTATTCGAAAAGTTTAATCAGATGACTATTTAGTTTTTCTTTTAAAAAAAGGTTGAGAATGTTGGAAACATTAGGGTTCAACTTACTAAATGAGTTTCATGCATATCTGTTTTAGTATTTGGATAATTGGGATTGAAAAACAATTTTTACTTTATGATGAATAAAAATACTTGGTATTTGTTATTCATTCATATAATAATTGTTATCCTATATTTGCATGTTTAATCCTTGAATAATATTTTATTATTCTAAATATGTCCATTGTCGGTTAACAATATGGGAATATTGTTATGTAAGGCAAATGTAAGTGTTGGTTATATTCTAACGAGAATTTGGATTGTTCCCGCCAAACTCATATGTATTCACTAGAGATGCATATTGGATTCCCCAACTTTCAAACATTTACTTTTGGATCCTTGTCATAAGTAAAATATTGAAAATGGTTTGTTATCTTCGTCCTTAGACTTGAGATGCAAGTAAGTTCTGTTATGTGTGGATATCATTTATTTTAAGTATACGCAAAACGCTATCTGAATAAGGTAGTTATAAAGGCTATATTTCGGAGTGATGTGATGCAGCATCTACAACACTTGTAGTCAATAAAAGATTTGTTACTTCACTTGATATGTGCATAAAGATACCATGGCGCCTCTCCAGATTTAATCAGATAACTGTCTGGCCAGACCCAAAGGGTAATGCAAGATGAATCGTGATTACATTTGGTATATCTGAATTAAAATCTATAACGAGATTCTAAATGGTTAAACTATATGGAATGATTTAAGATCCATTATCCATGGTTTAACGGTATCTATAAAAAAGGATGATTAAAGCAAGACATTGAATGACCATGCTACTGAGAAACTTTTACGAAACTATTCTCTCAGACACTTTTAGTTAAAAAGCGAGTGAGAGCGTTTGCTAGGCGTTTTTGTCGTTAGTTTTGTGTGCCATTCGACACACAAACTCCCAAGTGGGAGCTGTTGGTTTGTGGAAGTTGAAAACACGACAAAACGATTAAAGGTGTGTGAGCCAATGGGGGCACACGCGATAAATACGAGTATATGTGTAGAACGTTAATAATACTTGAATAAACATACCCGTTATTTGACCCGATCATGAATTCGAACCATGGGCTGTTCTTGGACTTGACATGGGACGAATTGGGTTTGCCATGGGCCTTGACAACTCACTGATCGGGCAGGAAAGGGAGCACGGGCTTTGGCTTGGGTTTGGAACTTATTGAACAAGTTTAGACTCCAACTGGGAGTCGGTCTTGGTTTGTATATATACAGACACAACTCCTCAGCCAAAGTCACGCATAATCTGACATTCTCAATACCCTAAAACTGATCCAAAAATCTTCCCAGCCAAACTCTTTGTCGACTAGCTTCAAAAGTCGATTAAGGTTTTGTTTAATTTGTTCCTGAACTTGTACTCGATCAAGGTGAATAGGTCTCGATCAGTTGGTGGTATTTTGTTAGTGATTCCCTGTTGAATCGCAGCATCAAAGAGTGTGTTTGGTGTTTCTTGTCGTGGTCAAGATCTCGGACAGAAGCAGTTGATATCGGACACGACTTGTTCGATATCGGGTAGAGCAGAAAACTGGTTTTTGGCTGTTCTTGGTTCTCGAGCAGATTGCAAGCAGGTTCTTGGGTTTTTTCTGTTTGTGTATTATTCAAGGATAGAAAAATATGTTCGATGTTTTGGTATAAGTGAGTTGGGGTTGAATTGGACACAACTTGACCCGACCCGACTCGTTAACTATTTGAGTTGTTGAATTTTTGCTAAAGATGGGAACCACTTTGGATTTACGGCTGAAATATTGTGTCATCGTAAAAAAGTACTTTGAAAAAAGATTATCGCCAAAAAATATATAATCACACGGGTACCTGTCGCTGCAACGCGCGAGTACCCGGCTATAATCTTAAATAAGGTAACCAATCTATATGTTTTCTATTCAAACAAAGCAAAAAAACAAAACACATCCATGTCATTCCATCTTGGCTTCCTGATCTACATCTAGTCTTGTCAACGCCTACACATAAGCATTTACCAATTTATCAAGAAAGATGGAAGACAAAATAAAATTACAAAACATCTTCTCATATTTACAGACACACACATAGAATGATGGTGCAAAGTAGGGGGAAGTTGTATAAGAACACAAAAGGGTACCAATAAAAAGGTAATAAGCACTACGCAAAAAGACCGAGTCTAAGATGTTTTCTTCCTTGGTTTTAAAGAGACCTAGAATATACGTCTAAACTTAGTTACCCTACTAATTATCTAAAGACACCGTTGAATGAGCACTAACATACCTCAAACTGAATGACAGAAGACCAGGGAGGGACCTATGACCCGTTGTTAGATACCTAATCAAAAAGAAAAACTCAGTAATTAAGAAATCGACAAGAGCCATGAGGGCTGAAATGAAGAAAAAAATGCAAGCAAGAATATTTGTAAGAAAAATGATTGTTGTATGTAACAAGTGAAAATTTAATAAAAATGGCTCTTGGTTCTAGCAAAGTGATATGGGAGAACTGTTAAGTGGATGAGACTGAATAAACCGAAAAATTTCAAGATAGACCTTCACTCGATACAACTTAGAAGAACATTGATACTTAGACATTTTGAAAGTTCCATAAAAAAATAATTTAATGGTTACAACCTATATAAAGCAACTAAGCCTCTCCTATAATCGGGGAATTCTGAAGATAATCAATTAATGGTTATAGGGGTTATTGGCCAACTACTCTAAATTCACATAACAATAATCATAATGTCAAATAAAGACTACTGAAATACATAACTATCTTCAAATCACCATAGCCACACAAAGGATTAACACTTAGGGGCTGTTTGATAAAACCTAATGATTTAGCACTGAATCATTTACAACTCTGAATGAATTAGATGCTCTGTATGAATTTGATTCTGAATGAAAACAGATTGTTTGATAAGTATTCTGAATGAACAAATTGAATAACGTAAATTACTTTCTTAACCTTGCGTATAATATGAACGAAATAATACATTATTAATATTTTCATATGTTCTAAAGAAATATTTATGAGAATCATACTCTGCCCTCTGTAAGTTCGAATGGAGCTACTTAGTAAGCCATAAAAGTACAAGCTCATCTTAAGGGCGAATTAGTTTTAATTCCATGCGCCACTTCGGTGGTAATTATCCGAAACACTAAGTGTTTACACTTATGCAAAAGTACGGTATAATGGATGATAATTAACGCTAAATTCCTTGATTGGTGAACCCAATACCTCAATCAAGACTTTGATAATTTGATCTTTATGAATTGGTAATAAAAAGTTTTTTATTAAAATTATGCTACAAGATGAATGCATGACATCTTTGTACATATTTGATTTGACCACATAAAATCAAAACTAGTACCCTTTTAAATTAAGGTATATGCCATCTAATTAAAAGGAACACTTGAAGTTGCAATTTAAGTCATGAGAGTACTTGGCTAGATTGTGATGGAGAGGTAAATCTCTATGTTAAGTGAGACCTTACATGGACATATTTGCAGTTCTTTAAGTTAGACACTTAAGTTGAGTAGGAAGTGAGATCTTGGACTCAATGGCATAAGATGGGATGAAACATGTTTATATTTGCAATAGCGTTGGAAAATATAAATCCCATAATGTTCTAGGAGTTGGAAATTGTTTGTCAATTAATGTTCGACAGATTACCCTATTATGTGCTTTCGTTACTAGCAGATCAACTGATGTAATGGAACTACGATAATTTGGATCCTAGTTTTTGAGAAAATTCTATGGTTATATGAATATTACCTTGGGTATTTTATTTTCTTGAAAAGTTTAATTATCGAAAATACTAAAATTAAATTTTGCTAATTCTTTAAATGTATTAATGCAACATTAAACCGTAAACGTAGGTTATTCCTGTATTGGTAAAATTGATCTACACCTGTAAGGGTTTTAGTAGAGTCAACGTTACTAAAAGAATAAACCTAGTCCTCTTTTCACGCGAAAGAGTGAGATTCAACCCTATCCCTTTTCATGAATGAAGAAAGGTATGATAGGACAATTAGAATTGTCTAAATTCTAAATACATAACTCGTAAGCAAATTTTAATAGTTAAGAAAATTGCATATTTCTGAGTTATTAAATTAGAAGCTAGACTAATTACTGTATAATTGGTAAAAGACAAACTAGCATATTTTATATAGTTGTTGTGCTTTGACCATTTAAAAGTACTACTTACAATTGTTGGAATAGTAGAACTATTAAGAAAGAAATTGCATGCCCAATTTTTCAAGTTAATAGCATTGATGGATAAATTCATCATCTACATAGTAGAATACATTCTTTTAAGTACATAAGTAATTGTTATGTATGGACTTTCTCAAAGGTGTAGGAAGTAAATAGTACACTATTTTCTTTCACTGGTTAATGAAACACTTACAATGTTGTCCAATCCAGTGGGAGTGTTGTGTTCTTATTACTGAATAAGGAATTAATGTAATGATCTCTTATTCAGTGGGAGTTACAAGCTTTTTCATATTGGTAGTAACCCAGATTATCTCTAGAATGTCTTAAGATAATTACTTTCCACTTGTAGACACTTATGTTTTCAAGGATAGTCATGTATGTTTCCTTATTAGACAATGAAGTGGTTCTACATCTACTAGTTATGCTAATATCAATGACACATTCATATTAGTCACATAAACAAACATATGTCGTGTTGTTTATCTGCTACATGATGTTGTTCCATGCACAAGTGGGAGAAATCTATATTGTGTGCAAGGGACAACATATAGGTATATGATTTAAAGGATTCTCTTGACTGCAAGGTAAGAGACTAACATTCTAATATAACTTGTACATATCTAATTTAAGAAACACTTGGTGTTGCAATTTACGTCATGTGAGAACTTGGCGAGATTGCAACAACAAAGTAAATCTCTATGTGAAGTCAGACCTTACATGGACATATTTACAGTTTCTAAATTAGACAAGTATTTATAACGTGTGTCAAAATGATATATAAGACTACTTCAAATTAAATATTTATGTATTAGTAGAATGACATAAAATTAAATGAAGTAATCTAATCCTACTTCAATTTGTTTATTTATGTATTTTGGAATGACATAAATGAAAAATAATGTAGTCCTACATTATTGTGAAGTAAATAAATTAACTTGAAACTACTATTGAAACCAAGAGTTGTGTTCATAATTACTTTAGTTAAACATGTTTATGATTCATTGTAAAGACATAAACATAAAGTCTTTTAAGACTTATAATAAAGTAAGACGTTAACTTGTTATGTTTTTTTAATTAAGACATATACAAGAAGTCATTGAGTTGATCAATGATTTATAACGTATAATGGGATTATAACAGTTTATGTTTCTTGTTGAAACATGGATATGAAGTGACTTGGTTAAAAGGTACTTGTGTTATAAAGCATGTAATTGGCTTGGAAAGTCTATTATACCATTAAGTTGACTTAGTTGGTAAATAGGTAAGCCAAAAAGAATATGTTTATCTTATATATTGTTAGATTGTCTTACAATATTAAATCCTAATGAATACCACAAGTTGATGGTATGTTCAGTTAGGAGAATCAAACTCTATTTGATTTGTTTGATTCATGATAACCATAACTTCTTTCTTAAAAAGTAACAAGGTTAGAAAATTGAGTATAGATTGAATATACTCAATATGACTCCAATCTAGAAGATTGTTAAAACACCATTTCATTATGGAATGTGATGAATCACATTAAGTTTTAAAATTGAATATTCTGAATTTGTTAAACTATTAATGAATAGGTTATTAACAAAGTAAAATCAGGAATTATCAATGTGTATTTGTAATGTCCCAAAAAGAGAACAATGTAGTTTTGCTCTAATTGCTAAGTATATATAGATAGTCTATATATTACAAAAGGCAAGTGGGAGTTTTTTATCTTGAAAGACAAAATTACAAGATACATAATCTTCTAAAACACACTAGTAAATATCATGATGAGGTTAGACATGTAATTGATAGACCTCATGATGATGGAATTTTCATTCATAGATCTGCAAGGATATCTCAGATATTTGACTTATATGCTGAGAAATATGAGTTACAGGATTATAGTAAACCTGATAATCATTATGATGGATTACCAAATATTGAATTGGGAAAATTACTCATACTATGAATGTTAAAGATGCTGTCCATAAAGATAATCAATTTTTGAAATTTGGTTTATCTTAATAGTTAGACTAGAGAATGGAAATGAGTTTCTTCAAAGAGATGAAAAACCCTAGTGGTTTGAATTTCTATGTAGAAATCATATGGATAAAATATTGTACACATATTTAATGCATGACAAGATTATTAATCATACTTAAGCAATTAATTATGATTGAAAATTCTTTTCAAGACACATTAAATATATAAAGATGATAATTGTCATACAAAATTTTCATTAATATGAAATATGACAATTGGATATCAAAATTCTTTCTTGAGAAATTACTTGAGCAAGGACGGTAAGTAATTGAAAGGTTTTTTTGAATTCATATAATCTTTGAAAGTGTACGAAGTGCAAATAATTCATGAATGGATAAATGCATGCATCTATGAAATTATTCTTATGTTTAATTATTAAATCCCATTTTCGATTTATAATTAAATAAGATAAATTTTAAGTATTCCTGAAAGCTAGTGGGAGTATTATGTTAAGGTTTTAAATCTTATATGTTGTATAAGCTAAATGTTAAGTCTTAAGTTGGAATGAACTTCACTTGTAAGATTTAAGAATTAAAAATACAACCTTGGAATATATGTTTATTATTAATAAACATGTGCAGTAAAATAAATGATTCTAATAAAACATGATATATTATTTGGGAAATGGATAAATATCTTTTAACAAGATAGAACGTGAATGAAGTCTAAGTTTGACCTGTAGATTCATCATGTACATCATGTTGTGTATTAAAATTGTTGTATCATTCTTGAATAAGAAGTGATTTGACAACATTGATATCTAACTAAAAGTTATTAGATAACTTGTGTAATGAATATTCTAAAAGAATTACATCCTCAAAACCTGGAATTGCTCCTAGATTCTATGGATGAACAATACATCAAATGTTGTGCAAATTGTCATCAGCTTTAAAAGTTAGGAAAGCATCAAACATTACACAATAAGATATTAAAGTTTACGAATTTTTAATGAGCATATTGTTGTTTGTATACAATGATGCTGGTTTAATTGAGATGACACTCAATACTAGTCATGGTAGGATTTCAACCTTGTTAATGGCCATGTGAACTAGTGGTGCTTATCTAAGAGCACAGTTGCATTATACATTAAAAGAATAAGAATACTTTAAACTTTAAAATGTTTGAAAGTTTAAATTGTCATAAATTGGTGATAGAGGATGTCACACACTTTATGAATTATTATGTGGATTGGTGAATGCACACATACAAGGACTTCACTAATTGAATTCTTGAAATAAGTATTCTCAAAATTATGATAGATCAAGTTGGTTGATTTATGCTTGTCAACAAGTATGATTGTCATTACTTGAGGCATAATTCATCAACTGGAATTTTCATGCATTGATCTATTTGGTATTTGGATAAGGGATGTTAAACAATTGTTATAATATAAATCAAATACTTGGTATGTTTGATTTTATAATATATTGTATCCTATATTTGCATGTTTAATCCGTGAATAAATTTATTTATTCTAAATCGTCCGTTGTCAATTAATGATATTTGAGTATCATTAAACTAAGACAAATCTGAGAGATATGGTAGAATGTACTTGAAAGTATATTGATGAGAATGCATACCAATTTCAGATGATATTCAATTAATTGAATATAGGACTTATCCCAACTACATAATTTACTTTGTGGATATTGTTATAAGTAAATTATGAATAGTTATCCTCAGACTTGAGATACCAGATAAGTGTCATGAATGTAGTGCACTTCTGTGGAACAACTTAACGCTATACGTAACTGGTAGTCATAAGGGTTGTTTCCTGAAGTGTTGCAAAGTTTGTGGGTTATTCTCGTAGTCAAGATAGAATTTGTTCCTTCAAATTTATTTTGGAGTTTAATACTGCTGGGCCCCTCGTAGGGTTGACAAGATGTTTGCATGGCCATGCCCAAAGTTCTCCCCTGAATATGTTCAGAAGATTTGGTAATCTTGTTCAATCACTAATAACGAGAAACAGAATGGTTAAATAAAGAATGACTTAATTCCATATCTTTATTTAACATGGTATTAGAAACAAAAGGATAATAATAATGAGAAATCATTAAAAGGTTTTCCAGGAGCCTTGCTCGAGTTGTACTAGAGGCATCGAAGTGTTGCTAGACGCTAACCGAATGTGATCACTCTATTAAGATATATCCAAGTGGGAGATGTTGGTTTTATGGATATAAATTAGTAGACGTGAGTTAGGATCGAACTCGAGACTATGGGATTGCACACTTTACGTATGAGAATTTAAAGTTAATAATTAAATATAAATGTTATATTTATTTATTTATTAAACGAAATAACTAACGAACGTTAAGTAATTAATGTAATGGATTAACGGGCGTTAAAGGTATTTGGAAAAGGACTAGATTGCAAAGTTTGGAAGATTCCGGAACCCCTTGTGGAGGTTATGAACCGATCGGCCTAAGGGGATAAGGAAACAAGCCAAACTTGTTCACCAAGTTAGTTGGGTATATATACAAGGCTTAGGGTCTTGATTTTGCATCTCTTGTATTCATTAAGCTAAACCTAAAACTTTGTTTGTGTGTTTTCTTAATACAAACCGATCGTACATCCCTTTAGGGTGTCGATCTTCAAACCTTTTCCACACCAAGTTATTTGTTTGATAAAAACTAGCATTACTTTAATTTGGTTTAGTACGTGTGTACAAGAACATAGTAATAACATACTTTTGTTATTATCTTGGATTGAATTACAAAACGGTAAGGGGTAATTCTTATAATCCTATAAACCCTAATTAGGGTTCATCCAATTGCTAGTTTGTGGATTTGATTCTTGTTCGGCTAGAATCAAGAAAAGGTACGCATACTTTATTCTTTAGTTAATTAATTATTCATTATATGTTCCTATACGCTTCCGCACTTACTTTGATGTTTATTGTTTATATTTATGATTTGTCATGTTATATAATTCCAACATTAGGTTCTTCACTTTTTGTGTTCGTATCAAAAAAGTTTTATATAATAATTGATCACAATTTTCCAGCAAATGCAATACGTGTTCACAGTATAAATTTAATTGATATGAAAAACATGATAATAAAAGAAATATTAGAAAATGATAAAGAGATACTTGGATGGAAACAACCTGAAACAAATAAGTTGCATTGTTTAAAGAACAATAATAAAAAAAGAAGAAATAGTTGCATGTAATGTTGTGATAAATGGACGTTGAATGATGGAGCATGTACTTCCAAGCAAAATGATTAAGAACTAAATGGAATCTTTCAGAGCCCACCATAATATTATCAAACATGTAATTCTCTGACCGACCCAGAGATTGACTCTGAATTACTCCATTCAACAGCTATCAAACACCCCCTTAGCCTTGCAAACACAAAGGATTAACACTTCGCCTTGCAAATACCACATCCTACGTGACTACCTAATCCCGCAATCAATGCTCATAGTTACAGCTAAATGCATACTACAAAAGTAAACAAACAGTCCTCCATATACTAACACGAATCAAGCTTTTACCTTCTGGAAGCCAACCATAACCACGTTGAGAAAGCGTAAGCATAGAAGTCATCAATGCCGAAGCAGTAGCCCTGTGAAACGGTTGCAACGATTCCAAACAAGCACTCAATTCAACTCGAGAACTAAGCACATACAAACAAACAAAAAAAAAAACACAATACCCATAATAACAACATTTCGATACTAATCTTACAACACAAAATTCACTATAAATTCCATAAAGTTAGAAACTTTATATTCAATACTCATTAATTATCACATATCATTAAAGGGTACTGATAAAAGATTAAATTTAAACTATACACATTCACTATAAGATACATAAAGTTGCAACTTTATGATCAATTTTCACTAATTATGACAAGGGAAATTATTTGGATGTCTAACTCATATATCTCTTATTGTGCCTAATTCATTCATTGTTTAACACATAGATTGCATAATT
The DNA here is from genome assembly GCA_019973895.1 of Chrysanthemum seticuspe. Lineage (NCBI taxonomy): Eukaryota > Viridiplantae > Streptophyta > Magnoliopsida > Asterales > Asteraceae > Chrysanthemum > Chrysanthemum seticuspe. The sequence continues at coordinate 343,022,496 of BPTQ01000006.1, forward strand.
TTTTATTTTCTCTCTCCTCAAACTTACCATTGATCTTGCCAAGTGTACGGGGATATTTTTTAAGCATAAAATTATATATGTCAATCACTACTCTTATCACAAATCAATTAAAGGATTAAGATAATCATGTTAAGTAGCATATCTCTTATGGTAATTTAAAACGATAAAACTTACATTCATATTTACTAAGATTACCAACCTACTTTCCAATATGTATCGAAGCGAAATTTTTAGGTTTTGTTCGCTTTATAAACAATCAACTTTCAAATTTCGTCATGATATGATCCATTTTACTAACATGACATAGGTACTATTATACTTGCTAAGGCGCTTACACATTAGCAAAACATATCATACCGAGATAGCGCTTACACATTAGCAAAACATACCATACCAAGATAGAATGTGAAAGTTGTTTGCTCAAAACCATTTAAAACTTCAAGTGCTATCATTTTTGTAGGTGTCGAATAGAGCGGCTGGAGCTATATCTTCTTGGAACGAATGGTGTATAAATCCAAGTTTGGCTTGCAAATTCTGAAGTTTTGAATTTTTGGTTGTGATGCCATCTGTTTAGATTCGATTGCTTCGTGTTCTAATAGTCTTAGTGTTGTGCTCCCTTTCTAAACTCTCATATGTGTATTGTATTATGCCTTATTGTATCGACGCATGGGAGGGAGCATTAAGGTCTTTTGTTTCAGTTGGTTATGCTTGTATCTGTACGTTCTGTTTTTTCTCATATATATATTTTTCTCTGTTTGCCTTTCAAAAAAAAAAAAAAAAACCATTTAAAACGTAAACATTTCACTCCGGAACAAATTTCAAAGCAAGTTGCTATTATATACTCCTTCCGTCCCATAATAAGCGTCCACCTTACCATTTTTGTTTGTCTCAAACTAAGGCAGCGTTTCGATTTGCTTATTTTCTGGGCTTATTGGTTTATTGAGATTTTAAAAAGCACATAAGCTTACTTTTTTCAGCTTGTGAGCTTATCAAGTTGAGCTTAAATAAGCCATGATTTAAAGTTGATAAGCTCAGTAAGCCAAAATATAAGACATGATTCAACTAACCCAAAGTCTAAGCCACCAAATCTTCTCACCAACCCCCAAAGTCTATGCTACCAAGTCTTCTTGCGAAAAACGAACCAAATTAGAACACTCTTTTCCTCACCTACCATTAAATATATCAAAAGTCTATAAACTTACACAAAAATATCATAATTGTAACATCTATATAAACCACCTAGCCATTCCCTCCAAAACTCAGAAACAAACTCTCTCCCTACACAACAAAAAAAAAAGAAAAAAGAACACATTTTCTCTATATACTTCTTGATCACATATACAATGGCTACCAAAAATATTGAGAACAAGGATGAACTATGTATCAAAAAGGACCCATTGAATTGGGGCATGGCAGCTGAATCATTAAAGGGTAGTCATTTAGATGAAGTGAAAAGAATGGTGGCCGAATTTCGAAAACCCTTGGTAAAGCTAGGTGGTGAAACATTAACTGTTTCACAAGTGGCTGCTATCGCAGCATCTGACAACTCCAGTGTTAAAGTGGAGTTGTCAGAATCTGCGAGAGCAGGTGTTAAAGCTAGTTGTGATTGGGTTATGGAAAGCATGGGTAAAGGGACCGATAGTAACGGTATTACTACTGGCTTTGGTGCGACCTCGCACCGAAGAACTAAGGAAGGTGGTGCTTTGCAAAAAGAGCTCATAAGGTACGTCAAAATTTTACTGTTGGTGTAACTTGATCCAAAAGTATTGCCTTTATATGGGGATCTATATATAGAATAGAAAGGTGCATGTCACGCATAACATACTAACTATCTTTGTTATACGCGACTAAAAGTGTTCACTTTATTTCAGTATAATAATAACCATCTATTTTTAAAAACCGTAAACTTTTTTTCTAGCTTACATATTGAACTTTTGTTATGATATGATATTACAGATTTTTAAACGTGGGAATATTCGGTAATGGTACTGAATCAAGCCACACGCTCCCGCATTCGGCAACACGTGCCGCGATGCTTGTTAGAATCAACACCCTCCTCCAGGGTTACTCGGGGATCCGGTTCGAGATCTTGGAAGCGATCACGAAGTTCTTAAACAGCAACGTGACCCCATTTTTACCTCTCCGTGGGACAATTAGTGATGGTGATCTTGTCCCATTGTCTTATATTGCAGGACTTCTTACTGGTCGGTCCAACTCTAAAGCAGTTGGACCAACTGGTGAAGTCCTGAATGCTGAGAAAGCATTTGAAGAAGCTGGTGTAACTACTGGCTTCTTCGAGTTGCAGCCTAAAGAAGGGGTGGCACTAGTTAATGGGACCGCGGTTGGGTCCGGGATGGCGTCTATGGTTTTATTTGAAGCTAATGTACTTGCATTGTTGTCCGAAGTTTTATCAGCTATTTTCGCTGAAGTTATGCAAGGAAAACCCGAGTTTACGGACCATTTGACACATAAACTAAAGCATCATCCGGGTCAAATCGAGGCTGCTGGAATTATGGAGTACATTTTAGATGGAAGTGACTACGTTAAGGCCGCGCAAAAGGTCCATGAAATGGACCCTTTGCAGAAGCCAAAACAAGACCGTTATGCGCTTCGTACCTCACCTCAATGGCTTGGCCCACAAATTGAAGTCATTCGATCTGCAACCAAAATGATCGAAAGAGAGATCAACTCTGTTAATGATAACCCATTGATCAATGTTTCGAGAAACAAGGCTTTACACGGTGGTAACTTCCAAGGAACCCCAATTGGTGTTTCTATGGATAACACACGTTTAGCTATTGCGGCTATTGGGAAATTAATGTTTGCACAATTTTCCGAGCTTGTGAATGATTTCTACAACAACGGGTTACCCTCGAATCTATCTGGTGGGCGTAACCCGAGCTTGGATTACGGGTTTAAAGGTGGTGAAATTGCTATGGCTTCGTATTGTTCCGAGCTTCAGTTTTTGGCGAACCCTGTTACAAACCATGTCCAAAGTGCGGAACAACACAACCAAGATGTTAACTCTTTGGGTTTAATATCCGCTCGTAAAACAGCTGAAGCAGTTGATATTTTAAAACTCATGTCATCGACTTACTTAGTCGCGTTATGCCAATCAATCGACTTAAGGCATTTGGAAGAGAACTTAAAAGCCACGGTTAAGAACACGGTTAGCCAAGTAGCAAAAAAGGTCCTAACCACGGGTGTAAACGGTGAGCTTCACCCGTCAAGATTTTGCGAAAAGGACTTGCTTCGTGTGGTTGACCGTGAGTATGTTTTTGCCTACATTGACGACCCATGCCTCGCCACATACCCATTGATGCAAAAGCTTCGACAAGTCCTAGTCGACCACGCTTTAACCAATGGCGAAAATGAAAAGGAACTAGCAACATCCATTTTCCAAAAAATTAGTGACTTTGAGGTTGAAATAAAAAACATTTTGCCGATGGAAGTTGAAGCGGTTAGGATAGCATACGAGTCTGGCTCATTGGCTATTCCAAACCGCATCAAGGAGTGTAGGTCATACCCATTGTATAGGTTTGTTAGGGAGGAGCTTGGAGGTGTGTACTTGACGGGCGAGAAGGTGACATCGCCGGGTGAGGAATTCGACAAGGTGTTTACGGCAATGTGTCAAGGGCAGATTATTGATCCGTTGTTGGAGTGTGTTGCAGGGTGGGATGGTGTTCCTCTTCCGATTTGTTAGTTTTTTCGGTTGATATACTTTGGGGTTTGTAACTTTTTTAAGTGTTGATGTCAAATGTCTAAAACCATGTAACGTAATGTGCTGAGTCAAAGTGTAACTTTTCTCTTATAAAGGGAACAATTGGTCGTATGGAATAAGCATACAAATGGTTGGATTGTGGCCTTTATACAATATACGAAGAAGTGGTCATTGACGATTGCTGTATGATCGTACACACTCATCTTTTTATGTCTAGATAATATATCGACTCCTATATGCTGCTGGTAAACAATCCTGCATTTTTTGATGTGTTAGTGATGCCTAATATTTTTGTGATTTTCTTTGGTCTATCGATGCAGCCAATGTTTCTCTTATAAGTTTTGTACGTCGTACGTCGAGTAGATCGTCTAGGGGGTAATCCTATCCTATGTGTGGGTTAAAGCTCCCCAACTGCTTTGTTATTGAGGGCCGTATCAAAGCTTTGCCACTTAAAGCTTCATGATAAAGGCGATAGGATACATAATCCGGTCCTGAAAACTATTGCAGAAGGTACCAAACTGCTGATCTGGGTGACTCTTCACTAAGGCAATCATCAACCGTCATTGAGGAACGAATGCTGCTACTTGTGCATATAAACTAATTGCATCTTTTATTCTTCTAGCAAGATTTTAGCAACACAGATTGTCCCCTTACGCCACACATTTCGGACACTTGTGACAGCTGACCACATTCATGTTGTTGAAGTAGAGGAACTTTCAGAATGATGAAAGAACAACATTTGGTATTGGCATGGACCAAGAAGTGAACCATACATTAGCGTTCCAGTCTAGTTCAACTGTTAAGATCAAGTTTTGCACCTCTATTTGATAACTGGCATTGAATAATATTCATACATTTCAATGAACAAAATGCAATTTTAAGATGAGCAGACAGGTGAATTATTTGTTCAAAAAAGAAAGAACAGGTAAATTAACATGTATACTTCACTACAACAAGAAGTAGAACACGCGACAAGACCTTTGGCGAGGACACCCATGTCCTTGCCAAATGTCGCTAAACGACAAAAAAACCACTTTTCAGACTTTGACTATGACGAAAAGAGAAGAAAATTTGACAAAAACTTTTGGCGAGGCAGGTTAATATTTGACTTTTTCCCATTTTTTCATTTTCGTTCATTGTTTCTCTCTAACTTTTCTCGCCAACCCTTTGGCAAAGACATGTCCTCGCCAAAAGTGTTGACCAAAATTATAAATTTAATTAAAGGGTTTTAGGGTTTAATTAAGTATCCCGACTAAAAGATTAATTTTCTCGTTCTTTATAACTACACATACGGAAATGCTCAGGTTGCGGGACTTTGGTGTGAGTACCTCTTCGGGATTGCAATGAGTGATGAAGAAATACTTGCTAGAGTCCTGAAGGATAAACAACGCAAGCATATAGGTGGCAGGGGTAGAAAGCTAGCCGGCGTTGGCTTCTCATCAATCTTCGCCATCCTACTCACAAGCTGAAATCGATGAGTTCATGAAGAAACATGCAGGGGAAACAAAGGCAGCTAAAGAAGCGGTTGGGTAGGCACCAAGGGAACTCAGTCGCACACAACGCCAAGTCAATCAAATAATGGCGTTCTTGAGCAATCAACCAGGTTTCGGCGATCAATTAGCGTGCATGTTTCCTTCATCGAGCGGCAATGATGGTGAAGGTAATAAGGATGGGGAGTAGGTTTGTGGATTCTGGTTTATATATGTGTTTTGCGGATTTTGGTTGTGTTTGTGGATATTTGTTTTGTATGGATTTTTATGTGTTATGGTTATGGATATATAACTCAAGTAAGGATTATGGTTATGGATAGGTAGATATTTTCGTGAAAAATTCTGGAAAAATTTTAAAAATGAACCAAAATGCATCAATTCGCTATCAAAATATGGTGGCATTGGCGAGGGCATGTCCTCGTCAAATGTCCGGTGGGCCCGGTTGGTTAACTTTGACTACGAAATCCGGTGGGCCACACACGTCGTCCTCAAAAGCCCCAAATTGTCCTCGCCGAAAGTATTAGCGACGAGCCAAGTAGCGAGGATAGTTTGGCGAGGACAAGTCGTCGCCAAAAACTTTTTTGCAAGGACTTGTCCTAGCCATAGGACAGGCCTCATTTTGGCCTCTCCAATGGGACCGAATGTTATTGTAATTTTGACTCAGTTAAAAGGGCTTTAAAAAAATGATAGGTAACGTAATAGAATTAAAGGAATCATCATCATCATTTCAAGATAGGTACTGTACGTCATGCAGATTGCGATAGTGGTAAAATTTGTATAATCTTTTACAAGCTGTTCAAAGCACTGCATCGTTACAAGTTATTTCTTAAATAGGGACAAAAGCGACGTGGAGATAAGCAGTTGTTACATAATTGACACATGTTGATGAATTCATAAAGCAATACAGAAACATATGAGAGAAGTGATCCAGAAACTTATTCGAGTCTGATGAGAAAATATATTCTGCCTGTTATCATTGGCTTCACAGAGCATGTTTTTCAAGATAGGCAGAAAAAGTCTACTAATTCCCATAAATTGACGAGAAGAGTTTCTACAAAGCCTTTTGCATCCATCTTCTGACTACTCATCACACATCGTCATTGCATACTGATTAAACAAGGATACAACTGATAAGCCGACAGTCATTCATTGTAGTTATCAAATAAAGGTAGAAAAACTTAAGTATACAGGACGGTAGAACAAAATTCTCATTCATAAAGCCACATGTGATTTTACCATTCAATGAAGTTAAACAGATAAACAATAAACCATGCTACAAAACTATATCCTCCAACACTAAGCATATATAGTGCTCATCTCAAAAGTGTGTGCTTCATTATTAATCTTAAAGAAGGTAACCAATGGGCCTATGTTTTCTATTCAAACAAAGCTTTAAAACAAAACAGATCCATGTCATTCCATCTTGGCTTCCTGATCTTCATCTAGTCTTGTCAACGCCTACACATAAGCATTTACCACTTTATCAAGAAAGATGGAAGACAAAATAAAATTACAGAACATCTACTCATATTTACACACACATAGAATGATGGTGCAAAGTAGGAGGAAGTTGTATAAGAGCACAAAAGGATACCAATAAAAGGTAATAAGCACTATGCAAAAAAAAACAAAAAACTGAGTCTAACTGTCTAAGATGTTTAAAATTGACGGTGCAAAGTAGGGGAAGCTGTATAAGAATGCAACAGGGTACCTGTAAAAAGGTAATAAGCACTGCGCACAACAAACCAAGTCTACGATGTTTAGGAATGACGGTGCAAAGGAGGGGAATTTGTATAAGAAAACAAAAGGGTGCCAATAAAAAGGTAATAAGCACTATGCAAAAAGACCGGATCTAAGATGTTTCTTCCTTGGTTATATCTAAACTTTGATACCCTAGTAGTTATCTAAAGACACCGTTGAATGAGCACTAACATACCTCAAACTGAAAGACAGAAGACCAGTGAGGGACCTATGACCCGTTGTTAGATACCTAATCAAAAAGAAAAACTCAGTAATTAGGAAACCAATCAAGAGATGGAGGTTGAAATTGAGAAAAGATGCAAGCAGGAGTAGTTTACTGGTAAGAAAAAACGACTGGTGTATATAAACATTGGTTCTTGGTTCTAGCAAAGTTATATGGAACTTTTACATGGATGAAACTGGATAAACCATAAAATTTCAAGATAGACCTTCACCCGATACAACTTTAGAAGAACACTGATTTTTAGACATTTCAAAAGACCCACAAAGCAACAATTCAATGGTTACCTTGACACAAACAAAATCTACAACCTTATAAAGCAACATTGCCTCTCCTATAAATGGGGGAAGTTTGAATAGCATGAAAAATATGAATTGTATATATATAATCACAGTTTAGAGCAGACCATCAATCAATCGTTATAGGGGTTCTTGACCAACTACTTCAAATTCACAGAACAACAATCATAGTGTCAAATAAAGACTACTAAAAACAAAATTATCTTCAAATCACCATAACCACACAAAAAATTGTCATTTCGCCTCCCAAACAACACATACTACGTGACTACCTAATCCCAACACCAGTTTATAGTTACCACTAAATCCATATCACACAAATAGACAAACAAACAACCACCAACATACATCAAATACTTTCATCTACAAACTAGATAAGAATTACAAAAATTTACAAAAATCAAAGGCTTTACCTTCAGGAAGCCAACCATAACCACGTTGAGAAAGGGTAAGCATAGATGTCATCAATGCCGAAGCAGTAGCCGTGTGAAATGGTTGCAATGATTCCAAACAAGCACTCAATTCAACTGGAGAGCTAAACACACACAAACAAAGAAACTACAATAATCAAACTCCGATCTTTAGCCATAGAAAACAACATTTTCATACAGTTACCAACTATATAATCAATTCTAACTGATATCAGTTTATCACAAATCAATAAAGGGTATTGAAAAAATATCAAATTTGAACTATACATTCTGACATTCACTGTAAGAAACATAAAGTTGTCGTCTTGCCGACCTTATCAATTTTGACTAATTATCACAAATCAATAAAACGGCATTAAGTTAATCATGTGGGTACTTGAAAAATGATATAGTCAGATTCTCAAAGAATTCAATATAATTACCAACTTACAATCAACTTTCAAATTCCGCCCTCATATGATACATTTTGCTGACATGACAGAATTATTAGGATAACTGTTTAGTTGCTTACACATCGTCAAAAATTATCATTTCAAAATAAAATGTGAAAGATAAAAAGGAAGTAAACATTACACCCTCGGGCCCATAATAAGCGCCCACCAAACTATTTTTGTATGTCTCAAACTAAGAGGGTGTTTGGATTAGCTTATTTTCTGGGCTTATCGGCTTATCAAGATTTTGAAAGCCAATAAGCCCAATTTTTCGGCTTATGAGCTTATCAAGTTGAGCTTCTGGCTTATTCTAAATAAGCCATGATTTAAGGTTGATAAGCTCGTAAGGCTGAAAAGTAGGCTTATTGGCTTTTCAAAATCTTGATAGGCCAATAAGCCCGGAAAGTAAGATAATTCAAACACCCCCTAATTCCTAAAACTATGTGCCACTATCAAAATGAGCACTTATTTTTAACATGGGTTTTTCTAACCTGTGCCCTAGGGCACAAGTTAAGCACACCGAAAGTACACAGGGACCCACTGAAAAGTACACAGGAATCCACATAAAAGTACAGACAAGTGTACTTTCAGTGTACTTTTCGTGTGCTTAACTTGTGCCCTAGGGCACAAGTTAAGCACACCGAAAGTACACAAGGACCCACTGAAAAGTACACAGGAATCCACATAAAAGTACACAGAAATCCACATAAAAGTACAGACAAGTGTACTTTCAGTGTACTTTTCGTGTGCTTAACTTGTGACAAGCACACCAAAAGTACACAAGGACCCACTGAAAAGTACACAGGAACCCACATAAAAGTACAGACAAGTGTACTTTCAGTGTACTTTTCGTGTGCTTAACTTGTGCCTTTAGGGCACAAGTTAGAAAAACCCTTTTAACATTAATTTCTAACAAATTATCACAAACCAATAAAAGGGTATCTAAATAACCATGTTAACTAACATATATCAAATGGGTATTTAATAAAGATTAAATTTAGGTTATGAAAATGATAGATCTGTGAGTGTGTATACCTGAAGATGCGATGAGAGAGTGAATTTTGGTTAATAGTGCGAAAAGTGGAGCGAGTGGATTTGGCTTGAGATGATGCACGCGCCGCCGCGCTGCGGATGAAGGGTGACCGGAAAATGGATCTAGCGGCAGACGCCATTTTGGATGAGAGTGTGTGTTGGAATGAAAGGGTTTTGAGTGGTAGGGCTAAAATGATCCTAAAACCCTATAACACTCACTATTTTTTCAATTTTTATTATTATTATTTTTTTACTTTTGGTTTAGTTTTTTGACAAAAATAAAAAGAAAAAAAAAATTGTTCATTTTGTCTTTTTGGGAAAGAAGAAAAAATAGAAATAAAAAAAATAGTGTTCGTTTTGTTTTGTCAAACTTAAAGTCTTGGGCGTAGTGGCTTGGCACTGGCGCCAAGTTGACGTGAAGGTCGCGCCAACGGCGCAATTGCACTGGACCCTTCTCCTAGCATCAAGTGAAACGTCAAAAATTTGGCTTGCGCCAAATGAATATATTTTTGTTTTTTGTTTTTTTAATTTAAATGGATTTTGTAGGTTTTTTTTTTAATTTATAAAGTGTTTATGTGTGTTGATCGTGTATATGTTGGATGGGGAAGATGATGGTTTGTTTAGGGGTAAAAATCATGAAATAGTAACTAATTTTTAGTTTTGTTTCAATTTAGTCACTGTAACTTTTTTTTTTTTATTATAAAATAATAATAATGTTTGAAAAGTGTTTCATTTTAGTCACTCAAACTTTTAATAGTGTTCTGTGATTATGTAATTTTTTTGTTTGAGTGACTAAAATGAAACAACTTGCAAACTTAGTTATTATTTCATTGCATATATCTCTTTTCACATGTGCATAAGTTGGTTGGGATTAGTGAAATTGAGAGGGTAGTATTTATTGTTAAGGTACAACCAAACAATGCACATATGAATATCTTAAAGTTAGTTTTTTTAAACAATTACACATTAATGGAACAATATTAAAACTTGAATAATTTTTGTGGTTAATTTAAAGTTTGAGTGACTTAATTGGAACAATTATCAAACTTTGTTACTATTAAGCAACATTTTCTCGTTTCTTTATTGCTTTTCCTTTTTTTTCATTTCAAACATTTTAAAATGTTTTACTGTTAGTTTTAGACTTTTTATAATTTTGATAGTTTGCACTAGGGGTGGCAATTTATGACTCGACGCAAAACCTGACCTGAAACTGACACGAAAATTAACAGGTATGGGTCGAGTGTAAATAGATTTCGGGTCGGGTTTGGGTCAACTCATCTAACCCGTTTATTAAACAGGCCAGGTTCGGGTTGAGAATAAATTAAGCGAGTCGACCCGCTAAAGTGTTTAAGATTTTTTTTAAAATTAATTTTTTTTATATTTTATTATACAGGTTAAATGGGTTAAACGGGTCGACCCACAAACTCATTTAACCTATTTAACTCATTTAAGGTGCCAAGTTTAGTATATAAACGGGTTACATGGGTCGACCCGAAACCCTTTTAACCTATTAAACCATTGTAACCTATTTAACCTGCCAACCCAAGTTATATACGGGTTAAATAGGTCAGGTTCGGGTTATGTGTAAACAGTTTAGGGTTGACATAGCTGACCGGATTATTTAAATGAGTCATGTTCAGGTTAAGGTTTTCTGACCCGCCAACCTGTTAAACCGAACCCGCCAACTCGGACCCGACCCAAATAGCCACCCCTAGTTTGCACTTTGTAGTTGCTTTTTGTAAAATTATTAGAAAGTTATAGAATGTTTTATATTTGTAATTTATTTTAGTGAATAAAAATTTTAGTTGGTTTGAAAAAAACTGAAAATAAAATAAAATGATAAGTTTCAAAAGTGAGGTTTTTGCTTGAGTTATTGGAGAGGATGTTTTTTGGTGTCTGAGTGAAAGGGAAAATGTTGAGCTGACGTTGATGTGGCAGTTTAGCTTTAGACAAAACACCTGATGCTCTTGGAAAAGAACCTTATTTTGTCCGTTAGCTATGTTATATACAATTAGCAAAGCATTTGCACGTTTCGGCAGCAGATACCTTATTATTAAAATTATCAGCGATAAATTCTTTTCAATTTGATAATTCTCTTTACAATAACTTTATCGATGACGATAACTTTATGTAGAATAACTTTAAGCTGCATCATATACTAATTCATATAAAAATTGTAGAGTACCCGCGATGTTGCGACACTATAAAAGTTGTAGTCGATAATTTATGGAAGTATGAGGTCCAAGTGATTGAAAGCGGCCAATAATAGCAAATAGGTAGGAGATCGTGTGATTTTGTTACATTTATATTGTATACCTACAACTCGTACTCTTCAAATATTGTAGAAATATACATCAGTTAAAGTATTTATAACGTGTACGCTATTCATTAGCACATGTATTTTTTAGAAAATAAGTTAATTACATATGTTCAAATTGTTCTACAAAGAGTGTTATGTTGTTGTATATGTAGTATAAATAATCACATTTGTATTAAAAAAAATCATTTGTATGTTAATTTACGGCTTAAACAATTTTTTTACAACTCAAACCTTTAATTGTTATCCAATGTCTCAAACTCATTCTTCTTGTCACAAAACCGCCACGTCTCATCTATGATAAACCTAACCTTACCCATCTCTAGACTCGGAACCACCATCTTTCTCGTCCTACCAAACCTTAATCATCGTCGATTAACACTGTCACCCACCATCCAGCTTTAAACCCTAACCACCAATGTATTCCAAAACCTATTATTTGAAAGTTTTTCATTCATATATTTTGTTTTTATCACGGATTAATTAACATTTGGATATATAATTTTCAGTTATTTAGGCTTGAAGGTATGGTATTTCTTAAATGATTATGAGACTAGGGTTTAAATATGTACCTTGAGTAAAATAGAGATTGAAATTGTTCGCTTGAATACTTAAGGCTTTACATATATGATATATGCCTAATAAGTTTGGGATCTATTGATGTATGTTGGGGATAAGTTACACCATTTCAAAGTATTTGGTTTTTTGTACGCCAATTAGTTTAACGTATACAAAGTATGGAAATAAGTCGTAATATAGTTCATTTAAATGAATTGTATTTGTAGCTAGATTGTGTGTTTGCCTAATGATTTTATCAGATTCTTGTCTGAACTAAATACATATTACTTGTTGCGGGTATCAATGTAGTTAGCAACTTTTCTTATATACATATTGTGGAATTGAAACTTGTATAAGGTTACAAACAAAATACATTTGACATATGAAGGTTAAGTTTATTAATTTCATAGTGTAAATTTATTTGTTGGAGTGTCTTTGTTTTGCGTTGTTGTGTGGGTTCTAAACATATCAGTTGGCATATCGATGCACCATATCGATTGTACACCCTTGGCACCTTTTATTAATGCCCTTGACACGATATTTTGACACCTTTCATTAATGCCTTCACCATGGACCTTTGGCACCCTTCACTAGTATCTTAGATACGGACCTTTGGCACCTTTCACTAATGCCTTCGACTTGACCCTTTTGGCATCTTTCACTAATGCCTTCAATACAACACTTCTAGAGAGGAAGAAAGAACTATTAACAAGAGAACTTCAGTAGTCTTGATGATGACGAAGCTTGGCAACTCATGGACTTGAGCTTGCTCGACTTCAAGAGGTGGTGGTCTTACCTTTAAGGGGAACCTAGAAGATCACACAAACACAAAACTACATAGAAAGATCCTTTGGATTTGAGGTTAGAGAGTTTACAATACTAAGAGAAAGTGTATGTAAAAGGGGTAAGTTACAATGAAGAAATGGCTCACTATTTATAAGCAAAATTCAACTACTGTTCCCCGGATCTCACGGATCCCTTGCTTGAGGGATCCGTCTAGTGTATTTCTGGGGATCCGCCAGACGCTCCTCCTATTTGGGTTACGGGTCATGGGTCATGGGTTATAGACTTTGGGTCATGGGTACCCAAATAGATACAATGTATCTAGAAGATGCAATGCATCTAATCAATGGGTCATGGGTTAGCTCCATGAGTTATGGATAATACCCAACATGACTTCATGCATGATGTCATGCAATGGTTTATAGATCATGCTACATGGGTATGGGTCATGGACTGGTTTTACCCAACTACATTCAGTATCTAGTTAATGGGTCAAGTACTTAGATTCTTACCCATTACATTACCGATTACAATATATACTAAGTATGTATATATATATACCCATTATGTAAATACTAGTTGTTATACATATGCATTTCTATAAAAATGTAAACACTATTACTTGTTTAGTGTTTTATATGAAAATGTAAGTGTGTTAGTAAACTATTGGCTCAAACCATTTAAGTATTTTGTTTGTTTCGTTAAAATGATTTTACGTTTGTTTTCGACAAAACATTAGAAGATTGATAAGGATTTAAAAGGTACACTTTTGTGGGGTCATTTAAGCCTTTAACTGATCACTTTTGTATCCGTTACTACTTAATTTCGTTCCTTTTCACTTTTTAGGTCTCTTGAAGGCAAATTGCTGGAATGACACTTATTCGGACGAAAAGGCGCGAATATACGAAGAAAATGGCCAAAGTCAAGAATCGAGACACTTAAGCTGCTGGAACTGAAGGGGACGGCGTCACGGCTTATTTGCGACACCGTCGCGACACATCTTGAGACGACTCAGAGAGCAAATTGTTATTTTACAAATGACGGCATCAGGTTTAAAAGAGTAGGGCGTCGCAACTCAGACGACCTAGATTTGGATCCCGACGGCGTCAGAGGTTGAATCCGACGGTGTCAAAAGCATAAGGTGACGCCGTCACAGAGTTAACGTGGCCAAGATGAAACCCTAATGGTGGCGACCCGACGGAGTTACAATTAAAGAGTGACGCCGTCGCATATTGTAACTATATATATATAATTCGAATTTTCACTATTTTAGAGAGGTAGATTTGTGGAGTAAAACCTAAACCGAACATAGGCTGTCTTGGGCAGTATCTTAGGGTTCCATACCCTATTTTACAACAAGACAAGTGATTTACTTCATTAATTCAACTATGTCTTCAATTGTTTGTGTGTATGCTTGCATGTTTTCCATGTCCGGCTAATTTACTTATGTGTTTGCTTAGATCTATGAAACCTAGGTATTGAATATTGATTGGTTATCTCTTATCTTAATTGTGATTGACCTAGTATTGCGATAGGTCATTCGTTGTGTTTTAATGCTTAAGTATTCTTTGTGAACATTAGTTTATAATCACCTATAGTTATTGTAGTCTAAACATCCAAAGATAACCTTAGAGTTAGTTTATGAATCCTAGAGATTTCGTAGGCAATAACCTTAAGGTAGACTTAAAGATTTAGGGATAAACGCAACCCTACGACCTTAAAAGACACAACACGTTAAGAATAAGGACGTGACAATTCAACCATAAATAGGAGATAACTATGGAGTAATAGCATCTAAGTAAACACATTTTTAATCATCATAAGAGCACACAACAATAGACATAGACTACACTCACCTTAGTTTAGATAATTAGATAATTAGAGTAATCGGTAGAAATACTAACTCCCCAAATCCAATACCCCGAGATTCGTATCTTTCCATTTTCTAAAAAACATAAAAAAGATAAAAAATAATCTTCCTCAACCCCAACCTTAGCGTAGTAATTTCTCACTAGCATTCCTATTCCCCTAGAGAACGATATCAATTCCCGAGGCTTACCCTAATACTACACTACAATGATTAGGTTCACTGCCTAGGGTGTTGAAAAACTTGCTCGACGAAAAGGAAGTTCCTTTGACCCCGAACGCGTGTTGTACGCGTATCAAGTTTTTGGCGCCGCTGCCGGGGAATAGAATAGCTAGTTAGATTTTCACCTCGTTTAGGTTTTCTTGCTTGATTCCTATCAAGTAAGCTTTTTTCCCATTTTTAGCTTCCTCGTAGTCTATCCCCCTTCTTCGTGACCTTTGTTAGTAATCCCATCACTTTTCATCATGGAAGGTGATAATCAACAACCACTCATCAACCCACCACCAAATGACCCGCCAAGAGGCCGTACTCTTGGTGAATACTCAAGACCAAGCCACCTAGGCTATAGAAACACCATTGAGCTTCCCGACCAAGCCCAAACTACGGCCCTTCGATCCGACACCATCCGCTTGGTGCAAAACAGATGTGCATTCCATGGACTTCGTTCCGAAGATCCTAATCAGCATCTTAAGGATTTCTTTAAAATTTTCGATTCCATCGACCTCGATGCTACTACTTGGGAGACCACGCTCTTGCGTCTCTTCCAAATCTCTCTACGGGACCAAGCTAGTAATTGGCTTGAGCGACTTCCTGCCGGCTCCATCTCAAGTTGGGATGATCTCACCTCTCGTTTCCTTGCTCAATTTTTCTCACCGGGGAGAACTACTAAGCTTAGGAATGAAATCTTGATGTTCCAACAACGTCAAGGTGAATCTCTCTACGAAGCATGGACTCGATTCAAGGACTTACTCCATAGAGTCCCTCATCACGGCATTGATCTTTGGCTTCAAGTCCAACTCTTTTATGATCATGTCAACTTCCCTACTAAGTGATCCATTGACCAAGCGGCCGGTGGTAAACTTAGTGGTCTCACAGCGGAAGAATCGTGGGGTATAATAGAGGACCTTGCTCTCTATGACAATGAAAGTTGGAATGACCCCCGTGAGATGCCCAAAACCGTAAAGGCAATCTCCTTTCCTCCCATTGACTCACAATCTTCCGACCGTAGGATGCTCGAGCTTGAAGATCAAGTTAAATTCATAATGAGCTCCTACGAAAATCCTAAGTCTTCACGCCAAGTGAACAAAGTTTCTTCCTTGTGTGAGCCATGTAGTGGTCCTCATAACACTCGCACTTGCACAAGACTCCCCGAACAAGCTTCCGTTGACTACGCATCCTCGCGTACCAATGGAACGGGAGGAAGATTCCCTACAACACCCGGACCTAGGACTTTCAATGACTCCCGAGAAGCATGGAAGGGCAAACCCGACTTCTATTGGGGACAAACCAAATAATTCACATCTAATGATTTCTCATGGCCCCCATCTCATAGCCCTAACCAACAAAACATAGAAAGGATGTTGCAACACCTAGTCACATCCCAAGAAGCTCAAATAGCTAAGCTCTCAGACCGTTTTAACCAACAACAAGCGGAGATGGATAGGAAGATAGATAACCTTTTGAAAGCCATGACCAATAGTGATAGGAAGGTTAATGCTATCTCAACTCCCGAAGCTTCCGGTGTAGAAATTAAGGACCCAAGTAAGTTAGCTAAGCACGTTCAATTCGTCAATACCATCACCTTAGTGAAACCTAATAGAACAAATGACGAAGCGAACCATAAGACGGTACTTGAGGTTAGTGAAACTCCTAGGAATGAAACAACCGAGGAAGTAGATGAAGTAGGCAATGACTATTTCAATAAGTTTCCTACGGAAGAAGAACTCTCTCGCCACCCACACTTAGTACGAGACCTCCGTCACATGTATGTTATGAGAAGCCCTAGGATCAAGTTTGAGAACCCTTGGAATCTTAACATACCATGTTGCATAGGACACCTTTTTTTTGGCAAAGGCCTACATTGATCGCAAGTCCCCGATAAATATCATGACTAGCACCTACTATAATTGGGTAATGAAGAAGCCTATCCCAACTAGGCAAGATCCCGATAATCCTAGGGTTAGTTGCAATTTTCTTGGTAGAGTTAAGGGATTGCCCGTCTATGTAGGAAGTTTCACTTTTCCTACGGATTTCATAGTTGTCAATGATATTAGTACGACCATAGATCATATCTTGTCCCACGTTATTCTAGGAAAACCTTTCATAGAAAACATCGGGATGACTTATGATCCGTCGTTAGGAATAGTGAGATTCAAGGATGAGACTGATGATGTAGCCTACCAAATGCCTTTTAAGATTGAGAAATTTTCATCACTATCCAATGATAAAAAGAACTTAAGCTATCGGTCTACTATAGGAATGAGGAAGATAAGGAGAAGGGAGTTGATTATGTGATGAATAAGATCTTCGGGTTCTATAAGGATTGCTTGAAACTAGGACCGAAATATAGAATGGATTGGGGAGAAGATGACTTTTTAGAAAGATGCATAATAGGGCATTACTATAACATGGAAAACCCCAATAGATACCGTCATGAGGAAGAAGGTGACGGTAATGAAGTCACGTAGGGGCATGACTTTGAGTCTAGCTACAAGACTCATAAACAAAGAAAAGCGCTTCGTGGGAGGCAACCCATGCTTAATTATTTGCTTATTTGTATGTCGTATATCTTTTATTGATTGTTTATTCTCATGTTTAAATTTGTAAAAATGCTTTATTTTGTCTTTAACCTCGTCTTAATACATATAAATGTATTTTACAAAAGGGATAAGTGTAGGGAGGATTACACACGTTTTCAAAAAGAACGTGAACATGAGAACTACAATTAATTAAAAGATATACATGTGTGTTTGCTCGAGTCAAATGCTTGTATCGAGTTATAATGGATGTTTTGCAGGAAATTTTTCTAGATTCTAAAGATATAAAATTTCCAGAATTTTTTCCAGAAAATCGCAGATCAGTTTCTGTCAGGATAACTTGACAGCGTCAGGGTCGCAACCTAACGGCGTCAGGAGGAGTAGAAACGGCTTACTACTTTTTCTCGTTTTCTGAGCTACTTATAAATTTTTGGAATTTTTCAGGTCTTAATTTTACAGAAAATCTGTATACATCCATTCCACAAGCATTATATTCTAGTTTAGTAGAGTCATATATATATTGTTACCGCCGATTTTACGTGAATGTTTCGTTTGTTTTCTTCAAGTGTGCAGGTTTTATTTATCAAGTAGAAGATACATAAGATTGGAAGGAGCTTTTCACGCATACATTCTTCTTGAAGAAAGATTTAACCACTACTTCACACGGATCCTACCGAGCTAATAAGGGGAGTACTAGTTTCTTTCGTTTTTAATTACCTTCCATTATCATAACTTTGATACTTTCAGGGAACATTGGGGACAATGTTCAGTTTAAGTGTAGGGAGGGAAAATAAAACGGGAACTTTGAAACTATGCTTATCCTTGACTATTTGCCTTGTTCAATTTCATTTGTGTAATAAACCATGAGAAATATCGGCTAGGGTAATTTTGGCACCAAATTTAAAATTTTTCATGATATGTAGGAGTGGGCCATTAGTCTTAATAAAGCGTCTCATGGATAGGAAGTTATATGACTATCACAAAAACCCTTTACCACTTAAATTCCACCCAAAATGTGAGGATCGCCCTTAGATTTGTAGGAATTAAAGCATTCCACTTTAATGCTTCGAGTGTGTACCGGTAGTATAATAGATTCTAGAACTTGTTTTGTGATTCATTCCGAGATCGCTAGTGAGACTACACTTGTGTAGTTAGGAATAGCTAAATGATAAGAGGCATTAAGATAACCCTTGTTTGATACCTGTAATATAATTACTTCTTCCACATCGGTTGAGTAATTTCCCCACACCCTTGCGTTGTACTCATCTTTAGTACACGATACCCCTAGTTAACCCCTCAAGAGCCTATCCTTTTCGCGATTCTCATGATGTTTCGGTTTTCCGGAATATCAATGAAGAGCATTGTTTACAATCCACCCCCAAATGTACACCTAAATCTCCTTAGCCTACCTTGTATGGACTCACTTTTAGTGCATTATTATTATCATACTTAACCATTAGTTCAATTATCTAGTTGCTTGCATAAGTTGCTAAGTCGAGTCATATCCTTTGTACACAGTTTTGGGACGATTGGGACTCATGGGAAAAGTTAAATTTTATGAAATGACGGGAAGGAAATTTAAATTCAAATTCCCTTTATTTGCGTAATAATGTACTCCAAGTATTTTGATCTTTTCAATTCGGGTCAAATTATTGTTAGAGTAATAAAAACTCAAGTGTAGGAATGTGCCTATAAATCCCTATTATTTTGATGTTATCGTAGAGGATGGTAGAGTAAAAGTGTATGAAAAAAAAAATCGAAAAAATAGAGTGTTAAAAAAAAAAAATAAAATAAAAAAATGAAAGACCATACGGGCTACCATCCTACATCTATCTTTAAATTTATGTTTGTTTGTTTCAATTTATCTAGAGTTTAGAGTGTAGAGTCTTGGCTTAGCAACGCCATTCTTCTCATGCTTGTAACATAAATATTTTTGACTTGCCACCACTAAATCGCCTATCCCACCAAACCCTTTGTTTCCCTACCGTAAGCCTAAAGTTACAACCCTTTAAAAGACCACTTGGATAGTTTTTACCAGGTGCTTACGCCAAAGCGATAGATGTTTGATCTAGTCTCAAGCATATGGTAATCTATGTACTGAGACCGGTTAATGAGTGTTTATCTTCCATTTTCAACTTGATATATTTCATATACACCCGAGAGATGAGAGTATCCAAACACCACTTGTGAGGTGCTAGTATGTAATTTTCGTGATTGTTATGACTTTTACGGGGCTTATATATGTTGTGAATTGTTCTAAACTAATGCTTCATGACCCCTAACTTATAAATTAATTGGCTAAAAAAACACATTTTCTTGAGGACAAGCAAATACCAAGTGTAGGGATATTTGATAAGGATTTAAAAGGTACACTTTTGAGGGGTCATTTAAACCTTTAATTGATCACTTTTGTATCTGTTACTACTTAATTTCGTTCCTTTTCACTTTTTAGGTCTCTTGAAGGCAAATTGCTGGAATGATACTTATTTAGACGAAAAGGCGCGAATATACGAAGAAAATGGCCAAAGTCAAGAATCGAGACACTCAAGCTACTGGAACTGAAGGGGACGGCGTCACAGCTTAATTGCGACGCCGTCGCGACACACCTTGAGACGACTCAAAGAGCAAATTGCTATTTTACAAGTGACGGCATCAGGTTTAAAAGAGTAGGGCTTCGCAACTCAGACGACCTAGATTTGGATCCCGATGGCGTCAGAGGTTGAAGCCGACGGCGTCACAAGCATAAGGTGACGCCGTCACAGAGTTGACGTGGCCAAGGCGAAACCCTAATGGCGGTGACCCGACGACGTTACAATTAAAGAGTGACGCCGTAGCATATTGTAACTCATACAGAATTCGAATTTTCAGTATTTTAGAGAGGTAGTTTTGTGGAGTAAAACATAAACCGAACATAGGTTGTCTTGCGCAGTAACTTAGGGTTCCATACCCTATTTTACAACAAGATAAGTGATTTACTTCATTAATTCAACTATGTCTTCAATTGTTTGTGTGTATGCTTGCATGTTTTCCATGTCCGGCTAATTTACTTGTGTGTTTGCTTAGATCTATGAAACCTAGGTATTGAATATTGATTGGTTGTCTCTTATCTTAATTGTGATTGACCTAGTATTGCGATAGGTCATTCGTTGTGTTTTAATGCTTAAGTAATCTTTGTGAATATTAGTTTATAGTCACCTAGAGTTATTGTAGTCTAAACATCCAAATATAACATTAGAGTTAGTTTATGAATCCTAGAGATTTCGTAGGCAATGACCTTAAGGTAGACTTAAAGAGTTAGAGATAAACGCATACCCTACGACCTTAGAAGACACAACACGTTAAGAATAAAGACGTGACAATTCAACCATCAATAGGAGATAACTAGTGAGTAATAGCATCTAAGTGAACACGTTTTTAATCATCATAAGAGCACACAACAATAAACATAGACTACACTCACCTTAGTTTAGATAATTAGATAATTAGAGTAATCGGTAGAAATACCAACCCCCCAAATCCAATACCCCGAGATTCGCATCTTTCCATTTTCTAAAAAAAACATAAAAAAAAAATAAAAAATAATCTTTCTCAACCCCAACCTTAGCGTAGTAATTTCTCACTAGCATTCATATTCCTCAAGAGAACGATATCAATTGCTGAGGCTTACCCTAATACTACACTATAACGATTAGGTTCACTGCCTAAATTGTTGAAAAACTTGCTCGACAAAAAGGTCAAGGCAGTGAGGAAAGGTATATTGCAAAAAAATTAATCATGGTCGCCTTTACTGGGGCACCCAATCTCCTGAAGGTCGCTGGAGAGAGAAAGCTGACGTGACAGTGAAAATGAAAGGGATTGAATCCCCTTAGCCAATGTAAGCCAAAAATCAAATAAAGTATAAGCCGGCTATATAAACAGAAAAAATCACACAAAAAGCAAAGATCCCATTATCACTTGTCACTAAAACCCAAAACCCCTCCACCATGACCCACCCATCACCACCGCATTTCCACCTCCGAACCACCACCCAAATCCTCAAAATAACCACCACCACCATCTTCTTCTCCGGCGTTCACTACCTCATTTCCTTCCTCATACTCTCCTTCCTTTTATACTCTCTACAAAACAACACCCGTATCATCACTCGTGACATCACTTCATACATCAATAACACACCATCCATCAACACCATCTTAACAAGAACCAAAAACCCACCAAAACCCACTTCTCCGATCACCACCAATCGCCGTCATCACCGTCGCCGGAAAACCCCATTTCACCAAACCCTAGATGATAACTTCTTCCCCGGATACAATGAGCTTAATCAAAGAACATTTTTGGATACCCTTTTGAAAACCCATGTCAATGCTACTTCATTTTTTCTTGATTCTTTTGATCACCATGTGGGTCCCACTTTCATTAAATTTCAAGAAAATGTTAGTAGTAGTAGTAGTAGTGGTGGTACTAATGATTCTCATGTTATGGATGATATAATGTTGTTAGTGTTTGATTTGAAGTATAATGAAGTGAAACCATTGTTGGATCTTGTTCTTTTGTTTTATGTTTCGCATGGGTTTATGATGGTTACATTTGTTGGTACTAGTGCTTTTGTTCACGGTGTTGTGTTTGTTTTAGTAGGGAATGATTTGTTAAAGACTCGTAAGTCGTTATATAGTACTTTTGTGAATGGTGCGTGGTTGGGGTTTAATCGGTTGACGATGTTTGTTGGAATGAGATTGATGGTTAGGGATGCGCTGAGTCAATTATTAGGTGTTTTATTTTTTCGTGGAGTTAAGGATATGTTTACGTTCATAAATGTTTGGATTTGGTTGAAGTTTTTGCCGTTTTCGTTTGTGTCTCCTTGGGTGAAAGGGTATGAGTACGAGTTTTGGTGGTTTTTGTTTTTGTGGAATGTTTTCGACTTGTTACTCTCATTTGTTTTGGATGTTGGTGCTTGGGTTGTTATGTTGGATCCAAGAAAGTGCGGTAGAGAAGTTATTAATGAAGGGTGTCATTTGTTTTCGTTGATGTTTTATCCTGCTCGTAATCTCAAGTTTTTGGATATCGTTTGTGGTCTGTTTGTAAGAATCACACTTACACGATCTTTTGGGGAAACAATTGCTTTGGCTTTACAGTCGTTTATGAAGGTTTACTTTATGGTGGCGTGGTTGATGTATTACTTTTCTGTAAAGTCCGTTGATGCTAATTCTAAAGACATACCTTTTGGTACAAGAGCTTGAACCCATGGTCAAAGATGTAGATGATCGTCAATGAAGTAGTCATCGTTGAGATCTTGGTGTTTTTCTTCTCAAAGGTCTTATAAAATTTTTTACTTAGCATATCAGCAATTCAGCATTACAAATGTTAGATGATACGAACTCGAGGCTTTGTACAAGCTGTACATTTTTCACAGACGGAATGGTAGTTTTTTTTTCCAGTTATATGTTAGGTACAATGTACTCTAATGCATTTAGTGCATTTCATCTATCTATAGATTGGTAAATTGAATGACAAAACTTCTATATTTTCCTTGTGGTTTATTTGAATGATGTACTAACTTCTGAACAATTTGGCTATGGTTTCATTTGCTGTGACCCAAAGTTTAATCAAATTATTGGAGTTTGATGGTCTGATCATTGACTGTGTTATTGTAATATGTAATTATGTATCTTTAAAAAGGATACTAGGAAAGTGTGGTCAAAAGAGATAAGTGTTGATTTACTGATGCAGTTCAGATAAGACTTCATTGTATGAACACTGCTGACTTGTACCAAAAGGCAAGTCAAAAGAGCTCTGTAAAATTGTACTAACAAAATTATTGGAATGAATGAAATGCATTCTTTCGTTCCTAAAGATTTGACTAACTGAACATAATAACGGAATTAACAAACTTAAGTATATGACTAATTACAGTCCCTAAACTATGAAGTTTTCAAAAATAATATTTTGGTCCCTCAACTTTAATCAATCATGAGCAAGGTTGTAAAAATCGCTATGCGCTAGTGAGGCGGTTGGGTAGGGCCTAGTGATTAATCAGTTAGGCGGAGATTAATCGGGGATTAATCGGATTGGAATTTTTATGCACAAAAATGTAATTTTAGATATTATATTATTTTATATGTTTGAGATAAGCGTATTGCATCAAAGTTCAAATATTTCAAGTGTTCAAATATAGACATAATACATAATTCTTAAAAGTTCAAAGTCAAACATAAATATTACTCTGTTTGTTGACCATTTTAAGCGACCTTTGACCAATTTTGTCTGATTAATCGGTTTATTGTCCCATTTTTAAGTGATTTTGTCCGATTTTTATGCGATTTTGTTGACCAATTTTTAAGCGCATTTGTCCAATTAATCCGATTAGACCGATTTTGTCTGATTAATCGGTTTATTGACCGATTTTTAAGCGATCTTTGACTAAACCGATTAAATAGGCCGATTATGATAAATCAAGGCGCTTAGTGAGCGATCAGCGATTATGCGGGGATTAATCGGCCGCCTGGGCCGATTTTTACAACAGAGATCATGAGTCATGACTTCGTATGCTCCACAAATGTCACTGTAAATTTTAATGACAGCTTGAACTATTATGTTTGAAGACAGTTTAAAGTTTGAAGTTCAATGCAATTTCAGCAACACGAAGTTTATATTTTTGTATACAATTACTGTGTTTTATAACGGATGAACGAGTGGTAAGGTATTTAGTTTCCTTACAAGAGGTCAAGGGTTTAAATTGTTGGACGATGGAAAACTTCATAGCTAAACTTTATTAATCTCGACTATAAAATAGAGTACATATGACAGACGATAGTAAAATCATAATGGACCCAATCCACAAGACAAGTTTGACCCAACTAACCTATCACCTAATACATATCTCGTTAAGTATGTACATTTGGGGGTGACCACTGAAGAGCCGGAATCGGTCTCGGGATTAATCCGGTGACGCCACCTACGCCTGAGTAAAAAAGGCTCTCCATCTCTGGGTAACATCTACAAGGAAAACCTCATTCGTTTAATTTATGTGTTTAGTATGTATATGTAAGAGGTCGCTGGGTGGTTGGCATTAATACCCGTCACAACACCCGAGCAATCTTCTTGTTAACGTCGTTGCATCAAAGTTTTTCACGTAACGTTGTGACTTGTGTATGCGTCCCAAGCGTGTTTTCTAAAGAAATTGTATGCGTGTATTACTATATGTGTGTTTTAGTGACTTCACTTTCAGTCAGAGGTGGCAAAATGGGCGGGCCGGGCGGGCACGGGCACGGGCTAAAACGAGCACGGGCTAGAATGGGCACTGGCCAAACGGGCACATGTTATACAAATCGCTTAATAAAAGACCTAAAACGGCGAAATAAATTTCTTAAACGTAATATCTTATTTATATTAAAAAACTTAAACATATTATATATAAAAAAAAAATCTTTAAAACGATCGGAATGTTCTACAATTAAAAAAAACAAATGTGCCCGTAGTGCCCATTTAAGTTTTTAATAGACTATATGTGCTCATTTCAGAAAAAAGAAGAGGGCTAAATGTGCTCAAATCATTTAAAAGTTTGTTTATTTAATCAATCTTTTTACTTTTGCGCACATTTTGCAACTTTGTTTCGAGTGACTGGCAATTCAACTTTTTGAAAAAAAAAGACTATACAACACATCTTTGGTACTAATAAACAACTAATTTATTCCTAAACCTCACCATAGGTTTAAGTATCAAATTAATTAACTAATCAATAATTTACTACAACAGTATTTTACAAGTGTCATTTCTATTTCTATTTGTTATCACCCAACAACTTCGAGGACTTGAAATAATTTTGACATATAATATAATAGCGTGAGGCGTGAAGTGACGGCATAATTAAGTCTCACGTTTTTACGGTCAAAGCGAAGCTCTTGCGTTTATAAAACGTGACATAAGGAGGCATATAGTATGAAAATATTTATATATTCATATCATAATTCATATATATCGAGTTTACAAAAATATGTGATATAAGGCGGCGTGACGACAATGCTAGACTCACGCTTTTGCGAGGCTTTTGAAGCCTTTGCAGCGTTTTAGAACAGTGAATATAACTACCAACTTCTTTCACAATTTTCATCACAAAAATCCAAAAACCATTAAACACCATGACCACAAATCACCAATCACCACCACCATCACCACCATCACCACCACAGCTCCACCTCCGATCCACCGCCCAAATCATCAAACAAACCACCACCACCATCTTCTTCTCCGGCAAACACCACCTCATTTCCTTCCTCGTTCTCTCCTTCCTCCTATTTTCTATACACAAAAACTCACAATTCCTCACTTACTCACTCACTTCATACATCAATCACCCATCTGTCAATACCCTTATACTCAACATCCAAAACCCACCAAAACCCTCCACCACTTTCCGCCGCCGTGACCCCCATCTCCGCCGCCTAGAAACCCTAGAAACCCTAAAAACCCTAGAAAATGATCTTTTTTCCGTCGAAAATGGTCTTTTTTTTGGTAAATTTTTGATACCCCGTTCGAATGTTACTAATACTACACTTGATTCTTTTGATCACCATTTGGGTTTGTTTAAATCTATTGAATTCATTAAAGATCAAGAAAATGATGATAGTACTAATGATGATGTGATATTTGGGCTTACATATAGTGATTTGGCTACATTTGGGTTACTTGTTTGTTGTTTTAATATCGCGTATTGGTCTATGTTATTTGCATTTGTTGTTAATCATATGTGGGTTCATGGGGGGATATTTCGGTTGTTAGTGGATGATATGTTAAAGATTCGTAAGCCGGGGGGGATTATGACGGTTTGGGATGGTAGGAAATTATTTTCGCGAAACATGGCTTTGTTGATTTTTGTGAAATGGGCGGTTGGCGATGTATTGGCTCAGTTGTTGCGTTTATTGTTTTTTGGAGTAGTTGGTGATAAAAGTTTGTCGATGAAGATTTTCATTTGGTCCAAGTTTATGGTGTTTTCACTTGTGTTTCCTGGGGTTGAAGAGTTTGAGATGGAGTTCTATTGTTTTTCGGCCGTGTGGTTCTTGTTGGATATGTTAATGTCGGGTATTTTGACGGTTGTTATTTGGGTGGTTATGGCGGATTCTAAAAAGCCTCTTGAGGAAGTTTTAAAAGAAGGGTGGCGTTTGTTGAAGTTGATGGATATGATTGCTGTTCATCTCAAGTTGTTAGAAGTCAACTTTTGTGGGTATTTTGCTAAGATTATACTTACACGAAATTTTGGGATTTTGTTTGCTTTGGTTGTACAGTCAATTATGGAGGCTTACTTTTTGGTGGCGTGGAACTTGTATTACTTCTCTGTAAAGTCTATCGATGCTAATGCTAATGGGGTACCTTTTGGTCATCGAGAGCTTGAAGCTATGGTCAAGGATGTTAAATGATAGCCAGTGTGAATTTTGCTCACTAAAGTGGTAAAATTTTGTTGTTTTTCTTCTCAAACATGTTTCGACAAACTTTACTTAGCAATTAGCATTACAAATGTTAGTTGATATAAAATCGGTGCTTTATACAGTCTGTACATGTTCTTATAGAAGGAATAGTTGTTTTTTCACAGTTTTAGTGTTAGGAATCACAACGTAATACTTGTACCTCGTTTCTGCAGTTCTTCCATCTCTATAAATCTTGTTCATTGTGGTTTTTTATTATTGATTATTTGATCGTGGTAGCGTCGTCCTAACTTTTGAACAATTTTGGTATGGCTTCATTAGCTGTGACCCAAAATTTGATCAAATTAGTGGAGTTTGATGGTTTCGTTATTGTAACTAGTTCATACTTTAAGTAACAATGGAACTAGGAAAACGAGCTCTAGGGAAGAGAAGTGTTAACAGGTTAAATATGAACACTGATGACTTGGACAAAATATTAGTGGCATATTGAAAGTAGATTTTGTTTAAAATATTAGTGCAAACACCATCTCTTGCTTGCCATTTAGTTATATACTGTAGTTGATTATGTGATTCTGATTATACCATATGGCTAGAGAAAGTTCATTCTAGATGAAACTGGAAATCACCGATGACTCGATTGGATTCATGCTTAAATAAGAATCCCTTAAAAAATGGGATTCCTTTATCTTACAATTATAGCTGCACTTTACACTAATTTTTAAATCTAGTAGGAAAATCCCTCTTAAGATCAAATGCAGAAAATAAATCTCCGACCCCGTGGCAGAGTAGAACAGCGTACCACACTGAGGAAAACATCCTCATCACAGGGGATATAGAGTCTGGAATCAGCAGTGAAGTCGTACTCTTCTCGAGCTTGATCCAGCAATGCACTAAACAAAGGGCTCTTTAGTAAATTCACATTGATGACAAACCGGCTTTGGTTTGCACCTACATAGACTACCAAGTGACCCTTTGGGACATCCCTTGGAATGTAGTCTTCCTCATCATCATTACACATCCATGACGATGCTCTGCTTATTGCCCAGGGGCACCACTTTTCGCAGCTTAACCAAGGTACAACTCCATTCACATGTCTTCTTTTCCTTAGCCATGCTTTCAAAATCTTCACTTGCATCATATTTTGTAGTATATCTATATGTAGATAGATGTGCTTGTAGCAAGGTGTGTGTTTGTGAGATAAAGAGAGGGGGAGAGAGAATGTATTGATTGTATGCAAATAGAAGACTTGTATATATAGTGTGAGCATGGGCAGTTTAATAAGAGATTCTCTAAGTTTGAGTGCTAGTTTTAGTTTGATTTGAAGGCGCTTTTTAGGTTTCGTGGTTGATTAAAATTTATAATCTGGTACGAAAATTGTACTTTTGTACGAACATGTAATTAGCATGATTTAAAGAAGTTCTTTAAGTACACACTCTCTGCGGCAACATCCTAAAATTACACGTAAAAAATGGAAGATGAATTTTGCCTACTTTCTTCATATATATCGTTTTTTAAGATCTTTATTGTTTTCTCCATTTCGTTAAAAACATTTCTCTATACAATCACTAATACGGCACATGCACCACATGGGGTTTTGGTGCGATGAGTCAAATACCGCGTGTGTGTGTCTATGACATTGAAATCGAATGATGGATAGTAGATGTGACAAAAATTCTGTGTTAGGGGAGTTTGAAAATGATTGAGCACTTTGGTTGAGTATCTAATCTTGGAAATGTGAACATCTAATCTTTTTCTGAACAGGAACCATATCCAATTTTAGTGGAAACTGGCTCAACACATTGAAGTGATTGAGAACTTAGCTTTCTTTTTTCACAAGATTCTAATGTAACTTTACTTATATGTTTATGAGTTAATTGCATTTTTGGTCCTTGTGGTTTGGCCAAATTGCAGGTTTGGTCCCTAAAACTTTGAAAGTGCAGCGATAGTCCTCATTTTAAAGTTTGGATTGCATTTTTGGTCTTTGGATAAAGTTAAATGACTAAAATACCCTGTCTTCTTCAGAAAAAGACAAGGGTAATTTGGTCATTTCACACCAAAAAAGACCAAAAATGCAACCCAAACTTCAAAATAGGGACTATCGCTGCACTTTCAAAGTTTTGAGGACCAAACCTGCAATTTGGCCAAACCACAAGGACCAAAAATGCAATTAACTCTATGTTTATTAACAATGATTACATAAAAGATGGTAAACCTTATAAGATTTTCATTAGATTAAGTGCTATAAAAAAAAAGAAAGTATTAGATACCCATTGTTGATGGTGATGGAGATACCATGAAAGGATAATTGATTATACTCCACCAAGTGGATACATCCCCCTCAAGCCAGGGGTACTTGGCTACATGAAACAGCCCACAAAATTTATATCATATCATTCCCTACCCCATATGCAAATCATAGTGGGGATGCCCACATTTCAATTTTTCATTATTAGTTAAAGACCTTAAAGTAAGCTTTTCTAAAATAAAATAGAAGAAAATCATTTAAGTTTATTAAGTAATCTAATATAATGTTTGATTAGCAACAATTTCCGGTATATTGTCATATTGCCTATGGTTCATATAGAGAGCCAAGGATCGAGAGCGAATCATAGATAGGAAGTTTTGGGTAAGTAATTCCTGCGCGCTCCCAACATGGTTAACTAGTATTTGTTATTTCTTTGAATAGAGTAATGCTATACAACTAGATATCCTTAAATTCAAAAGAGTGAATCAATGTATTAATAGAGCATTCTCCTATATGAAATCGCTTTTTGACGAGTTTTAGCACATAAAAGTAACGAGCTATATGTAATCCCTAATAACGAGCTATATGTATGTTTCTAGTGTGCACATAATTGTTTGTGATAGTCGTATCACTTATCTTGGCGGCCTAAGATATTCATGTAATTAACTAACAAGAAGAGATCTAATGGGAAGAATTATTTAAATGAAAAAAGTGAGAAGAAATTCTAGCTACGTGTTTCAAAAAGTGAGAAGAAATTCTAGCCATGTGTTTCAAATAAGGAGGGAGAAATAATAAGGAGATGCATATATTTTGTGGGTGCATCTCAGATTTATGATTGTGGTTTCTTCTAATTTTTCTCATCTTAATTATATTTCTCATTTGATCCTAACTCATTAACTAACATCTAAATTGATAGTCGTATCACGCGGCCTAAGAAATTCATGTAATTAACTAACACCTAAATTAAACAAAAAGATAGAAGAATTTGAGGGGTGTATCTTAAAAGATCGTATAGTTATTTTTATAGAAACCAATCATGTTTTCTGTTCATATATGTACAAAATTCTTATTTTTGATAAGTATATTAGGCTGGTCCCAATCACAACCGAAGCATCGGTTGGGCAACGAAAAAGTGCACGGATGACCGATGTTCACATCGGGCGAAGCGGTTGTGGAGGTCGGTTGTCACATCGGGCGAAGGGAGTGAATTGGGGACATCGGGCTAAATCTTGACCGACTTTTATGCCACTCTTTCCCAAGCTTTTTTGCCCGTTTGGGCTAAATTAAAAAAAAAAAAAAAAAAAAAAAAAAAAAAAAAAAAAAAAACTTTGGTCATCGACTGTGGTATCCGGGTCATGTCTGGTCGCTGGAGAGAGAAAGCTGACGTGACGCTCATCCCAGGGCACGATTGGGACCAGCCTTAAGGTTTCAAGATCTTAAAAAACAAATTGTTAATTGAATGTTGGTGATTGGGGCGCTCAAAACGCCATTCTCTCGAATCTCGATCTTCTGACTATCACAAATGTTGACAGAACAATTATAGTTATTGTACAACTTTTAGTGAATAATGTACATATGCAAATAAAATACTAAAGCATAAAGAAATGTGAGATGAGATTGGTTCCTCAGGTTCAGTGTTTACAGACGCACACGAATACAAATGGAAACAAAACATTAATGTTGCATTTGAATAAACTATTGTATGTTGATAAAATAAAGATTTGCTCTTTTGGCTGTTAATATATGAACGATACTCTAGGTACACATAACACATGTTATATTTTTAGCTTGTTTACGACCGGTGGCGGAACTTGACCATTTATTTTGGGGGGCCGAATCGAAGATTTGTTTGTAACCTCAACTAAATTACCCCTAAAACCTATAATATTTACACTAGATGCCGAAAATTTTGGGGGGCCCGGGACCCTCCCCTGCCCTCAAAGAGGTCCGCCATTGTTTACGACATTTATGCTGTATATTATCAAGTTATATATGTTGTTTATTTATACCAAACGATGAATTCGACTAGAAATTAGCTACCACTTTGTTGATTACATACATATGGATTAATCATTAACAAAGATGTTTACTTTATTTATAAATCTTTTTGAGTAAGTTATAAATTCATAGCTTGATATGTAACTTTCGGAGGAAATTTTTATTTGTTTCACCTTGAGCGGCCAATCTAGACCCGTTAGTATATAAACTTATACGTTGACGTTAGTCTAACAAACCGGGTAGACCCAACATACTTATTCTAACAACTTTAAAAGTGACCCAATTAGACTCATGAGGTGTTTTGACGAACATTAACGCACAAGTTCTACTTTTCCATGTAAACCCATATAGACCCATTGGGTCTAGATTGCCAGCTCTTTCACCTTATCAGGAGTGGCTCAATCTTTACGCGGACTTGAAAATGAAATTCCAAAATGAAGCCTTATATTTTAAAGTTATTTGTGCAAAATATCGGTTACATAAAATTTATTTTTTAACTTCGTTAATGTAAAATCTTTCGCTTAAGTTTTAAAAATCAATTTCGCATAGTATCTCTTTTCAATTGAGAAGTGAGCTAATTTTTTTGTGATTTTTTTTTGTTCTTTTGTTATACTTTGAATCTTTATTAGTTGGACTCATGAGAAGCTTGAGTGCATTAAGAGCACTCCCAACAATAACACCATAACACCAATAACACCGTCCACGTCAGCGCCACATCAGCTTTAACATTTAACATTAACATCCCCAAAAAACACCCACAACAATAACATCCCAATAACACCATAACACCACTAATATTTCATATTTTCAATTTCAACCCCTAAACTAAATCATACACTTCATTTTTTAAACTAAAACAAACATTTCATTAAAACTTAAAACATATTACAATACGAGACTAAAAAAAAATACAACGAAATAAAAAATAAAATAAAAAATACAACGAGATAAAAAAAAAACACACACACACACTCACACTGCAATTAAAAAAAAAAACATAGCAAATACTTATTCATCGTCGTCGCTCTCTTGTTGTTGTCCATGTCGTTCAAGATTCTTCTGCCAAACATGCTCCATAAGGTCCTGTTGGAGTTGGGTATGCGTTTGTCGGTCGTGTATTTCTTTTGCCTTACGACTGTGCGTATCACATCTTTCAACCCATCTTCGTTGCCTCAAATTTGCTGACGGATCCACCCACAGTTCGTTATAGTCACGTAAAGCAAATTTTTGATCTTTTATAATCATGTTATGCATAATAATGCAACAATACATGATTCTACGTATCGTGGCAATTTCAAATTGACGTGCCGGTTGTTGTAGTATACCCCAACGGCCTTGAAGAACACCAAAAGCACGTTCAATATCCTTTCGGGCACTTTCTTGTCTCCTTTTAAAGTACGTATGTTTTGCATCAGTTGTTGCCGTGAAGGATTTGACGAAAGTTGCCCACTGTGGATAAATTCCATCAGCCAAGTAATACCCCTGTTCATACCTAGTTCCGTTAACCATATAAGGTGCTTTTGGGGCATTGTCAGCAAGAAGGTCGTCGAATAACGGAGAGTTATCTAAAACATTGATATCGTTATTTGCCCCCGCCATCCCAAAAAATACATGCCAGATCCATAAATCTTGAGAAGCAACAGCTTCAAGCATAATTGTTGGGTATTTTTTATCACCCATAGCAAAATGGCCTTGCCAAGCCACTGGACAATTTTTCCATTCCCAGTGCATACAGTCAATGCTACCAAGCATTCCCGGAAAACCATGTTTTTCTTCATGATGTTGATAACCCCATGTTGGTTTTCTTAAATACTCCGGCATAAACAAATCAATAATGCATTTGTTAAAATTATCAAGACATAATTGTGACGTACTCGCACCCATTTGCAAGTATTCATCAAATGCATCGGGTGAGGTGCCGTACGCCAATTGGCGTATGGCAGACGTACACTTCATTAGAGCACTTATACTCATTCGACCCGTACAATCGGGTGTTTGCCTAAAAAAGGTAAAATGATCTGGAATATTATCGGAAGTATAAGATTCAATACCTTCAACTATTTGCAGGAATAGTTTCCGGCTCATACGAAATCTTCTACGAAAATTCCGGTTTGAATACTTACAACCTTGTACGAAATAATCGTTGCGCAGACGTTCTTCTGCAAGCTCACGTTCACGATATACATGGGTACGAGAACGACTAGGATGTTGAGATTCAATACCCTCTTGTTGTTCCAACTGAAGGTGATACTCGTACGCGGCCGCCATAAATTGGAAGTCCTCTTGGTCATCAACGTCTGACCAAGACAGGGGAATATCACCAGCTTGATTTGGATCCATTGTGAACGAATTTGATTTTTGAAATATGAAAGTGTAAAGAGGAAGTATATAAAGTTTGAATGGAAGTGTGAAAAAAATAGAGTTTTGGTTGGGTATTTATAGTGGTAAAAAAATGTTTTTGTTTTTTTTTTAAAAAAACTAGCCGTTAAGGGGGTTTTTTGTAAATTTTTTTGAATTTCTAGACGTTGAGGGACTAATTGTGTAAGTTTTTCAATTTTTTTTTTTTTTTTTTTTTTTTTTCTTCTCCCCTTAACGCGCGTTGCCAAAGCAACGCCGGGCTCCATTCTCCGTGTTAACGCCGAGCTCCCAATGGGTATAACGGCCATAACGCCGTTATTGATGGTTTAACGCCGTTATGGCGTTACCATTGGGAGTGCTCTAAGAATACAATTTGTGCATAGAACTCTTTAACCAATGCTTTTAGTTTTATGTCACTGATTAGACAATCTCAATAAAAAATTATAAATTAAAAAATAAACGTCCAAAAGAAGTCTAGAATGGCTTTGGTTTATTAAGCAGCAAACTTAGCTTAATTACTTATTCCTAGATGATGTTGTCTGCGTGTATATGGAAATTCATAAATTTTCACATTTATACAAATTGTTGACTTTTTCGGTAAACATAGTTTGTAAATTTGAATTTCACACATCAAATCAATTTTTCAAACGATTCTCGTTTTTTTTGGGTTCTGGCCAACTGGTTACCGGTTCAACTAACTGAAAATGTACCTTATTAATGGATGTTTGATGGTACTCTCTGATGTTTATGTCTTTATGAGCAAGTTTTTCCTCAAACATGTACATAACGAGGTTATGTATGGTACAAGTAAACACTAGTAAACTGTTGATTACTTCTTGTCTTGTTTATGATCTCTATTTGTTGATCAAGCTGTAAATTTTTTTTTTCTACTTAGTATACAAAGTTTGTTTCTTTGAATAAAGACTAAAGAGCGTGTTCAGCTTGGTTTTGAGCCGCTTGAGCATTCTCCTTTGATATGTAAAGTGGTAACATAGGGTTTGAACCATCATTATATCATTTCATTTCCTTAAATAAAAAAACTCGAGAATTGAGTGATTTAGGTGTGTTTCTGATTGCTTAAAATCTGTGAATACTCGAAATTGTTTGTTGGAAATTTTCAATCAAATTCACTTATAAAATGTTGTAACTTGTATTTTAGTTTCAGTGAAAATAAACACTTTGAAATAACCAGCTACTTATAATTTATCAAAATTTGGTTAGTATACATGAAAATAAGCAGATAACACACGCAGAAGCAAGTTGGATAACACAAAACTGCTTCGGCTTAAATAATAAGCGGGGAAAAAAAAAAAAAAAGCAATCCCAAACCCCCCCCCCCCCCCCCCCCCCCCCCTCTTAACATATTGCTTCTTGCTTTTATGTCTATGAATGATGTACGATGATTTACCCTAGTACAACTTTATTTGTATAGCCACTCGTTAGTAAATGTATTATCAGGTGCAGTGGGAATATTTTGATTAGGATGAGACTGCATACATTAATGTTTACATGTTGTTTCATATCACAAAAGGTTTCTTAGTTTGTTTCAACTTATTTGACGAGCATACGAGTGTATTGAAAGTTTGAAAAGCCAATAAGCTCATTTGCAATGTCTTATGAACGTATAGCTTATATAAGTTGATAAGCTAGATAAGCCATTAAATTTGAGCTTATTGGGTATAATTTTATAATAAGCTTGTAAGCCCATCAAATAAGCTAAAACAAACGCCCCGTTGACGGTTGAAGGACTTTCAAGTTTGCTCTCTAACTCTGCTTATGTTTTTTAAACTTGTTTGGATGTTTGCTATATGTTGATTGTTATGTTGCTTCGGCAATCTTCCTTTAAGTATAACAGGAAGCATCTTATGTTTCTTAAAAAATCAAGAGGCAACAAGGACTAGGGAGGTACCGTTTGCGTTTATTGTGGACACGTTTCTAGTATCAACTGATGGGGCTGAGTCGTCCTCCATTCTGGAGCAAACATGTTTAGAGCCAACTCAACCAAGTAAAAAGGCAAAAGATGAACACGAAGAGTAAACTTGTGTACGCTATATGCCAAGTTTTGTTAATGCACGATGGTCCAATTTGCGAGTTCAGCCTTTCGTTGTTACCAGATAACTCATTGGCTAACCCATATCTTCTCATTCCCGCAGTTAACAGGCCTATATTTAGTGGATTTGGTAGTCTAACAAGCTTGTCTATGAATGGTGTTCACTTCCAAAAAGACACACTTACATGTTAAGACCCTCGTAAGTTGTCACTGAGGTGGCGGTGATCAAGTCGGTTGTGGTGACTACTTATACCACTAGCCTAGTGTTTTATAAAAACCATTTACTCCATAATTCACAACTAGCCTAGTGTTTTATAAAAACCATTTACTCCATAATTCACATACAATGTCTAATTGTTCAGCATAAGTTACTCTCCGTGCAGAGTTTGACTTATTTGAGTTTGACCATTATCAGTAATCTTGACGACTTAAGGTAAAAACACACGTGATGCATTTTAGCAAAGTGATAGAGAATCACACTCTCTAGGGAGAAAAGTATAATAGTTCAGATTATCGTTTTAGACATAATGTTTCTTTAATTGTGGATTTGTTCTGTAAAACTACATATGTCACCTTTGTCCTTCATTCTGTTAAGTTACTTTGTTAGATGTGGCATTTTCGTCTCATTTATGAATGGGTCAATCCTGGTTATGCTAAACAGGTCGGATTAAATAAAATGTAGGTAAAAGAGAAACGGGTCGATCTGGGCTACACTTTTTTCAAATGGGTGAATTTAAATAAACATTGATACCTGAACTTTTTCTGGCAGACAGATGATGGCACCATTGTGATTCAAGAAAATCTTGATGTCAGCCTAACAGATGACAACACGATTAGTATTTGGCCTAGCTTGCAGCCTTGAAAACCATGTAGAATTGTAGACCATAAGCTTTGTGGGTCGACCAGATTGTGCATGGCTGTTTAACTGTTTGCTATTTATAAACTTCAAGATGCTTCACTTTGTGCATGAGGAGAGGTTGAGGCAGATTTGAATGGTCAGCAAGGGAGATCTCGTCCGAGAGACGCGCCATATGGATCCTATGGAAGTTTGATCTAAATATGCTTTCTTAAAATTGGATTTCAAATTGGGTCGGTGGTTTTCCAACCCTCTAAACGCCAATTCGTCCTCTTTGTAGTCCCTTTTCCTTAGTGTCTTGCTAGGCATGTTAATACTATTCCGTTCAGAAAAAACTTATGCATAACGAGTGTGTAGATATCCAAATAGTTCAATACATCTAATGGACCGTCAAAATGATATTATATGAAATTCATCATTAGTAGTACTCATTAATGTAATAAACTACTAACAAATAACACACACATACTAATAAGACACGTATCTTTCTAGTAACATATACTTAACTGAATAATAGAGATTTGAGTGTGATAACTACAGCTTAATCCCGACACCTTGCAACATAGCACCATCATCGTTATTAAATATCAATGAATGATAGAATTTGACTCATGAAGCAAAAGTAGTGTTTCCATATACGACCACACGGGGGAAGTTGCATGCTTTCCATCAATTCCAACACCATTCATAAGTCCTGACGAGGGTTCATAAACTTCAATTGCAGACTCTTTATAATCATCACCCTCCATCCCTAGTAAAACTTCACCATTGTTCCTAAACCCCAATACATTATAAAACACCGACTTACCCTCAACCTTAACGGTATATATCTTTGTAAACGGTTTATTAACACCATCTTGCCTCGTCCACACACCACAAACCGGTATCTCATCCTCATTATAATACTCAAGCAAACAAAGTGACTCATCCACCTTCGCCACCACCAAATCATGTGCACGTGCTAATCTGTCCGAAATACACACTTCACCAAACTTCTCCCTCTTCAAATCAAATGAAATGATATAATTAGACCTAAATCCTTCATCCAAACCAACAGTATGCCAATAAATAATCCCATCTATGAAAACCTGATATGGTGTGAAATCACACGATTTAAATTGCGTACCCATATATACAGTTTTCCAAACACGTGTACTTAACGTAAAAACCTCAACCACCCATGTATTAGGTATTTTAGCTTTATCGACAGTAATCTTAACAAGCGTAGGGTCACTAGTATCAGGACAAACCCCAAAACCAACACGAGTACATCTGTCTTTTGAATTCAATACATTAGGGATAACAATACCAACATATTTCCTAACGCTAGGATTCCAAATAACAACCATCTTAGTTTCTACATGTTGGTAAAAGCCGTAAAAACATAACAACCCGTCAACACAACCGAGTCTTATTGTGTGTCTTAGTAAGTTAAGGGGCTCGGGCGCGGTTAGGGGAAACTTTTGTTTGGGGAAAGTATTGTCATCGATAATTGAGGTATATGTTCGGACGAAACCTAACTTGTATTGTACAAGTAAACGATGCTGAGGGTTATTAACGTGGTAGGTTTTTATAAATTTCGAGTTGTCGATAAGAGACTTCCATTGTTTTGAAACGGTTCGGAATCGAAGTAGTGATTTGATAGGAAATTTTGTAATGATTTCTGATTGGATTTCGAAAGGTATGTGATCACACATATTTTTTAGTTTTAGGATAATGGTTGATTTTTGGGTGTTTGATTTAAGATATGTGTTTGTGTGATTGTCGCATGATATCTTCACACATATAACTATAAGAGTTAAGATGACTTGGTCAAACACAATAGTCATTTTCTAAGAAAATACATTTGAATAAAAAAGTTTGTTACATATGACTTGGTCAAACAATAGTCATTTTCTAGGAAAATACATTTGAATATAGTTTGTTACAGATGACTTGGTCAAACACAAGAGATAATTAAAAGGTGATAGTTCGAAATATCCAGCTACATTAACTTTCGGTTGGTTTTTTTTCTGGAACAGTAATCGGACAAGTAGAGTGTGATATTCAGCAGTACATGATTTCTGCTGGTACAGTTAATATAGTGAGCTTCAGTCAAATGAATGTGGTTCAGGTACCATTTTTTTTGCTTCAGATAATGCAGTAAGGAATTTGTGTTTGGAACTTGGGTTGTAGTGGGGTCACAAAGTCTTGTACATAGGATTATGGGTGTGTCCGATTCCAAGTAAAAGCTCTTGTTGTCCTTGCTGCAGCCCTTGTTTGGATCATTTGTGTGGTTCGTGTGATTGAGTGAATTGTGGTGGGTCACTTCTCTGGTTAGTTCATGCAGTCAACATCTTTTGGTCAGATATGTGCACCTCAACTGTTTAATGGTTTAATAATCATGGTTTCAATTTTGTCAAGTGAGAAGGCATGAGATCTTCAAGTTGGCAGATGGTCATTCTATATTTGGAATTCTATTTTGTTTCATTGTATGACAGATTGCTTGTGATAGTATTTAGTTTCTAAGTTGGGATTTAATTTTCTTTATCTATTTTATGTTATTTTCTTTGGGTCCCGTCCTTTTTTAATTACTACATCCGTCCCATATTAATTGTCCTGTTTTGACTTTTTAAGTCTTTCTTCCTCAACTTTGACCTTAAATATTTTTATTTGTGTTATATAATATTTAAAAAAATTATACGAATAAAAACTACATTTAAAACTCAATCTATTCATATATTTTGCATCAAGTATTATATAACACAATTAAAAATATTTAAGGTCAAAGTTAGAAATGAAAGACCTAAAAAATTCAAAGTGGACAGTCAATATGGGACGGAGGGAGTATCTTATTTAATTGAGGTGGGGCGCCTCGGATTGTATCATGTTTTGCCTGCAAGCATAAAACCCTTGTAAACAACGCGCCTAACCAGCTTGGAACCACCCCACACGTTCTCAAGTTCTTGAACCACATTTTTAGATAGCAAATCAACACCTTTCTCCTTAGCAGTCACAACCGCAGACCAAGACCTCAACATACCCAAAACGCCTTCAAACAATAGTTCTTTAGGCATATCGAGTTTCAAAGGACTCCCTTCAGACCCCAACCCGACACTTTCAAAGGGGAAAGGCAATGTTTGGTAACCATCAAATAGATTCTTAACATCTTTATTCCAATAAGGAAGCGTAGTCTCATGAAACCGCTTAAGGGCTGCATCAATCTCACGTGTGATATCAAAGCCATTGTATCCCCACACGACAAACACACCATTTTTTTTCAAAACGCGGTTGATCACTGAGTAGAATCTTGGTAGATCAAACCAATGTACGGCTTGGGCAACAGTCACAAGATCCACACTACTTTCACCACCGATCAAGTCAATAAGGTCATCGTCTGATAGAGACAATGGTGTATGAAGGTACCGAACACGAAGATGAGGCTTGGCAAATTTTAGTTGAGGTTCACTTATGTCCGTCCCTATAACTTGCTTGTAATGCTCTGCCACCTGGATCACAATCATTAAGAGAATCAAAACTTAATAGACTATCAATTTGCATAAACTACATGTTAGTAAAACTTTGACAACGGACAACGTTGACCTCTCATGCCCTGCTCTAAGGACAACATAAATCCATGCATAGACCTGTGTGCGAATGTTTTACTGATTTTTAGAAAACGGGTCAACAAGATGTTGTAACGCAAGTTTAGGCACTAGATTAAGCACATATTTCGTCCTACCAATCATTTCTCTTATATAAATGAATAAAAAAAAACCGTAAAAGATACATGAAGGAAGGCTAACACCAATAGCGGTTATTGTTAGTTGGAGTCGGTTATTAGGGGATAGGCACCATTTAGTGAAACGACACATTGTTTCATGGTGACCTTTCGATGTATATAAATAGGGGTCGAATATTTGTAAGTTGTATAAAAACGAAATTTGCAAGTAAAAAAAAAAAAAAAAAAAAAAAAAAAAAAAATTGCATGTATCAATAAACTGAAAGTATATTCATATATTACCTGTGATTCGTTTCATCATAGTAAGATTAATTCCAACAATCATGTTTATCAGTACATTTATTCATCTAAACAGAAGTTAAAAAGGATACGTTGATAATATAAGAGGCATATGAACTTATGAAGGGTTACGCATATAAAAAAGGCCTTTCTAAACTAGAAGAATGAAAAACTGAATTTGCTCGTGGATGTAAGATATTACAATTCTACAAGCAAAAACTGATATTCTTAAAGGGAATAACGACGTAAAAATGCATAGACAGCAACTGTAAACGATATGGATGTTCACTCAGATGAGTTCTCAAATCTAAAAAACGAACGTATATGAACCACAAAGAAAACGTAATATTATATATTCATACGATAAAAGTATCAATCATAGCAATAGCATAATAAGGTTTTTCTAAAAAGACACAAGAACATTAAACATAAACCCAAGTACGAGGAAACACAAAACATAAACGCATATATCGTTCTCTAGTAGTACGTCTAGAGGAAATCTTGGTCGTCAAAGTCATCCTGGAAGCGGTTGAAGAAACTGAAATCAGCAAGATCCGTGTATCTACTCAGCTGCTTTGGATCATTGAAATCGAGAAGGTTGTATCCAAAAGTGTCGTCCGCTTCTTCTCCATCGTTGTTGTAGGCAAAGGTGTTTTCGTCGATGTGATTATACGCGTAATATCCGAGCTTATTACGGAACCCCTTCTTCATGAACATTCTCTGGGTATCTTGGTTAATCAACATGGCTAGATGAATGAAAAAAGTGGTTCGAGCCCTATGCCTGCAGCCTACCTTTTATATAGAAAAAGAAACCCTAACGATCGACGTGTTTTAATATAATTGTTATATTTATAGTTTCTCTTTCTATAAATTCATTTATTTACTATAAATAAATTTGTACTCTCAAATATACCTTTCTCATTAATTAAAAATGTTTAGTTTCTGGAGCAATGTGATTTAATTCCTATCGTAAAACATTAATATAAATTACGTTTTAGTCTTTCACATAAAATGTTTATAACCAAGAAAAGGTTTTTGCAAGTCATCGTGACTCAGTTTAACAATTTGATCTTTGTTCAAGAAAAGATAGATATTGTTGTTATATTGTGACTTATTAGTTTTGAGTGTTATATTTGCATTTTTGAGAAAAATACAATAGTGACATGCTCATAACTAGGAGGTGTAATTGTGTAAATGAGCTGAAGACGCTCATAAATTACTCGGGATTAACTTTGTAGAAGCTCGATGTGAGCCCAGGTTAAACGTGTTCGAGTTTTTTTTAAATATAATTTAAGAATGAGCATGAGACCGAGCTTCATACCTCATAATCGATTATGCTAGCAAATTTAAACGAGCTTTAAAAATATATACAAGTACATATACGAAAATGGTATGTTTATTTATGTAGATGTATATAAACAATCTCAAAATATATAAACGAGCTGGAACATATTGTGCTTAACGAACCGTCGAGCTTTACTTTGTTTAGGCAAATCATATAAACGAGTCGAGTCTTATCTGAGCACAAGTTTACACAGTATGTTACAAACTAACCTCAATTTAAGTGCACAAGGCCTAATACAAGTCGAACTCGAGCTTTATAGATTACAAACTAGTTGAGCTCGAGCTCTAACAACAACACACATTTATGTCAAAGTGAATTTGTGAAGCGCTAACTATTTTTGTAATATTTACATAGTTTGATCAAGTTAAAAAAAATGTAAAGCATACCCAATAGCTTTTCTAATACACAAATTGTAAAGGCGTTGTCTTTGTCATTATGCATCTCTAGCAATTAGACTACTCGTACCAAGACTAAATCATTCGGTCGGGCTCCTTGTTGAATTGTCCCCTCCCCTTACTTCGCACAAACCAAACACGTCCTCTAATTTTGAAAGGTTTGGTCTGTTAACCGATCGAATGAATTGTAAGTGTTTGTGAGTTCAGGTTTTTTTATTTATGTATTTTTATGAGGTATGTTTTTGTTTGTGAGTACGGATATTTGGCCATGCTTTTGGTCCACATGAGTTGACAATAATTTGTGACTGTTTGGTCAAGTTTGTGGTAACCGTTATCTTAGAGTTGGAATAGATAGTTAAAGAACTACAGTACTATAGCAAATAAGGTATTTTAGACATGGAATCATCTAGAATATCCTTCTTCTAAACCCCAAACAATGAAGAATATTTTTTTCCACAATTTGACAAATCAAAGCAGTAGAACAAGAAAAAAAAACCACTAAAATTAACAACCATTATCCATAGAT
The DNA here is from genome assembly GCA_019973895.1 of Chrysanthemum seticuspe. Lineage (NCBI taxonomy): Eukaryota > Viridiplantae > Streptophyta > Magnoliopsida > Asterales > Asteraceae > Chrysanthemum > Chrysanthemum seticuspe. The sequence continues at coordinate 343,065,354 of BPTQ01000006.1, forward strand.
CAAAATGCATTACATAACAATAAAGCAGCATAATAATAATAATAATAAGAGGCCTTGTTTTGTTAATAACTAGACATAAAAAAAAATAAAACCCTAGAAATGATAATGAAAATTTAAAGGAGATCTTGATCATCAAAGTCATCTTCAAATTAGTTAAAGAACCCAGCATCACCCATCTTCTTATCTTCTCCTCCTCCACCACGGCGATTGAACCCTCTGCCGTAACGAAACCTGCCTTCGCCGTTGTTGTTGAAAAAAGCTTCTTCATCTCCGCCTATCATTTCGTAACTCTCATCGTCTTCTTCTTCGTGGACTTCGATGACGTCATAATCGTTGTTGTCATCAGTGAGTTTGAGGAGGAGGTCGTCTTCAAGGTCAACAAACTCGTTGCTCAACATTTTTGTTGTTTTATTCGAGGAATAAAAAAAGAAAAGTGGTTTGTAGTGAACCAATGGGTCTTGTTAGGGGTGTAAACGAGCCGAGCCGCTCGTGAAAAGCTCGGGATCGGATCGCTAAAAAGCTCGAACGAGCCGAGCCTAAACTAGCTCGAGCCCGAGCTCGAGCCTAAGTTTGGGCTCATTTAATAATCGAGCTCGAGCCAGAGCTCTATACAAAAGGCTCGTTTAGGCTCGCGAGCCTAAACGAGCCCTAGAAATATATACGTATATATATTTTCTATACGTATAACCGTGTTAACGAGCTCGAGCCTTGTGTTAACGAGTCGAGCTTTATGTTAACGAGCCGAGCTCGAGTTTGTGAAAAATTTCACGAGCCGAGCTCAAGCTCAAAATGTGAGGCTCGAAACGAGCTCGAGCTCGAGCTCGAGCTTTTTATATATAAACGAGCCGAGCTCGAGCCTAAACGAGCTCGAGCTCGGCTCGGCTCGTTTTCACCCCTAGGTCTTGTGCTGCAACGAAGGCCAACAATAACTTGGGAATAACACCGAAGGCCACAACAGTTAACATCGTTTAACACAGATGTTAAACAGTAACTTGGGGGGAGAGGCGTTACCGATGGAAATGCTCTTATAATTTGAAAAGCTCGTGCTACGCACACTACAACTTTTTATTCTTTCATCATAATTTGTATATTACAATATTGTACGATGTGCTATACAACGATGTTTTTATATAACAAAAATGAGGTGCGAATCAATCCCCAATTTCAAATAAAGTCCATTTCAAAACTAGTCATTTTTTACTTTGTAGTCCACAAAGAAAGTTGTAAAAAAAAATGAGTGTTTTGCGACCGTTAAATCGTGCGACTTCAGTAAATTTTTGACAAGTGTTTCGAAGGTATGTTGATTTTTCTTGTTTTTTGAAAAAGACAAACCTTCGAGACACTTGCCATAAATTGGATGGAGCCACGCGGTCTAGCAGTTGCACAAAACTAAAATCAGAACCTTTTTTTTATGGACTACTTTGTGGACCACCAACCCAAAAGTTGACTATTTTTGGAATTAATCGTTTAAATTGTTGTTTTGTGTTAGGGCTGAGCAAATCCATCCGAAAACCGACCCGAACCGATAAACCGACCGAAACCGGACCGGACCGAACCGAACCGACCTTTTTCGGTTTGGTTTCGATTTTGTATATTTATTTTGGTTTTTGTTGGTTTCGGTTCGATTCGGTTTTTTTTTTCCGTTTTTCGGTTCGAAACCCGAAAATCGACCCGAACCGAGTTATTCGGTTCGGTTTTAATGTATATTTCTCGGTTCGGTTCTCGGTTTGAGCTTTTGCCTTTTTCTGCTTTCGGGTCTGGTCAGTTTTGACCCGATGCTCACCCCTATTTTGTGTTGTTCAATGATACTCCTACTGTCTCAGATTTATTGTCCTCTTTTGATATTTTAAAGTATTTCTTTATCAACTTTAATCTTTAATATTTTTGTTTGTATTATACAATATTTGATAAAAATTTTATCAATGAAAAATAAATTTTAAAACTAATCTATTCATATATTTTACAAATACTATTATATAACACAAATGAAAATATTTAAGATTAAAGTTGAAAAAAAAAAGACTTCAAAAAGTCAAAAGATGACAATTATTTTGGAGTGGAGGAAATAGTTGTTTACTTTGTATTTTAACCAATGAAACTAGACTTCAATGGATACATATAATATTTGATTTGTGAAGAGTATAGTTTTGGGATAATTCTTAAATTTTTGTGCTATTTGAAAGTAGACATGTATTTTAGTATTGAAAAAATATAAATTTTTCTTACAGAACTAATATGTTATATACGTTTATATTAGGTAAAAAAAAGAGTCTTTAATTCAAACGTACTCGGTTTAACTGACATATTTGGTGACCGTTTTTTTTATCTCATCCCTCGCTATCAAATATATATATAATGAACCTTGACCTTTTTTATGAGAATGTAACAAGACTAACCATTAAACTTCTTTAGTGATGGTTGAAACTTGAAAGTATATATATATAGTATAAAAAGTTGAAAACCAAAGTAACTTTGTTCTAAAAAATGTGTTATGCAAAGCCGACAATCCAACTACATAAATAACCCATTGTGATGGCCCAATAAATAGTATGTCTTTGAAAAGAGCTTCACTAGAACTTCCTTTTTTACCTTGCGTACGATTTACCTCGCGTAAGATTTACATGTTCATAAAAATTAAAAACCTATAAAAGCGGTTATACTTTCATTTTACGTACGTGTGTCTCATTCTACTACAATCAAGCATGAAGAACAAGGGAACTAAGCGAAAGGCCGAGCACGAATCTACGAAAGTCGTTCGTCGGAAAACAACACTTCCCAAACCTCAATCAGAGCCTGAGTTTTTTCGCGACCAACGTGAACTGGTATAAACATGTACATAGATCATATACATATGTTTCAATTCTAACTTGCATTAGGTTTACTTTTGTTTCCATTGCATGGGCTAGAGTTTTTCTTAGTTATATTTTAATAAATCGAGGATATCGTTTTTGCAGGAGGATTTATGGAAGCATGCCTACCCTGTTGGGACAGAGGTATATATGTAGCTAGCACTATTTATGTTAAAATTCTTTTGTATTAGTTTTGTTAGGGTTGCTCCCAAAACGGGCTTATTGATGTTTTCGTGACAGTTGGACCGGTTTGATAAGCTTTATGAATACAATTGGAACTTCTCTAATCTAGAAGTGAGTTACTTTCTAGTGTTTGCTTTATTCCTAAACCGCATTTACTTAGTTAAAATTTCATTCTAAGTTGTTTCGGGTAAAACGTGAACAAATTTCTAAGAAAGTATTACACGGGGAGAAAGTTTATCTCTTTGTTTCCACGGAGGGTAAGTTTATCCTACAATCAGGTTTTTCACATGGAAACCTTGGAGTAGTCTTGACTTGATATTTTCAGCCTTATACGGATAATTTTTAGAAGTTCAAGCTATTTTCCACACATGAACCAACAACTTCTAGGTGTTATAACAAGCTTAGTAGTCATAGATGTACGACACATCCATGATACCCGTTATGTTTTGTTGCCCAACATAACAAACCTTGTGTTTTATGGCACAAACACATAAACCATCTAGTCTAGTCATAGATACAAGAATATGATACTAGACAATATCTAAGACAATGTGTCTAATGGATATGAAGTCCTAAACGAAACATCAAGAACACAAAGCATGATGTAGTTAGTCTTCTATGAATGAAGATGACAAGTTTCCCAAGCTTGTTGTAGAAGATCTTCATGTGCTTGTATGTTTGTGATGGGTGATCACTTCAGTAGGTAAAGATGCAAGATCTATAAGCTTGCTTTAGAGGATCACTTCGGGAGTATGCTTACAACAAATGAAAGTATGAAGCATTATGATCATATGAGATGAGGGTGGTTTACATGTTTCCTAATGATCTAAATATCCTAGAAATGGTGGACAGAAACTATGTGTGAAGGTGTGAAGAAATTGTAACACCCCCAACTTCGAGATACGCAGCGGAATTCAAACTGGGTGTTACTTCATGGCACAACAGTCATAACAATAGAAAACGAACTCTAATGGAGTCGTTTTAAAAGATTTATCATTCGATTTATATAAATATCATAGTTTACAAAGATGAGGTCCCAGATGGTTCCAAGTTTACAAAATACATTAAATTAATTTTCGAATGATAGTAAAATTTATAGCCTTCTTGAGTATCCGTGTTTCTCCGTGCCAGCTTCCGACATTATGGACCTGAAATACATGCTTAAAACTGTCAACACAAAGGTTGAGTGAAATTCATAGAGTTTGTTTGATGGTTGAACACATTATGTTTGTAGTGTGAGCTATAGACTCACACCAATGGTTTGAAAACAAAACAGTTATTATTGCACTAAGCTCATGATACCGAAAACGTTAACAGCTTGTCAATAGAAATTGATATAATAGTAACAGTTGCCCTAATAGGTAATTTGCCAATTAACCTATGGTTCTTCAAATAGAGTGCGTTTGTTTACCGGACTTGGTCAAGCAAACGGGATTCGTCAATCCCGATAGGCCTATCCACAATATTCGCGTTCACTCGCAAGTGATTAATGGTTCATGATAGTAGGGACTTAAGATTGGCAATAGTGGTACTTAGTGCAAATAATACATTCAGATAAACATACAGTTTGAAAGCAATGTGTTCGATTTAAAATAAAGCATGTATCTCCCCCAAGAGTTTGTAAAACAATTAAGTAATAAAAGTGGGGCTATGAACTCACCTCAAAGTAAATGATAGCAAATGTATAATGAGAATGATGGATATGCCGTGAGAACTTCTACGAGCAACCTAAAATGAAATGTTGCGACTTAAGTTTGGAACAGTGCTAAACACTTCTACTCCATCGACCTCCTCAAGCTTAGCATTCCTCCAGAACTGATGAATATAGGCTTTAAGGATGGTTGGTGTGACGGTTAAGGCATAGTGAATAGGACTGTGAATAAGGAAATCAATCATTTGATGAAAACCTTCAGATCTATTGTTTTTGATTAGATTAGCAACAAGGTTATGTGTGTTGGAGTACTGGTCCGGCATTATGATTGATGACGGGTCTGATGTGGGATTCTATGCAAAGGAAAGTGATTAGGGTTGGTATAGAGCGCCAAGTTGAAGTGATTTGAAGATCAATTAAATGATCCATCCGTGATTTGGGGAGATAAATATGCTGTCGCCAAAGAGCCCCTGAAGTATCCAAAAATAAGCAGCATGCTATAAGTGGTTTGAAGACCGCTATCCGTGATTTGAAACATACTAGCAGTGGATACAGTGTTTCACTCCAATTAGTTGACCAAGAGATACAACAAGCAAATCTGTGTCTAAATAAGTGATATCTCACAAGAATATGAAGGATTACACAATCTTATTCCTTTTTTTTTTTTTTTTTTTTTTTTACAAGCCACACACAGTTCCTTACACTCAAAAACCTTAGAAGGTAACCCTCTCAATAAGTTGCCTTTTACCAGTTTATTGATTGTTTTGTAATTGAGGTGACCTAGCCTTCTATGCCATAATTTCGACTCATCAACTGATGCCTTAGCAAACAAACAAGTTAAGGACCTATTGGGAAGAACATCTTTAAGATCAAAACAATAGATGTTTTCCTTCCTAGGTACCCTAAGCTGTATATACTTCTCATCAGGCATCTTAAAATCAGGTGACAACACCACACACTCAGTTTCACCAAAAAGTACCTAGTTTTTCTTATCACACATTTGAGAAACACTGAATAAATTATACTTAAGTCCCTGTACCAGATAGACCTTTTCAAAGTCTAAATCCCCTGTTCTGATTGTGCCTCTGCCAAGTATCTTTCCTCCCTTTGGATCATTACCAAATGCCACATATCCTCCATCAAAAGCTTCAAAATCTTCCAGGTTGCTCCCATCCCATGCTTATTTTTTTTTATAATTCTGAAAATTTGATGCATTAAATTGTTGTAAACAATGCTTAATTTTTTGTATGTCTTAAAATATTATCCGATAAAACAATTTTGATCAAATATTATCAAATATTATACAATATGGCTGCTATGAAAAACACGTTTCAACACATCACCACAGCCGTCACAACCCCTTTTCGCCGCAGACCACCAGCTGCAGCATGCACGATCTGCATGAAAGAACTCGTCGTCAAAGGCGACACCAGCATTGAGCAACTTCCATGTTACCATAAGTTCCATTGTAGTTGTATCCGTAACAAGTTTTATCTCAAGCAAACATGTCCCATTTGTCGTTCTACGATCACTAATCGGCTAATGCTCGTGAATACACACTTTCGTGTTTCATATAAAGAGTTTAAATGGCCGAAGTTCTTGTGGGTGTATCAATTGAGGGAGCTTATTGATGCATTATTTCCTAAGGTTTGGAATGAGTTTCAATTTATTATTAAAAATAAATTTAGTGCTAGATTTATGGGGCTCGGTAGGTAATCCTATATAAAATCAATGAGCCGAGCCCTGTAAACCATCTTATTACAGTTTTTAATTAGGTATTTAAGTTTTGATAGAAAGCTTTTTTTCTTTTTTTTAAAGAGCTGTTTGTTAGGGATTTGGCATATGAATGTATGAAGTACGTACTTTGGTAGCGAAAATATATTATTTTGGTACCGCATTTTCTTGTGACAATGTACTTAGTTTGGTGTAATTGAACCTTTACCATGTAGTTTCTTACGGAAAAAAAAAAGCAAAAGTTAAAACGTTAACGATGTTATTTTCTGCTAAAAGCAGGACGATTTGTTTTCTACTTACATTGAAGGTTTTATTTAGGGGTGAAAACGAGCAGAGCCGAGCCAGAGCCTATACAAAAGGTGGTGTGAGTATCACCTCCCATAATAAAAGGCTATACAAAAGCTTATGAGTTTGGACTCTAGAACCCATAGTAGGCTCTTACTAAAATATCAAAATCCCTTATATTTTCAACTAGTAAAATAAAAACTTACGATTATTCCACCCGTTAGCAAAGGGCATACTAAAAGGCCTAACTATGTCGAAAAAAAGGCGTTCCTATGTCGAAGTGATTTTGTGGCCAACAATTTTTATGTTTATATGTATCGACTCATTCACTAGTTTGATTAACTAAAAAAAGGGAGAAATTATGGATTTAAGGAACACATACATGTGTTAAATGCCCAACAGCAAATTTGTTAATGTAAAAATTGTACTTCACACCTCATTATAGAGAGTAATTAAAATTTAAAGGAGATCTAGATCATCAAAGTCATCTTCAAAAGAGTTAAAGAAGCCAGCATCAGCAATCTTCACTTGTTCTCCACCACCACGGCGATTGAACCCTCTGCCGTAACGAAACCTGCCTTGGCCGTTGTTGTTGTTGAATTCGATGACGTCATCATCTCCTCCTCCTATCATCATTTCGTAACCGTATTCGTCGTCTTCTTCGTAGACTTGGATGACGTCATCATGGTTGTCTTTAGTGATGGTTTGGATGGTGAAGAGGTCAAGGTCATCAGACTCATTGTTCAACATTTTTTTTTTTTTTTTTTTTTTTTGTGTTGGAATAAAGAAAAAGAAAAAGGGGTTTGGTTGTCAACCAATGAGTCTTTTCTTTGCTTTTTATATGCCAATGAATGGGTCACGTGTTCATTTGCTTTTATTCTACCCGAACTTGGCGGGGAAACCTGGAACCCAAACTAATTTGGGCGGGGCGGGGCGCGGCATGCTAATCGGGTTATGGGCGGGTTTGGGGTTTAAACGAGGGTTTTAATTGGGTTTGGAGCAGGGAATCCTCGCCCCGCCCCGCCTCACCCGAATAATATATACACATATACAAATATATTTATACGTACATAGTATTTTGTTAGTAACTGCGTAAAAAAAAATTACTCTAATATTATTAGTTTTTTTTATCTTTGTAAAATTGCAAAATTGTGATTATAAAAACTCGTTTAGTGTCATAGTTTTAAGTTTTTATTTTTATGTAATTAATCATTATTTATGTATATTAATATAGTTGAAAACTTAATAAGGCTTGTTTGTAAATTATTAATAAGTTTTTAATTCTTCAAGTTATTGCTAACGGTTTAAAATTAATATGCGACTTTAGTCAAGAATTGCAACAAAAAAGTACACCCCAATAAGATCCCCGATTAATATGAGGCGGGATTGGGGGAGCATTGCGCCCCAACGGGGCGCCCCGATGGGGATCGGGGCGGGTTTTGGGAGAAATTTGGTAATCGGGTTTGGAGATGGGGATGGCCGCCCCGCCTCAAACCCGCCCTGTTGCCATCCCTATTCAAAAATAGTCATCTTTTCCTTTTTGGTCTACAAATTAGTAAAAGAAAAATAATTTTTAATTTTAGTCTTAATTTTTGACAACTATCGAATGCAATGTTTTAAAACCCGGGTTGAACTGGAAACCGATGATGTTACCGGCTCATTACTAACTAGGTTGTTAAGGATTAAAGACCCGGATTGAATCGTCGGGTTTTACTCAACCCGAGTTAAACCGGTAAACGAGAACCAACCGGGTTTTACTTTTTTTCTTTTCTAGATGAAACAAAATCAAATTGTATAAATTGAGCACTCTGTTTTCGTTTCACTTTCTTTATATTATGTTTCAATCACTCTTTTGAAAACCACCAACACAATTTGCCTATTAAAAACCTTCTTTTTTCTTCAACATGCAAAAGATAGTTCATACTTAGGCTATGCACAATGGTGCGGTTGCCATGTTCGGTTATGATCGGTTGCCTAAGGTTGCACCCAGTGTGGAGGAAATGTTGCGTTCGATCGAGAATAAACAAAGCGCCAACCTAGTACGGCTTGGCAACCGAGTTCAACACACACATTAAAAAAAATCATTTCAACTTAAAAAAAAAAAAAAAAAAAAAAAAAAAAAAAAAAACTTTTTTTTAAGCTTTATCGCTATGACAACTAGGTCATCGTCAGAGATAGTAAGCTGATGTGGTAGAGGTGACCGAGGTCACCACTGTGCATAACCTTATTAACTAAACTGGTTAAGTATTTTATACAAGTATAACATTACTCATAAGGTTTTCTATACAACTACTAATTTGGCTATCTAATATAGTTTTGTCATCCTTTTCCATCCATAATGTTGATATAATTGGAAGTTGAGTATATTATGTACCGACATATATATACAAAGTTGTAACATCGTACAATTTTAAACTGATAATACCAATATATCACAATTCCATGCTTCCATTGTTAGGATAATCATGAAAATAGTTTTAAAGGCTCATTTTTAACTATAACTCTCAATTTATAATAGTTTTACACGTGTTAAATAACATGGTTTACTACAATTTTTTAGTATGCATAAAACCGATTCGACCCGGCGGTTGAACCGGCAACCCGGTGACTTGACCGAGTCGATCGAAAAGCCGGTTTAAAACATTGCTCACACGGGTAGTGAATTTTTTTTCCGCCTGAAGTGACATTTTGTGAGATTATGATATTTTTTGCTCAATCGATGTGATGTTTGATAAATTAGTTTTGTCTTTTCTAAAAAGTGGCACCCATGATGGATGTCTTTTGCTCGACCGACGACACAAATTTTGTTCGATTGACTATTGTTGATGCTTTCTGTGCGACTAAGTTTTTTCTTTCTTAAAAAAATGTAAAAAATTTCAAAAAATGTAATTTTAGAATTATTATTTTTAATTCTATTTTGATTTTCTTTTTTTTTTAAGAAAAACTTTCTAGACACTTGTCAAAAATTAGGTGAAGTCGTATGGTTTAGCAGTCACACAAAACGAAAAGCAGAAACCCATTAATTTGGAAAACTTCGTGGACCACCTCCCCAAAAGGTGACCATTTTTTGAATTTGCTCCTTCAAAAATATCTCATATTAATTGTTCATATTTTTCTTTTGCAAACAGACTTTAGTTGATACATATGGTATTTAATAGATGGAGAGTGTAGTTGGTGATGTTAGACGAGTGTATTATTTTGGGCTTTGATATTAGTGATAGGCCTAGCCCGTTTAATGTTTGGTATCTAGAACCATCTATTAAGAATTAAATATTGTAATGATGTGTTTTGAATTAAGAAAACAAGAAAATCAATTCTAATATGGTATCAAGAGCAAAATCGATCCTCTCCTAATTTTTCTCTCTATCACTTCCATTCTCCATCTATCTCCAATCGGTCTTCGAAAAAAAAAAGAAAAAAAAAGAAAAAAGAAAAAAAACCCGCAGAATCACAAAGAAGAAAATATTAATTCATCACATATATCATTCATTGGTTTTTGTTTGGTTGTACACGTGTCGAAAGAAGAGGACTTGCAGCTTTATTGGTGGTCACTTGTTTAGAGCGCCAAGTACAGTTGGTGCCGTTGGGTGGTGCCGTGTGGAAAAATGGTGCCACCTCAGCACTTTTTTTTTCATGGCACCAGTTTTGGCTATCACACCAAAACACCCCTCCCTGGTATAACACCAGTTTTTTGGTGTCGTCGTGAATTTAAAATTTTTTTTTTAAATAAAATTATATATTTAACTAAAATTAATTTCATTATAAAAAACACATTATATAATATAAATAAATAGATAAATAACATCAAATTAAAAAAGTACATGATTGTTGCACTTAAAAGTTTTAGCTCTTTGAAAGAGAGATTAATAATTGTCACAAGTGCTCAAAGACACACTAGCTTATACTTTGGGTGTAAAATGAAAAGTAAGCACAAACAAAAGGGTGTAAATGAAAAATTCAAAATATACATCTCATCTTTTTCTTCTTCTAATCGTCTCCATCGCTGCATCTGCATCACATACCTGCAGCAACAAAAAAAAACGCAGGCACAAACACATCACAAACAGTCAAACACAACACAACACACAAAAACAAACAAAAAGAAACAAACCCACCAAAAAAAAAACCTTCGGCGTGAGCTGGTGGCCACGACGCCAAGACCCACCAGCCCACTTGTGGTGTGGTGTCTCGTGCCAAAGGATGGCGCCGAAGGATTTTGCTTGAGCCAACAGCCATTGTACCGAGCTCTCTTATGGTTCGCAACTTTGCATCTAAGTTCTGCCCAAAAAAAAAGAAAGAAAGAAAGGATTGTTGTTTATCTATATTGTTGTTATTATTATTTCTTTGATTTAGCAATATGTCAAATGGGATGTTAAATATACCAGCGGGTATCTTAGGCGCAGCTCCGTCTAGTGCATCATCTCATCTCAATTCATATACAAGTAATTTAAATACCGTTTATAATAAATGTTTATATCCATCTGTTTTTGTTGGTGATGGTAAATCTATACCTGTTACCAATACCGGTCATAGCATCTTACCTACTCTTAATCGTCCTTTATACTTACATAATGTTCTTGTTACCCCTAATATCATCAAAAATCTTATTTCTGTTCGTCAGTTTACTAGAGATAATAATTGTACTGTCGAATTTGATGCCTTTGGTTTCTCGGTAAAGGATTTCTAGACCCGTCATATCCTCCTTAGATGTGATAGTTCGGGAGACCTCTATCCGGTTACCCAGCCTTCTCCTATACCCCATGCTTTACTTTATGTCAGTCCCACCACGTGGCTCCAACGCCTCGGACATCCCGGTGAAGAAGTGTTACGTTCTCTTGTTTCTCGTCGGTTTATTTCATGTAATAAAGAGAAGTCTCCACATATTTGCCATGCCTGTCAGCTTGGCAAACATGTGAGACTTCCACTTTCTAGTTCGAATTCTATTGTTACTCGTTCTTTTGAGATCGTTCACTCAGATATTTGGACTTCGCCTATTGTTAGTTCTGGTGGTTTTAAATATTATGTGTTATTTCATGATCATTATTCTCATTATTTGTGGATTTATCCTTTACGTACTAAATCTGAAGTTTTTCAAAAGTTCTTACACTTTCGTTCTTATGTTAATAATCAATTTAAATGTGATATTGCGGCTTTTCAGTGTGACAATGGTGGTGATTTTGATAACACCAACCTTCTTGATTTGTTTGCTAAAAATGGCATTCAAATTCGGTTCTCTTGCCCAAAGACTTCTCAACAAAATGGAAAATCAGAACGGATGATACGTACCCTTAATAATGTCATCCGCACCCTTCTTTTCCACGCTCACCTTCCACCAACCTTTTGGGTCTAGGCATTACATATGGCCGCCTACTTACTTAATCTACTTCCCTCATCCGCCATTCAAAATGAAATACCTTGCACAAAATTATTTAACAAACAACCTGACTACTCACGTTGACGTACTTTCGGTTGTCTTTGTTACCCACATCTCGATTCACCTCACAAACTAGCACCTCGCGCTACTCCTTGCATATTTTTGGGATATCCCGCTTATCATCGTGGGTATCAGTGCCTTGACCTCTCCACCAATAAAATCATTCTTTCTTGCCATGTAACATTTGATGAACTTCAATTTCCGTATGGTTCTATAACATCAAGTAACCCACCATCATACACGTTTCTTGACACTGCACCATCTCCTATTACCCCTCATGTTATTTATAACCTCGCCCCGCACCAACCTGCTCCAAATGAGCACAACACCCCTACGACCCCACAAACCCTCGGCCCAACACCTCCTGCTACGCCAACCACAACGCCTACGACCCAACCCATTATGGCCCAATCTCCAAACCCAACCCCCCTCCTACGACCCAACATACTCCGGCCCCTAACCCCCCACCCGAACTCATCCTATGGTCACACGTGCCCAAGTTGGCACAATTAAGCCCAATCCTCGTTTTTATGGTCATGTCTCTCATATTTCTCCTCTTCCTACATCTCCTTATGTTGCCTTATCTGATCCTAATTGGCGAGATGCTATGCATGATGAATATAATGCATTAATTAAAAACGGTACTTGGATTCTTGTTCCGAAACCACCTGATGTTAATGTGGTTCGGTCTATGTGGTTGTTTCGGCACAAATATCATGCCGACGGTTCTTTGAGCAGGTACAAGGCTCGACTTGTGGCTAACGGTAGTACTCAACAACTTGGTATTGATTGTGGTGATACTTTTAGTCTAGTTGTTAAACCGGCTACTATTCGTACTGTTTTGAGTCTTGCATTATCTCGGAATTGGCCCGTGCACCAACTTGATGTTAAGAATGCCTTTCTTAACGGTGATCTTTCAGAGACTGTTTATATGTATCAACCACTAGGGTTTGTGGATGTTCGTTTTCCACATCATGTTTGTCGATTGCAGAGGTCGTTATATGGATTGAAACAGTCACCTCGTGCTTGGTTTCAACGGTTCATAAATTATGCCCTAAGGGTTGGTTTCTCGTCAAGTCGATGTGACTCTTCCTTGTTCATATATATGCGTGGTACTGAGGTTGCATATTTGTTGATCTATGTTGATGATATTGTATTAACGGCTTCCTCTACAGATTTACTTCATCTTATTATCTCATCTCTACATAAGGAGTTTGATATGACTGATTTGGGGGGCCTCAATTATTTTTTTGGGATTTTTGTTACTTGTGACTCTAAAGGCATGTTCCTCTCTCAGAAGAAATATGCTTTGGAGCTTTTGAATCGGGCACATATGGCTACATGTAATCCAACTCGGACTGCGGTTGACACGGAATCCAAGCTTGGTTCTGACGGGGATCCTGCTATTATGATCCTACCTTATATCGCAGTCTTGCAGGTGGTTTGCAATACTTGACATTTACTCGTCCATATATATCTTATGCAATACAACATGTGTGCCTTCATATGCATGATCCTCGAGTTCAGCTCTCAAGCGAGTTCTTCATTATGTTCGTCGTACGTTGGACTTTGGGCTCCAACTTTATGCCTCTTCTACTGGTTCTCTGGTTGCTTACTCTGATGCTGATTGGGCTGGCCGCCCTACTACTAGACGTTCTACTTCTGGTTATTGTGTTTTCTTGGGTGATAATCTTCTATCGTGGTCTTCTAAACGGCAACATACTCTCTCAAGATCGAGTGCTGAGGCTGAGTACAAAGGTGTTGCAAATACAGTTGCTGAAACTGCATGGCTTCGTAATCTTCTTCGTGAGCTTCATACACCATTATTTTCTGACACCATTGTTTATTGTGACAATGTCAGCGCTATTTATTTGACCGCTAATCCGGTTCAACACCAGCGGACCAAACACATTGAGATCGATATTCATTTTGTTCGTGATATGGTTGCTCGTGGTCAGGTTCATGTTCTTCATGTGCCATCACGTTACCAGTATGCTGACATTTTCACCAAGGGTTTACCGTCTGCGCTATTTGAGGAGTTCCGTACCAGTTTGAGTGTTCGCCCCTCTCTCGCTCAAACTGCTGGGGAGTGTTAGACGAGTGTATTATTTTGGGCTTTGATATTAGTGATAGGCCTAGCCCGTTTAATGTTTGGTATCTAGAACCATCTATTAAGACTTATATATTGTAATGATGTGTTTTGAATTAAGAAAACAAGAAAATCAATTCTAATAGGTGATAACTTCTAAAACTTTGTGCTATGGAAAAGGTGTAAAGTTTTTATGAAACTAATGACGTTTTATTTGTTCAGGTTATCTAAAGAAAACAAGTGTTTAATTCATATGTATTCGGTCTAATTGAGATATCCAAATATACTCGGTCTAATTGAGATATCCGTTTTTGATCTCTTCCCTCGCCACCAAATACATGTACCTAGTAAGATTGAAACTTGGCCTTTTTATGAGAATGTGACATGACCAACCATTAGATTTATTTATTTATTTTTTTTTGCGCAAAAGATGAATATATATTATAAAACACAATCACTCATACATCTATTAAAGAGTTATAGACATGCTTTAGACTTCTTTAGTAATGGTTGAAACTTGAAAGTATATATAGCGTGTATAAAAACTTAAAAACCAAAGCAACCTTGTTCTAAAAAATGTTTTATGCAAAGCCGACAGTCAAACTACATAAATAGCCCATTGTGATGGCCCAATAGTAAGTCTTTGAAAATTCACTAGAACTTTCTTTTTTACCTCGCGTACGATTTACCTCGCGTAAGATTTACATGTTCATAAAAACAAAAAACCTATAAAAGCGGTTATACTTTCATTGTACGTACGTGTGTCTCATTTGACTACAATATATCAAGCATGAAGAACAAGGGAACTAAGCGAAAGGCCGAACACGAATCAACGAAAATCGTTCGTCGGAAAACAACACTTCCCAAACCTCAATCAGAGCCTGAGTTTTTTCGCGACCAACGTGAACTGGTATAAACATGTACATAGATCATATACATATGTTTCTAACTTGCATTAGGTTTACTTTTGTTTCCATTGCATGGGCTAGAGTTTTTCTTAGTTATATTTTAATAAATCGAGGATATCGTTTTTGCAGGTGGATTTATGGAAGCATGCCTACCCTGTTGGGACAGAGTTATATATGTAGCTAGCACTATTTATGTTAAAATTCTTTTGTATTAGTTTTGTTAGGGTTGCTCCCAAAACAGGCTTATTTATGTTTACGTGACAGTGGGACAGGCTTGATAAGATTTATGAGTACAATTGGAACTTCTCTAATCTTGAAGTGAGTTAGTTAAAATTTCATGTCTATATTCTACGTTTCGAGTAAAATGTGAACAAAATTCTAAGAAAGTTTATTTAATCGTTCAGGAAGCATTTGATGAGGGCGGTGTGTTACACAAGGAGAAGGTTTATCTCTTTGTTAGTACGGAGTGTAAGTCGTAAATGGAACTCTGATTCTTATTAGATTCTAAAAGCATGATTTCATACTGAAATTGTGGAGTTTTGACTTGATATCTTTAACAATATACCGCTTATCCAACTTCCACGTGACACTTTTATTCCTTCTTGCAGCACCAATGGAACACGCAGCCTTAATACCCATAGTGATTGCGGTAAGTAGAATACACTTCTGTCTATATCTTTAAGCTTTGTTAAGAACATTTTTGCCAATGTCCTCTTGTTGATTGAGCAGGTTGTATCTCCGTCTCCACCTTCTGATAAGATTGGACTAGTCTCTGTACAAAGGGAGTCGGAGTCTAGAAAAGTTGTTGACATGAAGCAGATGAAAATGGATTGGGTTCCATATGTTCCATTAGGAAAACGGTATTGATTTTGTTTATTGTGCTATGGTATTGATTTTGTTAATTGGTACTTGCACTGACACAAATCTCGTTCTTACAGGAGTGCTTTAGTAGAAAGACTAAAATCTCAAATCTTTGTACTAAACTGTGTCCAAAGAAGGTATTAACGCTCAAAACATACCCGTTTTCATGTGTTTATAACCTCATTTTGGTAAATCTGAGATCAATAATGAAATGGATAGGGTACTCATGCTAATTCAAATGAAAATTGGAATGTAAAAATTTTATTTATCTTATTTTTGACCCAGGGCTGGTTTGAAACATCTGAAGGATGAACGTGTCGCAGAATTTAGTTACTGCATACCATGTAAGTATATATTCATTTTGGTTTTCAGTTTTCCTTTGTTATGCCTTTGAATGTATATAATGGGTCTATTTAGTTATATTAGTGAATGGAGATGAATTGATTCATGATTAACTTAGTTTATCAAGGATTAATGTGTCCTATTGAGTGATTTAACGAATAAGTGTAAAAGAAATTGGTGATGCTTATAAGTCAAATTAGAAACTACTTAGCAAAATGCCATAAGATGTTGCATACAAAGACCTTGGCTTCATCCCTAGCTCTTCCGAAGTTGAGAAGCTTTGGTGTGCCATGGTCTAGTGTTCTTTGTTATTATCATCACTAGGATGATGTGTTTTCTAATTGTGCTAATGAAGCCTAGTCACTGAAACATCTCTGTTCGTAGAACCATTAAAGAACTTGTAATGTTGGTAATCGCTCAATAATACGAGTTATAGAATTCTCCGCATGAATTTATACCATTGCTTAGAAGGTGGCAGTTTCTACCCATTTATTTCGTATGGGTCGATTTGGCTTGTGTTTTTATCTCATACGGGTCAAGTGAGCCAGATCAAAGGGCAGCTAGTCAAATGAGTTAAAAGGGTTGAAACCTTTTATATCATCTTAATGAATGCATTAATCAAGTTGAAAATACTCAAAAAGGGTTAGTATTTGCGGCTCAACACCCCGTTACCTGTTCTAAGTTCTAACATGCATAAAAAACCTACCCAAATTGCCCATCTTACCACTTCTATCTGTTGCCTACTTGAGTGCAAAATCTTTTATGTAATTTTTTTTCTTAGACTTTTGAGACTTGTCTTTTAGTTTCATATCTTTTTTGGAACCGGTTTATGCCCTAACACCAAATTTTGTTTCAGTTTACTAAACTTTCTGCGTGTAGTTATCAAATCTGCATATAGTTTTGTTAGAGTGTTGTAGTACAGCTTGCTAGTTTGTATGGCCATTGTTTGATTAAGCTGGATCAATTGTTTACAATTTGCAGATTTTAATAACCCCTTTGCGGAAGATGAGACAGAAGAGAGTACTATTGTGGAATTTTTCTATCCAGTGGAACCGCCTGTAAGTCACTTTTTAAACTTGCCATGCATATAACTTTTGTAATCAACGAGTATATACCATAACTTATTCTTACAACTTTTTGACTCGGGTTAGCGCTGATTTGCTTTATCTATTTTCGTTGAAATATATAGGTTTACTGTGAATTTGATTGGGAGTTTGACAAAGTTGAGGTAAGCCATAAGCCCACAATCCTCTATTTTTCGGTTTTTCATATATGTCACGATAATCTTTGAATCTATTATAGGAATATACCAATGATCTCATAGCTGCGGAGAAGTTATCTGAAGATCAGAAGGATGCCTTCAAGGTACACTAAAACTTAATCAAATCGCTGGACAGTGTTTCTTCCGTTTTTCATATATATTTAAGAGTTATTTCTATACAGGAATTTCTGAAGGAGAATGTCCGAGAAAGAAAGAAAGCTAATCGAGAGGTAGCTAATTGTTTATTTAACATGACAGATTTGGTTTATATGCCTACTCGAGCATGGCCTTAGTTTTGTATTGTGATATCATGTAGGCTAGGCAGAAGCGTAACCAAGCTCTAGAAGAACTGAGTCAAGAGAAATTGGACGCAATTAATAACACGAGGTTTTACAAATTCTATCCCCTTGAGGCACCCGAAAACACAGTTATGCCGAAGGTTTGATTGATTTTCATTCATCATAATAAAATACTTTTCCTATCTACGGTTTAGATTTAAATCATCTGATTTACCATGTGTGTTTTTTTGTTGCAGAGTTCATATATAAATAGGTATTATGGCAAGGCGCATAAAGTACTCTGAATGGAATCCGTGACGCTGGTGGCTAAAGCCACCTAGGAAAATAGTGATAGGTTTTGTTTGCGTACAGTCTTAGAGGACTTAACATATGTCTAGCTGTTGGAACTTTGTTTATGGATCTAATATTTGATCATCAAGATTCGCTAGTTAAGCATTTAAACCAAGTCGAGGTGATTGTTTCATCATATAGCTTTACGAAATAAGAACAACTTTGCTATCAATAAGAATAGATCGTAGTACGTTACTGAAATGTTGGTTATATATCCTCCTAGAAGTCATATTTCACCCGAGTACTTAAAAAAATGGTAAATACTTTTGCATACGTCAATATGTTTGACTGTCTGTTCTGCCCATTGTTCATCACGAGGGTGATAAATTTGCGCATTTACTTGTGGATTTGCATCTATTAATTCATTTTGTAGCAATAATCATAAGAAAGCAAATAACTCTACAATGCATCACCTTATTTTTTAACTTGACTCACAGACAGAAACACAATGGCGACAGTGGTCATTTGTGATTTGCAGTTTTTGCCAGTTAATAATAAGTTTCTGGCCTGGCCCTGAACCAACGACGTCATTTAATCCGCTACTTAACACACATGATTTGCCCACATTGACTAATTTATATCTATCTGCGTTTTTAGCAAACATATGCAGTGAAAAAATTATAAAATTTAATCGTTCTAAGAGTTTTGTTAAATCTTATGTCGAAGCATTTTTCTGTCGGGTTGGTCTTGAAGGCTTCCACGTACCGGTCATCCTTGTCCCGAGCTTTGAAATGTGCTACAAAGATGAAAGAACCCGTTAGAAGGAGCCCCGAGGCCGAAGCCCCGGGAACCACCCTCCGATGGTCAAGTCAGAACCTCGTAGGTAGAGGATTTAGCATGTGTGTATAAGCATGTATGCATTATGATGTGTTTGATATGTAAAGTCTGTGATGTCAAGATGTATGAATTATGTGAGAGGTGAGATATCAGTATGTTATGTGTGTGGTATGTTGAGATGACATGTAGTATGTGAAAAGTATCCTATGCTATGTGTAAAGAGTGGCATATATATATAGAGAGAGATGACATAGATAGTGACTTATTTAGGCGGGAAACAATTAGGCGGGAAACAATTAGGGGGGGGGGGGGGGGGGGGAAATAGTTTAGGCGGGAAATATCCGGCCATATACGTCGACATGTCCCCCAGTATTGTACTATTGGTTGAAGACCGATGGTGCAATACTTAGAGGATGTCTTTGCGCTTTTCGGCACATGCCGTTCGGACAAGTGTTGTATCTGCCTCTCGGCACGTGTCCTTCGGGCGCATACGTCAACATCCCCCCTAACATTGCATTATTAGTAAAAGACTGATGATGTAATACTTTTTTAAAGAATACCTTATGGCCTTTCGGCCTGTGTCATTCGGTGATGCCCTTAGTGACCATTTTAGAGGGGTTTATCAAGTGGCCCATAAGCCGATGCTTACTAAGGCGAGTTGGGTCTTATTAAACCACATACGCCATCATGTCCCCCCAGTATAGTATTATTGAGCAATGGTCAATGATGTTATACTTAAACTTTGTCTTGTCTTCATATATATACATTTTTCATAATTCCTTCCGAATGGTTGGGGACCACCATCAAAATGCATTTTACATGTCTTTTCCCTATCTCTTTTTTTGTACTTGTGTGAGATATCATGTATCCCATTTTGAGTTGTTTAATTAATGACGTCCCTAGTGACCGGCTCTTCCGGGGTATAGCAACGACGTCCTTGGTACCCTGCATAATTATGCCCGTAAGTAAATATACCTCGGCCTTCCCTAGTGACTTAGCACTTTTGAGAGTAATGTTTCGCCTGTTGGTAAATATACCTCGGCTCATCCCTAGTGACTTGGCACTTTCGGGGGTAAATTATGCCTTTTGGTTGGTGTACCTCGGCCTTCCCTAGTGACTTGGCACTTTCGGGGGTAAATTATGCCTGTAAGTAAATATACCCCAGCCTTCCCAAGTGACTTAGCACTTTTGGGGGTAATGTTTCGCCTGTTGGTAAATCTACCTGGTGGCTCATCCCTGGCGTCGTCACGCCTACGGGGTATCTGCGTGCCGTTGGGGCATATATGCCTCGGCTCTTCCCTTAATGTCTTAGCATTATTCGGGGGTATGCAGTCGCCTACCGAATGGTATATGGCCTTCCCTAGTGTCGTTGCACTTACGGGGGTAAATTATGCCTCATTGGCTAGACATTGACTACATGGATCGGCCGGAGGTAGCTAATCTCCGTCGGAGTCATTATGATGTTATGTCTTATTTCTTGTAACTGTTATGCATGTGGAACCTCATGCAATTATCCCTGCAAAGTGAAACATGAAAGATCTTCCGCTTTTTCGTGCCAGATATGATAAACACAACATTTCGTTTTCATCAAAACAAGAATTAGGTCACAGCAGGACCGTAACAACATATGAACGGATTATACCATTATACTCCCTCCAGTTCAATGGTGCTAATGTTTATTAGTATCGTTGAACTTAAAAAGAGAAAAGTATTAGATAACATAACCAACCATTGATAATGACATTACTCATGGATGTTAACTGTCAAACATGGTGTTTCTCGTGCTGCTTGACGGTTGAGTAACAACTATTGTACATTCAACATTATGTTCCAATAATATTTTAAGATATTAATCGAATATTGTTGTCCTAATATTTAGTGTCGTACGTTAGCCG
This sequence comes from Chrysanthemum seticuspe, assembly GCA_019973895.1. Taxonomy (NCBI): domain Eukaryota; kingdom Viridiplantae; phylum Streptophyta; class Magnoliopsida; order Asterales; family Asteraceae; genus Chrysanthemum; species Chrysanthemum seticuspe. The sequence goes on from BPTQ01000006.1 coordinate 343,086,252, forward strand.
AAGGTTGTATTCCGTAGTAGTATGCTATCAAGATAAGGTCTTTTATTTTCTCATCCCTATTTTCAAGACATTCACATGATTTGTGGTGATTGATAATCACCAATTGTCTGACAATTTCGTCCGGTGTGTTCACCATGCTTCTCTTTCGGTAAATTTTGCATGAGAGCATGTACCTTATGCCTTTAAACATGGACGCTCCTAAACAGTTTTTTAGATTTTGTGTTTTTCTTTGAAAGAGTTTAAAACTTCAAGCCATAGTGGTAATAGTGAGTTGTATACTTAATTAATTTGTCATATAAAGATGTAGATGCATACATGTCTTCATCCCATGTCGTGTCACTTGTCAAAGAGTGCTTCTTCTATTTTCGTACGTAAGATGTGTTCGTTGGAAAAAATACGTGTTGCAAATTTCTAAAAATGCACGGAATTTATGCATGTCTTTAATATAATTTGTTTTATTTCTCATACGTCTTGCGTAAAGTATTCGACATTAGCTTGATGACCTAAAACATTACTTGTATGTTATGAAGGCCAATAGCGTAATGGCTTAGTTGAGGAGCTGGGGTCTCGCCATGTGATCATCATTAGGTTGGAGCTCTAGTAACGGAGTCGGGACGATTCATCCGGTGACCGAGTATTTTAAGCTCGCCCATTGGTACTTTAATGAATATAACTCAAAACTGAAGGACATACAATCAACCAAGAGATCCGAGTCCGGAAGTAGTAACAAAGATGAAAAGCACAAATCTAAGTAGATGAACCAAAATGTCGACATGGTCGTCATCAAAATTATGGTGGATGAAAGTCTTTGATTTATATGAAATGAACTAACGACCGATTTCATAGGCCATGATTGTTAGAAATTCTAAAAGTTCATCTGTATGAGCTTCTGGAGATGAAGAAAATGACTAACGGTGGAACCGGCCGAGAGGCCCTATGTGTGTCCTCTAAGCCCAAACATGCTTCCATTGCGGGATAAGGAAAAATAGATAGATATAACAAATGACGAAGCTCTGACGTCTAATGTAATAGTATAACAACCCGTAAATTTACGGATTATTATAATAATATTTATTACGTTAGAAAATTCAAATCAATTATTTTCTGACAAAATGCCAATATCTAAAATTTAAAGACGAAAAGTCATCTCGTTTCTTTAGAAATAAGACACCGCATACACGATACTTACCCACTAAGTATCTTCCCAATAAATGTGAAATTTGTGGTCTTTGGGCAAAATTTAAGTGTACATAAGCTTAAACCCTCGTTATGGGAAGTTATCCCGCATACTGCAGGTGCAGTAACAAACAAAACTAAAAATAAATACTTATATAAGTGAAATATACACATTTTAACATTTAATGTTAATTCACGGAAGAAAACGAGAAGTATCTCGTGAATTCAGAAAGTCACGGCACCGCACGCGTACCGACACCAAATTAATAACGGCAAACATTTATAATCAAATTTCTACGTAATAATAAACATATATTATTACACTTACAAAAACGCTTCTAAAAATATAATTTCTATAACTTTCGGGTACCGGGAAGGTACGTTTACTCGAGGATTCAACGAAACACGGGGTACCGAATATACTGTATCGACTAATAAAACAAAAGAGATAACTTCTATACCTCTCTCTCTCCCACGTTTTGTTTACCTGTCCCCTCTCTCTAGCTCTTGTCGACATACCCAGGAGTAAACAAACACAAGAATGGAGTTTTTCCTTCTTTTTGAAAGTCAAACTCAACAAGGATCATCACCCCCTTCTACATATGGGTTTCCTAACATCCTAGCAGCCACATGCTACCCTTAGAAGATGGGTTAGGAAACGACTAGAGCCAAAAAGGTGTATCAACCTATACGCTAGTTCAAGAAAGCTATGAGACTTCATTCCCCTCCTCCATCTATACAAGAGTCAAGATTGTTACAGCTTCATCATCATCTTATCAAAAAAATTCAGAAGTTAGGGTTCATTCAAATTAGGGTTTCTCCAAAGCAAAGGGCTTTTGGAAATTGATAGAGGGGTTTCGTAGTTGAAGGCATAAGGAAGCCACCCCAGAAGTTAATTGTTCCAAATCACCTCGATTCTCCTCCATTTGAGCTCGTGAGTTTCGGTGTTCATGTCCTTCGACCCACCCATGGGTTCCTTGTAAGAAACATAACCTTGTTATTATTTTACATTTGTTGTAAATATGATAAATTTTAATCCAAATTCGTTATAGTCAAATCATTTGAGGTTTATGTAAATTAATCTTGGGTTGTTGGGGTAATATGGAAGAAAATATATATGTTGTTGTTGTTGATACCGGCAGCCAAGAACCACAAACAAGAAAGAATCAGATAATGTAAAACGTTCGTGTCTTAAGTTTTCGGCTAAATTACAAAGAAATAGTACGGCTTATTTTGGAAACCTTCTTATAAGCTTGTCACCATTTTCGGCTTAATACCATTAATGGTTCGGGTTGTTTCGCGGACGTGTACCTAGGTTCAACCACACCTGCGAAGGGTGATGGTTTGAGTTGTTTATGCCTCGGCCCATATCAAGACCCACCAAGGGTGTAGAATCAAGTGGCCACCTCGGGTTGTACCCGACTGTCGTAAAATACCAGTCACATTAAATTGGTAATCAATCCTGTTTCGGTTTGCTAGTAGACTTCTAGGAATGGAAGTCTGATTGTGCTAATTGATATATTTTTAGTTTAGCTTTACTACTCTTGGTCACTTCTTGGTTTTACAAATATGTATGAGTCGACTAAATCAGGTTCCTAGTCAAGTTCAAATCGAGGACACTCGAAGGTGTGTTCGTTTATTCTTTTAGTCACATAGAGTGCCCCGGTTGGACACTAGACCAAAAACTTGTAAAGGCCTCGAGAATAGTCCTCTTTATCCAAACTATATCGTGTTTCGATTCTTTTCCCCTCACGTCAAAATTTTATCCAAAAATAATAAAGATCCTCTAAACTGTTTTGAGTAGAAGTAGTACATGGGCTTCAAGCCCATATCTCATTTTAGACTCTAAGGGGTTGTTTGAGATGGACTAGCAGCTGGGCTGCGAGGCCCAGTAGTGAGAAAAGTTCATCAGTTGTTAAGGACACGTAGTACACTCGAATACTCCTCGCCTCATCTCGACTTGTCGCAACCCGAATCCAATCCAGTCAACGCGACCTTTTCTATAAACAAATCGACATACTCACGTCAAGATAAATAACATGAGTTAACAATTCAAAATGAGATTTATTAAAACTAGTATTTAACTCAACTTGTAAACTATACATAAACTTGTAAATATATATGTACACTTGATGAGAACCAAATATAAAACTCAATTGACATCAACTATACAATTTTTGGCAAACAATTAAACCGAAGGATTACCACGGGTTATACCCATTCTTTTCAATAAACAAATTTTATGATTTGTAAGTAAAATAAATTACTTGAAACTTATATTGTGATATAGTTATTAGTCGAGGATATATATATATATATATATATATATATACAACTTTTTGAGATATATTAATAGAACTTGATATGTTTACACCTTTTGAACTATAGGTTAAATCGAACAAATGAGTATATAAATTGTAATTTAACTTTTGAAATCATTGATTTTATACTTAGTGAAACTTATTTCGCTTATAAAAATTATTTAAACATAACAAACGGGATAAAACGATTTATTGTTTAATGTAAATGTCGTTATAAAATAAACTTTGTGACACTTAGTCACCTCGGACAAACTAAAATGTATACATGAGTCATGCTCAACATTCGTCAAAATAAAATTAACTTGTTATATTTTTAATAGCCAATATAACTTATTATAACTTTTATATAATCATCAATGAGGAAATCTATTCATAACTTGCACCATCAAATTTTTCTAAAAAGTATTAAGTAAGGCCATTACTTAAATTTCTGAAATACTATTATGTTATCCACTAAAAGCGATACATAGAGATATTTTTACTAGTATGTACGTTAAGTATATACCCTTAAAATAATAATTACATAGTCCATTAATGTCTAAAATCATATGTAATTATTTCCGTACATCGCCATTCGGTTATCATCAAGACAAGGTCTTGTTCACTTTTAATATTCTTTCGTGTATTATCATTTGGTCATCATTGAACCAAAGTCGGAATTCTTTCATCGAGATTCCTTCCATGTCATCCTTCCTGAGCCGAGATCCACCCAAGTCTTTGTAAATTGTTTTAAGATAAACAATGCCACACAAGTAACAACAACAACAACAAAAACATTTAAAAACTATAAAGTTCTTTAAACTTTATCGAGTCTTAAACATAAAGACTAAATATGCCGTACTTAATTAGGTTGCGTGTCGGAGCCGTGCACTATCACTTCTTGATTTAATTCTCTTTAGACTTCCTATTGCACATTGCCAAGGTGAGTTTCATAGACCCTACTTTTACTTGTTTTATAACTGTTTTGGGGGAAGATACATGCTCATTTTTACTTAAATGATTTAATTACTAAAATTATGCATTCTATGCATACTATGCCCTTTGATTGATATGTTTTAAGATACATCATACCTAGATGCTTTAAGGACCACACCAAAACCTTTGACCTAGAATATTACGCAGCTTAGCCTAAGACTTTAGATCCCAAATTGCCCTTTTCATGAACCGTCAATTCCTGCTAGGAAGCGCGAATGTTATAAATAGATCTATTGAGGATGACTCCTCTGTTCGGTTGGCCCCGCTTGGGTCAAGGCGTAACATATAGCATGTCGGGACCGAGTGTATTGGGATAAACACTCGCCATGGGCTCGACAAATGTATGACTTCCTTGTGCATACAGAAACTGTCGTAGCTTCGGTTGCATGAACTTAGTGCTAGCGTAATAGACTTAAAAATATATGGCATTATATTCATTATAGTGTACATATACCCTTTTCATGGTCCACTAATGAAAACCTTTTATGAATTGAAATCATAAACTTTATGACATTATGCAAGACGTAATGATCATCAAAAATCAAATTTTAAAACAGTGTACTGAAATCCCTTTTAAAGAAATCTATGAACTCACCAGCGTAAGCTGACCCCTTTTAGTATGTATCTTCAGGTTTCGAGGTGATAGCTTATCTTTGGAGGCGCAAGGCAAAGGCATGGCATGGTCATAGACGACTCTGATTTATGTATTGAGACCACTTGTTTATAATGGGCCATTTTCCGCAACAAATCAAAAATGTAAACATTGTTTTTCAGAAATGAATAAAAGTTTATTTATAAAAATCCGTTGTTCTATGCTTATGTTGTGATACCAATTTAGTAGCACCCCAATACTTGTATGCTTCCGCTGAGTCATTTTTGGGGGTGTTACAGATTGGCATCAGAGCCTAGGTTATAGAGAACTGGGTAATATTTTTAAAACCTAGACTATAACCACTTTTACAAAAACTAAACCCTATGACCGACACATGCCTGCCTGCCGAGCTGATGCCTCACTTATGATTCTGTTGAGATCATACTTGATAAGATACATGTTTTATCACTGCTCACCTAAATTCATTATAGGTTACAACTATCTTTCCCTATACGTATACTTACGTATCACAACACTACACCTTTCCCTCACATAAAGAGAATTATTGTTCTAATCCTTCAAGACAACCTTTAAAAGTATTGTGACATATTACTAGCGTAACTAAGCTAAGTATTCCAAAATTCATTGAACCTCGGGTGAATGTAGACTGATCACCTATATTCAACCAGGGACAGTGGGACATAGCCTGATCACCTATGTCTGACTCAGAGGTGAATTTTGCAGTACTTAGGATAGTTATAATAGCCTTATGTCAAGTGAGAAAATGATAAACATGTAACATTTCAATAAGTCACACATTGGCGTTACACTAAAGCTACACATTGGCGTCACACTATTCCTTAAACACAAACCACTCACCGGCATACCATAATCACAAGCCACTCACCGGCATACCCTAATCACAAGTCACTCACTGACATTCCTTAATCACAAGTCACTCACTGACATTCCTTAATCACAAGTCACTCACTGGCATTCCTTAGTCATAAACCACTCACTGGCATTCCTTAGTCATAAACCACTCACTGGCATTCCTTAGTCATAAGCCACTCACTGGTGTCACAATATTCCTTAATCATAAGCCACTCGCTGGCATCATCCTACATCTTAATCATAAACTTTATAATTCCATATCACAATCGGGTTATGTTATAGTTACTCCTACCCCACACCTTACACTCCATAGACAAATCAAACCATTATAGGAGCAACCTTTCAATAGCATCTATGAGAAAATACAATAAACTTCTAGCAAAATCTAGAAAGACACGACAAATGACCTATAATCCCATAAAACTTGAAAATTTCACCATTGAAAATTCGATACCTAAAAACTCCACCCACCTTTTAAGAATAACCGTGCCTACCTTGTTACCCTCCTACAAACTAAATAAAAGAGTTGCCATATGAGCTATTTCCGATTATCCCACAAATCATTATAATCAAAATACCTTATAAATCCCTTCATAAATTATTCTACAAACCAAATTACCACATTACCATTTCACCATAATATAACCTACAATTCTACCCATACCTTACCAAAATAAAGTGTTCTTTAATACTTTGAAAGGTATTCCAGAACCACTCTATTGGTTGCTTATTTCCTCGAAATGTGTTTTAAGTTAATACCCCATAAACAGAAATGATCAATGTCCTCCTTGATAGTTAAACCTGACCTTAGGATATATCCTACACATATGCATAAAACCATAGATAACCATGAGGTTCATCAACTATTAAATCTCTAATCCTACTCAACTTAGACAACTAAACCCTACCCGTGGATATGGGTAAATGTTATCCCTACTACAATATATTTTTCAAAATTTGAGGATTCTTCTTTAAAATCCAACAATAATACTTTCCAAGTCACTCGTGAAAATGAGACAAAATGCTGAAACACTATAAGTTTCGCAAAACTTCCCTATACGCCCCATAATTAAGAACCAGTTTTACAATCTTGTGAAAATGTGTCATTTTTACACAACTATCGATTTTGAAATCTGGTCTTAGTCAAACCTGTACAAACATTTAGAGAAATTCGAAAGCAATATTTCTTCACCCCTTTAAAGAAGAAAGCACACAAACCTATAGCAAACCTTGAGAATCAACCCATATACGTTAGAACCATTAAACACCAAAAATGTGTACGTTTTGATAAAACCATGAGAAGTTAGAAGTGCCCACACTAACAAAACAATGAAACCTTATAACATCAAGAATTAGAACTTTCACCCAATGAACCTACCCTCGAAAGATCATAACTCCTCAGATAGAGGATGTGCTCCTGGCACAACACCTAGGTAACCATACCCAAAGAAGAAACCCTAGAAACAACCTAGGGACAATTCAAAACTTGTTCCAAATACCATCACCTCGTTCCCGACACCCTATCGGATAACGTAAACCGAGATCCGGGACGGATCTCCTGTAAGGTGGGTAGACTATAACAACCCGTAAATTTACGGATTATTATAATAATATTTATTACGTTAGAAAATTCAAATCAATTATTTTCTGACAAAATGCCAATATCTAAAATTTAAAGACGAAAAGTCATCTCGTTTCTTTAGAAATAAGACACCGCATACACGATACTTACCCACTAAGTATCTTCCCAATAAATGTGAAATTTGTGGTCTTTGGGCAAAATTTAAGTGTACATAAGCTTAAACCCTCGTTATGGGAAGTTATCCCGCATACTGCAGGTGCAGTAACAAACAAAACTAAAAATAAATACTTATATAAGTGAAATATACACATTTTAACATTTAATGTTAATTCACGGAAGAAAACGAGAAGTATCTCGTGAATTCAGAAAGTCACGGCACCGCACGCGTACCGACACCAAATTAATAACGGCAAACATTTATAATCAAATTTCTACGTAATAATAAACATATATTATTACACTTACAAAAACGCTTCTAAAAATATAATTTCTATAACTTTCGGGTACCGGGAAGGTACGTTTACTCGAGGATTCAACGAAACACGGGGTACCGAATATACTGTATCGACTAATAAAACAAAAGAGATAACTTCTATACCTCTCTCTCTCCCACGTTTTGTTTACCTGTCCCCTCTCTCTAGCTCTTGTCGACATACCCAGGAGTAAACAAACACAAGAATGGAGTTTTTCCTTCTTTTTGAAAGTCAAACTCAACAAGGATCATCACCCCCTTCTACATATGGGTTTCCTAACATCCTAGCAGCCACATGCTACCCTTAGAAGATGGGTTAGGAAACGACTAGAGCCAAAAAGGTGTATCAACCTATACGCTAGTTCAAGAAAGCTATGAGACTTCATTCCCCTCCTCCATCTATACAAGAGTCAAGATTGTTACAGCTTCATCATCATCTTATCAAAAAAATTCAGAAGTTAGGGTTCATTCAAATTAGGGTTTCTCCAAAGCAAAGGGCTTTTGGAAATTGATAGAGGGGTTTCGTAGTTGAAGGCATAAGGAAGCCACCCCAGAAGTTAATTGTTCCAAATCACCTCGATTCTCCTCCATTTGAGCTCGTGAGTTTCGGTGTTCATGTCCTTCGACCCACCCATGGGTTCCTTGTAAGAAACATAACCTTGTTATTATTTTACATTTGTTGTAAATATGATAAATTTTAATCCAAATTCGTTATAGTCAAATCATTTGAGGTTTATGTAAATTAATCTTGGGTTGTTGGGGTAATATGGAAGAAAATATATATGTTGTTGTTGTTGATACCGGCAGCCAAGAACCACAAACAAGAAAGAATCAGATAATGTAAAACGTTCGTGTCTTAAGTTTTCGGCTAAATTACAAAGAAATAGTACGGCTTATTTTGGAAACCTTCTTATAAGCTTGTCACCATTTTCGGCTTAATACCATTAATGGTTCGGGTTGTTTCGCGGACGTGTACCTAGGTTCAACCACACCTGCGAAGGGTGATGGTTTGAGTTGTTTATGCCTCGGCCCATATCAAGACCCACCAAGGGTGTAGAATCAAGTGGCCACCTCGGGTTGTACCCGACTGTCGTAAAATACCAGTCACATTAAATTGGTAATCAATCCTGTTTCGGTTTGCTAGTAGACTTCTAGGAATGGAAGTCTGATTGTGCTAATTGATATATTTTTAGTTTAGCTTTACTACTCTTGGTCACTTCTTGGTTTTACAAATATGTATGAGTCGACTAAATCAGGTTCCTAGTCAAGTTCAAATCGAGGACACTCGAAGGTGTGTTCGTTTATTCTTTTAGTCACATAGAGTGCCCCGGTTGGACACTAGACCAAAAACTTGTAAAGGCCTCGAGAATAGTCCTCTTTATCCAAACTATATCGTGTTTCGATTCTTTTCCCCTCACGTCAAAATTTTATCCAAAAATAATAAAGATCCTCTAAACTGTTTTGAGTAGAAGTAGTACATGGGCTTCAAGCCCATATCTCATTTTAGACTCTAAGGGGTTGTTTGAGATGGACTAGCAGCTGGGCTGCGAGGCCCAGTAGTGAGAAAAGTTCATCAGTTGTTAAGGACACGTAGTACACTCGAATACTCCTCGCCTCATCTCGACTTGTCGCAACCCGAATCCAATCCAGTCAACGCGACCTTTTCTATAAACAAATCGACATACTCACGTCAAGATAAATAACATGAGTTAACAATTCAAAATGAGATTTATTAAAACTAGTATTTAACTCAACTTGTAAACTATACATAAACTTGTAAATATATATGTACACTTGATGAGAACCAAATATAAAACTCAATTGACATCAACTATACAATTTTTGGCAAACAATTAAACCGAAGGATTACCACGGGTTATACCCATTCTTTTCAATAAACAAATTTTATGATTTGTAAGTAAAATAAATTACTTGAAACTTATATTGTGATATAGTTATTAGTCGAGGATATATATATATATATATATATATACAACTTTTTGAGATATATTAATAGAACTTGATATGTTTACACCTTTTGAACTATAGGTTAAATCGAACAAATGAGTATATAAATTGTAATTTAACTTTTGAAATCATTGATTTTATACTTAGTGAAACTTATTTCGCTTATAAAAATTATTTAAACATAACAAACGGGATAAAACGATTTATTGTTTAATGTAAATGTCGTTATAAAATAAACTTTGTGACACTTAGTCACCTCGGACAAACTAAAATGTATACATGAGTCATGCTCAACATTCGTCAAAATAAAATTAACTTGTTATATTTTTAATAGCCAATATAACTTATTATAACTTTTATATAATCATCAATGAGGAAATCTATTCATAACTTGCACCATCAAATTTTTCTAAAAAGTATTAAGTAAGGCCATTACTTAAATTTCTGAAATACTATTATGTTATCCACTAAAAGCGATACATAGAGATATTTTTACTAGTATGTACGTTAAGTATATACCCTTAAAATAATAATTACATAGTCCATTAATGTCTAAAATCATATGTAATTATTTCCGTACATCGCCATTCGGTTATCATCAAGACAAGGTCTTGTTCACTTTTAATATTCTTTCGTGTATTATCATTTGGTCATCATTGAACCAAAGTCGGAATTCTTTCATCGAGATTCCTTCCATGTCATCCTTCCTGAGCCGAGATCCACCCAAGTCTTTGTAAATTGTTTTAAGATAAACAATGCCACACAAGTAACAACAACAACAACAAAAACATTTAAAAACTATAAAGTTCTTTAAACTTTATCGAGTCTTAAACATAAAGACTAAATATGCCGTACTTAATTAGGTTGCGTGTCGGAGCCGTGCACTATCACTTCTTGATTTAATTCTCTTTAGACTTCCTATTGCACATTGCCAAGGTGAGTTTCATAGACCCTACTTTTACTTGTTTTATAACTGTTTTGGGGGAAGATACATGCTCATTTTTACTTAAATGATTTAATTACTAAAATTATGCATTCTATGCATACTATGCCCTTTGATTGATATGTTTTAAGATACATCATACCTAGATGCTTTAAGGACCACACCAAAACCTTTGACCTAGAATATTACGCAGCTTAGCCTAAGACTTTAGATCCCAAATTGCCCTTTTCATGAACCGTCAATTCCTGCTAGGAAGCGCGAATGTTATAAATAGATCTATTGAGGATGACTCCTCTGTTCGGTTGGCCCCGCTTGGGTCAAGGCGTAACATATAGCATGTCGGGACCGAGTGTATTGGGATAAACACTCGCCATGGGCTCGACAAATGTATGACTTCCTTGTGCATACAGAAACTGTCGTAGCTTCGGTTGCATGAACTTAGTGCTAGCGTAATAGACTTAAAAATATATGGCATTATATTCATTATAGTGTACATATACCCTTTTCATGGTCCACTAATGAAAACCTTTTATGAATTGAAATCATAAACTTTATGACATTATGCAAGACGTAATGATCATCAAAAATCAAATTTTAAAACAGTGTACTGAAATCCCTTTTAAAGAAATCTATGAACTCACCAGCGTAAGCTGACCCCTTTTAGTATGTATCTTCAGGTTTCGAGGTGATAGCTTATCTTTGGAGGCGCAAGGCAAAGGCATGGCATGGTCATAGACGACTCTGATTTATGTATTGAGACCACTTGTTTATAATGGGCCATTTTCCGCAACAAATCAAAAATGTAAACATTGTTTTTCAGAAATGAATAAAAGTTTATTTATAAAAATCCGTTGTTCTATGCTTATGTTGTGATACCAATTTAGTAGCACCCCAATACTTGTATGCTTCCGCTGAGTCATTTTTGGGGGTGTTACAGATTGGCATCAGAGCCTAGGTTATAGAGAACTGGGTAATATTTTTAAAACCTAGACTATAACCACTTTTACAAAAACTAAACCCTATGACCGACACATGCCTGCCTGCCGAGCTGATGCCTCACTTATGATTCTGTTGAGATCATACTTGATAAGATACATGTTTTATCACTGCTCACCTAAATTCATTATAGGTTACAACTATCTTTCCCTATACGTATACTTACGTATCACAACACTACACCTTTCCCTCACATAAAGAGAATTATTGTTCTAATCCTTCAAGACAACCTTTAAAAGTATTGTGACATATTACTAGCGTAACTAAGCTAAGTATTCCAAAATTCATTGAACCTCGGGTGAATGTAGACTGATCACCTATATTCAACCAGGGACAGTGGGACATAGCCTGATCACCTATGTCTGACTCAGAGGTGAATTTTGCAGTACTTAGGATAGTTATAATAGCCTTATGTCAAGTGAGAAAATGATAAACATGTAACATTTCAATAAGTCACACATTGGCGTTACACTAAAGCTACACATTGGCGTCACACTATTCCTTAAACACAAACCACTCACCGGCATACCATAATCACAAGCCACTCACCGGCATACCCTAATCACAAGTCACTCACTGACATTCCTTAATCACAAGTCACTCACTGACATTCCTTAATCACAAGTCACTCACTGGCATTCCTTAGTCATAAACCACTCACTGGCATTCCTTAGTCATAAACCACTCACTGGCATTCCTTAGTCATAAGCCACTCACTGGTGTCACAATATTCCTTAATCATAAGCCACTCGCTGGCATCATCCTACATCTTAATCATAAACTTTATAATTCCATATCACAATCGGGTTATGTTATAGTTACTCCTACCCCACACCTTACACTCCATAGACAAATCAAACCATTATAGGAGCAACCTTTCAATAGCATCTATGAGAAAATACAATAAACTTCTAGCAAAATCTAGAAAGACACGACAAATGACCTATAATCCCATAAAACTTGAAAATTTCACCATTGAAAATTCGATACCTAAAAACTCCACCCACCTTTTAAGAATAACCGTGCCTACCTTGTTACCCTCCTACAAACTAAATAAAAGAGTTGCCATATGAGCTATTTCCGATTATCCCACAAATCATTATAATCAAAATACCTTATAAATCCCTTCATAAATTATTCTACAAACCAAATTACCACATTACCATTTCACCATAATATAACCTACAATTCTACCCATACCTTACCAAAATAAAGTGTTCTTTAATACTTTGAAAGGTATTCCAGAACCACTCTATTGGTTGCTTATTTCCTCGAAATGTGTTTTAAGTTAATACCCCATAAACAGAAATGATCAATGTCCTCCTTGATAGTTAAACCTGACCTTAGGATATATCCTACACATATGCATAAAACCATAGATAACCATGAGGTTCATCAACTATTAAATCTCTAATCCTACTCAACTTAGACAACTAAACCCTACCCGTGGATATGGGTAAATGTTATCCCTACTACAATATATTTTTCAAAATTTGAGGATTCTTCTTTAAAATCCAACAATAATACTTTCCAAGTCACTCGTGAAAATGAGACAAAATGCTGAAACACTATAAGTTTCGCAAAACTTCCCTATACGCCCCATAATTAAGAACCAGTTTTACAATCTTGTGAAAATGTGTCATTTTTACACAACTATCGATTTTGAAATCTGGTCTTAGTCAAACCTGTACAAACATTTAGAGAAATTCGAAAGCAATATTTCTTCACCCCTTTAAAGAAGAAAGCACACAAACCTATAGCAAACCTTGAGAATCAACCCATATACGTTAGAACCATTAAACACCAAAAATGTGTACGTTTTGATAAAACCATGAGAAGTTAGAAGTGCCCACACTAACAAAACAATGAAACCTTATAACATCAAGAATTAGAACTTTCACCCAATGAACCTACCCTCGAAAGATCATAACTCCTCAGATAGAGGATGTGCTCCTGGCACAACACCTAGGTAACCATACCCAAAGAAGAAACCCTAGAAACAACCTAGGGACAATTCAAAACTTGTTCCAAATACCATCACCTCGTTCCCGACACCCTATCGGATAACGTAAACCGAGATCCGGGACGGATCTCCTGTAAGGTGGGTAGACTATAACAACCCGTAAATTTACGGATTATTATAATAATATTTATTACGTTAGAAAATTCAAATCAATTATTTTCTGACAAAATGCCAATATCTAAAATTTAAAGACGAAAAGTCATCTCGTTTCTTTAGAAATAAGACACCGCATACACGATACTTACCCACTAAGTATCTTCCCAATAAATGTGAAATTTGTGGTCTTTGGGCAAAATTTAAGTGTACATAAGCTTAAACCCTCGTTATGGGAAGTTATCCCGCATACTGCAGGTGCAGTAACAAACAAAACTAAAAATAAATACTTATATAAGTGAAATATACACATTTTAACATTTAATGTTAATTCACGGAAGAAAACGAGAAGTATCTCGTGAATTCAGAAAGTCACGGCACCGCACGCGTACCGACACCAAATTAATAACGGCAAACATTTATAATCAAATTTCTACGTAATAATAAACATATATTATTACACTTACAAAAACGCTTCTAAAAATATAATTTCTATAACTTTCGGGTACCGGGAAGGTACGTTTACTCGAGGATTCAACGAAACACGGGGTACCGAATATACTGTATCGACTAATAAAACAAAAGAGATAACTTCTATACCTCTCTCTCTCCCACGTTTTGTTTACCTGTCCCCTCTCTCTAGCTCTTGTCGACATACCCAGGAGTAAACAAACACAAGAATGGAGTTTTTCCTTCTTTTTGAAAGTCAAACTCAACAAGGATCATCACCCCCTTCTACATATGGGTTTCCTAACATCCTAGCAGCCACATGCTACCCTTAGAAGATGGGTTAGGAAACGACTAGAGCCAAAAAGGTGTATCAACCTATACGCTAGTTCAAGAAAGCTATGAGACTTCATTCCCCTCCTCCATCTATACAAGAGTCAAGATTGTTACAGCTTCATCATCATCTTATCAAAAAAATTCAGAAGTTAGGGTTCATTCAAATTAGGGTTTCTCCAAAGCAAAGGGCTTTTGGAAATTGATAGAGGGGTTTCGTAGTTGAAGGCATAAGGAAGCCACCCCAGAAGTTAATTGTTCCAAATCACCTCGATTCTCCTCCATTTGAGCTCGTGAGTTTCGGTGTTCATGTCCTTCGACCCACCCATGGGTTCCTTGTAAGAAACATAACCTTGTTATTATTTTACATTTGTTGTAAATATGATAAATTTTAATCCAAATTCGTTATAGTCAAATCATTTGAGGTTTATGTAAATTAATCTTGGGTTGTTGGGGTAATATGGAAGAAAATATATATGTTGTTGTTGTTGATACCGGCAGCCAAGAACCACAAACAAGAAAGAATCAGATAATGTAAAACGTTCGTGTCTTAAGTTTTCGGCTAAATTACAAAGAAATAGTACGGCTTATTTTGGAAACCTTCTTATAAGCTTGTCACCATTTTCGGCTTAATACCATTAATGGTTCGGGTTGTTTCGCGGACGTGTACCTAGGTTCAACCACACCTGCGAAGGGTGATGGTTTGAGTTGTTTATGCCTCGGCCCATATCAAGACCCACCAAGGGTGTAGAATCAAGTGGCCACCTCGGGTTGTACCCGACTGTCGTAAAATACCAGTCACATTAAATTGGTAATCAATCCTGTTTCGGTTTGCTAGTAGACTTCTAGGAATGGAAGTCTGATTGTGCTAATTGATATATTTTTAGTTTAGCTTTACTACTCTTGGTCACTTCTTGGTTTTACAAATATGTATGAGTCGACTAAATCAGGTTCCTAGTCAAGTTCAAATCGAGGACACTCGAAGGTGTGTTCGTTTATTCTTTTAGTCACATAGAGTGCCCCGGTTGGACACTAGACCAAAAACTTGTAAAGGCCTCGAGAATAGTCCTCTTTATCCAAACTATATCGTGTTTCGATTCTTTTCCCCTCACGTCAAAATTTTATCCAAAAATAATAAAGATCCTCTAAACTGTTTTGAGTAGAAGTAGTACATGGGCTTCAAGCCCATATCTCATTTTAGACTCTAAGGGGTTGTTTGAGATGGACTAGCAGCTGGGCTGCGAGGCCCAGTAGTGAGAAAAGTTCATCAGTTGTTAAGGACACGTAGTACACTCGAATACTCCTCGCCTCATCTCGACTTGTCGCAACCCGAATCCAATCCAGTCAACGCGACCTTTTCTATAAACAAATCGACATACTCACGTCAAGATAAATAACATGAGTTAACAATTCAAAATGAGATTTATTAAAACTAGTATTTAACTCAACTTGTAAACTATACATAAACTTGTAAATATATATGTACACTTGATGAGAACCAAATATAAAACTCAATTGACATCAACTATACAATTTTTGGCAAACAATTAAACCGAAGGATTACCACGGGTTATACCCATTCTTTTCAATAAACAAATTTTATGATTTGTAAGTAAAATAAATTACTTGAAACTTATATTGTGATATAGTTATTAGTCGAGGATATATATATATATATATATATATATATATATACAACTTTTTGAGATATATTAATAGAACTTGATATGTTTACACCTTTTGAACTATAGGTTAAATCGAACAAATGAGTATATAAATTGTAATTTAACTTTTGAAATCATTGATTTTATACTTAGTGAAACTTATTTCGCTTATAAAAATTATTTAAACATAACAAACGGGATAAAACGATTTATTGTTTAATGTAAATGTCGTTATAAAATAAACTTTGTGACACTTAGTCACCTCGGACAAACTAAAATGTATACATGAGTCATGCTCAACATTCGTCAAAATAAAATTAACTTGTTATATTTTTAATAGCCAATATAACTTATTATAACTTTTATATAATCATCAATGAGGAAATCTATTCATAACTTGCACCATCAAATTTTTCTAAAAAGTATTAAGTAAGGCCATTACTTAAATTTCTGAAATACTATTATGTTATCCACTAAAAGCGATACATAGAGATATTTTTACTAGTATGTACGTTAAGTATATACCCTTAAAATAATAATTACATAGTCCATTAATGTCTAAAATCATATGTAATTATTTCCGTACATCGCCATTCGGTTATCATCAAGACAAGGTCTTGTTCACTTTTAATATTCTTTCGTGTATTATCATTTGGTCATCATTGAACCAAAGTCGGAATTCTTTCATCGAGATTCCTTCCATGTCATCCTTCCTGAGCCGAGATCCACCCAAGTCTTTGTAAATTGTTTTAAGATAAACAATGCCACACAAGTAACAACAACAACAACAAAAACATTTAAAAACTATAAAGTTCTTTAAACTTTATCGAGTCTTAAACATAAAGACTAAATATGCCGTACTTAATTAGGTTGCGTGTCGGAGCCGTGCACTATCACTTCTTGATTTAATTCTCTTTAGACTTCCTATTGCACATTGCCAAGGTGAGTTTCATAGACCCTACTTTTACTTGTTTTATAACTGTTTTGGGGGAAGATACATGCTCATTTTTACTTAAATGATTTAATTACTAAAATTATGCATTCTATGCATACTATGCCCTTTGATTGATATGTTTTAAGATACATCATACCTAGATGCTTTAAGGACCACACCAAAACCTTTGACCTAGAATATTACGCAGCTTAGCCTAAGACTTTAGATCCCAAATTGCCCTTTTCATGAACCGTCAATTCCTGCTAGGAAGCGCGAATGTTATAAATAGATCTATTGAGGATGACTCCTCTGTTCGGTTGGCCCCGCTTGGGTCAAGGCGTAACATATAGCATGTCGGGACCGAGTGTATTGGGATAAACACTCGCCATGGGCTCGACAAATGTATGACTTCCTTGTGCATACAGAAACTGTCGTAGCTTCGGTTGCATGAACTTAGTGCTAGCGTAATAGACTTAAAAATATATGGCATTATATTCATTATAGTGTACATATACCCTTTTCATGGTCCACTAATGAAAACCTTTTATGAATTGAAATCATAAACTTTATGACATTATGCAAGACGTAATGATCATCAAAAATCAAATTTTAAAACAGTGTACTGAAATCCCTTTTAAAGAAATCTATGAACTCACCAGCGTAAGCTGACCCCTTTTAGTATGTATCTTCAGGTTTCGAGGTGATAGCTTATCTTTGGAGGCGCAAGGCAAAGGCATGGCATGGTCATAGACGACTCTGATTTATGTATTGGGACCACTTGTTTATAATGGGCCATTTTCCGCAACAAATCAAAAATGTAAACATTGTTTTTCAGAAATGAATAAAAGTTTATTTATAAAAATCCGTTGTTCTATGCTTATGTTGTGATACCAATTTAGTAGCACCCCAATACTTGTATGCTTCCGCTGAGTCATTTTTGGGGGTGTTACAAATAGTTACAACTTGTCCGGAAGTCACCAAAGGGAACATCTAATGGGAGTTGGCCGGAAGACCCAAAAAGTATACTAGGTTTCGTATTACGACTTAATCATAGACTTATTAAGTAGAAAATCTTAGTTAATAACTTGACATCAAGTCAAGTGTATGCCCAATGTGATGTAACATTTTTGCTATACTTTAACAAGTAAAAATTATCAACATGGCCGATATCTTTCATGAGTAAAGTGTTCAGCTCTTTCCAAGAAAGGTATGGTGTAAGTTTGGACTTTCAAAAAACAAGGTTTTGTGTCCTTTTCTTTTTATAAAATCTAGACAAAGGCAGGTGACCACATAAATATACATGACACAATTTAAAGTCTAACGCAAGGCTATAATTTTAACCAAGCTGTAGAAAAGATTACTCCTTAGTTTCGAGAAAGAACACCTTGAGCTCAAAGTTAACGAGTATTTACTTACTTAAAGCGTAACACAACCGTTGGTTTTTCAGTAATAGTGAACCTTTACACTTATCTCATGTTTAGACGTAGGCTTAATGTAACATGCTTTTCCTTTCATTTTATGACTATTACTCTTTGATATATAGAATTCTTCAAAAAATGAATCATCATTTGCATTTATGAATATATTTCTTTTTTAGAGTGAACGGGTGTTTATTTGTAGATTTGCTACTTGTCACTCCAATCTCTTAACGCATATACATTCATAAATCATAAATAGATCATGCAATTTTATCGAAAAAGGAAACCATGATATCTGGCCAAAAATTAGAAATAGCTATAACACGTTCACTTGACATCATAGTTTGTAAATCGTATAGATACTTTAAGCTAACAAGAATTTCTAGAGATAAAAAGATAAATCATCTACATGCTTATGTCTTGCATTTCTTTTCCTTTTGCAAAATATTGTAGATCGTAGGCTACAGATATAGACATCTCTCAAATCTCAACAAATATAAATTCTGACAAGATATAACCTTTTGTGTGAAGATTGATATAGTCATAAACTTTGCTCTATTAAAAAAAAGTCTTAAACTTTGACAAAAGGTGTATACTCCTATCTCTTTAGTCTATATGGATTATTATTAATTTTTAAAAACTTTTCGTTTATCTTTAATGTATACATGCAAGAGAATTCAACTTTTGAATACGTCCAGCAATTTTTGGCTTACGAATTATAAAAGTCAAATCCATGCAGCCACTAACATTATTCAAGTTGAACCACAAAACAATAATAAAAATTGGCTGTCATACAAATTTTTATGCATATTGATGTCTTTTTTATTCAACTCTATATATATATACTGTTGTTGTGCCATCACTATCACCTCACATGATTTCTTGAGATACATGATGCTTTTATATGAAGCTTTTATATATTTGGCAAACTATTGAAACAAGGACGAAAAGTTCAGATAGATGCTATGCCTATTTTTTTATATATTTTTAATTTTTGGTGAATATAAAAGTAATGTCCTTTAATGCCCTGTTGACTAGGTAGTAGCTAGGCACCTTTGAAAAAACTTACATGAAACGCAACACCTTTTTTTTTTTTTTTTTTTTTTTTTTAATTTTTTTTATTTTTTTTTATTCATACATTCTCACTTGCACATCATGCATTGTGGGATTAAACCATATGCATTATGATATGTTCACATGCAAGAATGCTATAAGATTACGTTGTTTTTCTATGACCACATATTTGGTATTATTTTCAAGCTAATACCCGTACTATTGTATTCACATTACAACTCATAAGACTAAGGGCCCGTTTGGTTTAGAAGTTTGGAATGGGTTTTGACTTTAAAAAAGAAAATCAGTGGATTAGTTCATGCTTTTACTGTTGGATTTGATTTTAAATTGAAAAAATGGCCACTGTATCAAATTCGGGACATATTGGCTGGTATGGCTGGTTTGGCTGACATTGTGAGGCCCTTTCTCTCACATCTATCTTTTTATCACTATATTATAATTAGTAAAAACTAATTTTAAATACTTTTAAATTTCATAAATTATTTATAATTATATATAATAATATATTTTCTCTCTCTTACTTTTTTTTTAAACCTTTCCCAAATCTTTCAAACCATTCTCAAATCCAAATCCAATTCTAAAAAGAGACTGATAGAAGTAGTTGACTTATTTTAAGAGAATATCACACATTTATTCTTGTAGGTCTCTTTTGCAACTAGTGATAAGTTTACTCCACTGTGCTACATGTGTATACCGAAAATATAAATTGTTTATTTATTTATTCTTACTCTAATCAAGAGGATGGAGCTATGAGAAACATAACGAATGAGAAAGCATGAAGGTGAAATTCGAGCACTTACAGAGTTGTAGATGTGAAATGTGGTAGCAAACTAACGAACATATATCGGAAATCATACCGGATGTCCCTTGTTTCGTTTGGGATCCCACGAATGAAACCCGTCACAAGTATAACCGGACGAAGGAGTAACTCGAATAACACAACGTCTCCAAGCGGCAGTGTTTTCATATGATTTGACCGGAGGAAATCGTATCGGAAGGCCCTTAGTCGGTCCTTACTGTCGCCTATACTCGACGTCCATACCGGACGTTTATACCGAAGTTCCATACCGGAGGTTTCCATAAGCGGACTGAAAATGTGACCCATCATTATTGACTCTTGGTAGAGTGAATAACGAACCACCTCCGGATGAAGTCATACCGAAGGGAGGATGGCTGACGAACCACCTCCGGATGGAGTCATACCGAAGGGAGGATGGCAGACGAACCACCTCCGGATGGTGGACGAACCACCTTCGAAGCAGTAAGTTTTGAAGCGAGACCTATCATTCTTAGCTCCGGTAGAGTGAATGACGGGTCCCACGGATGGCGCCAATGTCGAAGCATTTTTCTGTCGGGTTGGTCTTGATGTCTTCCACGTACCGGTCATCCTTGTCCCGAGCTTTGAAATGTGCTACAAAGATGAAAGAACCGGTTAGAAGGAGCCCCGAGGCCGAAGCCCCGGGAACCACCCTCCGACGGTCAAGTTAGAACCTCGTAGGTAGAGGATTTAGCATGTGTGTATAAGCATGTATGCATTATGATGTGTTTGATATGTAAAGTCTGTGATGTCAAGATGTATGCATGAGATGTGTTATATATATGTGAGAGGTGAGATATCAGTATCCTATGTGTGTGGTATATTGAGATGACATGTAGTATGTGTGGTATATTGAGATGACATGTAGTATGTGAAAAGTATCCTATGCTATGTGTAAAGAGTGGCATATATATAGAGAGAGATGACATAGATAGTGACTTAGGCGGGAAACAATTAGGCAGAAATAGTTTAGGCGGAAAATATCCGGCCATATACGTCGACATCTTAATAACTAATAATGTTGTTTGACTTACATGTTTCGTTCTTAGAAAGAATATTTTAAAGACAACGTTCATTATTATATCGCTTAGCTTCTTTTTAATTCGTTGTAATTTACATGCTCTACAATGTGTATTTTATCGATTCTTAATTGTTTATTGTATAACATGCTTTCGTAAAATGGAACTTTGACAAGATAAGGAAAAAAGATTTCCTTAAGTATGGGTTGGGATTATAAATTAAACTTGTTTAGACCAAACAATAATGAAAAAACGTTGAATGTATGTTTCATATAATCATATGCGTAGTTCCTGTTGAAAAGAATCTATCAATTTCGTCAAGTCTTTAAAGAAGTAGATATCTGGTGTGTCACACATTGTGCTTCAAAAATAATACGTAGGAAGTAGGCACAGGTTGGTTCGATTTATAAGAATGTTCACCGGTTTTAAGATAACATAACAATTGTTTTGCAAAGTTCCCTTTTCCAGAATCAATTGAGCTTTGCGTCATGAAGGTTGACCGCGACACTATTGAACTCGTAATGTTACCACTTGTCACTAACGCTAGGATATATATATCATATTGTGCGTTATCTTTCTTACAATTTATCGCTAACTATGATATAGGTATATAACTACATCGTATAACTCCGAAAAGTAATTACTATCTAGATACGCAAAATTTTGAAGTTGATATAAAAAGTTAAGAACTTGTATAAATTCAGGTTTTGCAGCGGTTGATGATATTCCTTTTTTACATTATGTATGAACGTCATTAATCACTTTTGAAGTTGATATAAAAAGTTAAGAACTTGTACAAATTCAGG
Source organism: Chrysanthemum seticuspe (assembly GCA_019973895.1). NCBI lineage: Eukaryota > Viridiplantae > Streptophyta > Magnoliopsida > Asterales > Asteraceae > Chrysanthemum > Chrysanthemum seticuspe. The sequence goes on from BPTQ01000006.1 coordinate 343,108,799, forward strand.
AGATGCAGCGGTTCGTGATGTTCCGTTTTCACATTATGTATGAGCATCATTAATCATTGTATTCATTTATAATAAAACTATATTAATTGGTGATTCTAAGATCATATATAACTATAATTTATTATTTTACAAAATTTTAACAAACATTAGTTATCAATATTTTAACTTTTCAATTAAACTTAGAAAAGTTAATGGAAAAAAAAATCATTATGTTACTTTTTTTTGATAAAAAGTAATGACCCGGCCGGGTTTATCAAACCGGGTCAACCCGGGTCAACGAAAAACCGACGGTTCAATCCGGTTCTCAACCATGCAAAAACCCGGTCCTATTCGGCCCGGTCTCCGAACCGGTTCCCGGTTCAACCGGTTGAACCGGCCGGGTCAACCCGGGTTTTAAAACATTGGAAGTAGCAATTAAAAGGATTTCATTATGTTGTTGCAAGTATAAAAGCTTGTATTGACCAAACATTAATGACAGAACGTTACATGTATGTTCATCTACCCATTTCATCATGTTATTTTGAAAAGGTTGATTGCTGATTAGTGTGCTCGTCTTGCTCCACATATAATACGTAGAAGGTATTTTCAGGTTGACTCGATTTAAAAGAATGTTCACCCGTTTGAAAGACATGACAATTGCTACCTGTGAAACTTGAACTCGTAATGTTACCCATTGCCGATAACTAGGACATATCGTATTGAGCATTATCTTTCTTAAATGGATACCTACATCGTCTATCGTCAAACTTTTAAACGTGATTACTAACAATATAGGTACTGAGAAATATGTACTCTAATATTTGTAAATCAGATTTTGAAGCAAGTGTTAAGAAAAGAAAAGGTTAACATAAATTTAAAAAATTTAGAACTTCAACAAATTTCGGCTATACACAATGGGGATAAGGTTCAATTTTCCATTTGTGTATGAACTTCATCCCCAAGAGTATGTAGCGAAACATAATGTTATTCTAAACACGTATTATTAATATACAAAGTAGTATATAACCCAAGAACATTTCATTTCTTCAACCAATGTGGGATGTAAGGTTGAATGGTCTTAAAGAATAGAATTGATAAGGTACCTAAATGTTGTTTGGTGAAACTTTAGTATCGTTTGTGTGTTCATCGATGCCAAGTAGAGTTTTTAAGTGAAGCAATTGGACAAGGATATTCTCAATCGAGTATAATTTTATCATTGATTACGCTATTGTGATAAGTGTTGTTTGCGTATAGTCGTCTTAGATGACTTCACATATGTCTATCTGTAGGAACTTTGTTCAAGTTTGATAATCAAGATTCAATAGTTAAGCATTTAAACCAAGTAGTGGTGATTGTTTCATCATATCGCTTAGCTTCTTTTCAATTCGTTGCGACTTATATGCTCAATCTATACAGTCTACAATGTCTATAAGTCGAATGATCTTCAAGATATTTGTTCATCGATTTATAATCGTTTATTGTATAACATGCATTATATAATAGAACTTCTCTAAGATAAGTAAAAAGGATTTCATTAAGTAACGGGTTGGGAGTATTAAACATGTATCAACCAAACACTAATGGAAAAACGTTACATGTATGTTCATATAATTAAGAATTACTTATGTAACTAATAACAAATAATACGAAAGGCTGAACAAGGGAACTAAGCGAAAGGCTGAACAGCAGCAACACGAATCTACGAAAGTCGTTTGTCGGAAAACAACACTTTCCAAACCTCAATCAGAGCCTGAATTTTTTCGCGACCAACGTGAACTGGTATAAGCATCATAAAGCATGTACATATACATATGTTTCTAATGTGCATATATGGGCTAGAGTTTTTCTTAGTTATATTTTAATAAATCGAGGATATCGCTTTTGCAGGAGGATTTATGGGAGCATGCCTACCCTGTTGGGACAGAGGTATATATAGCTAGCACCTTTTATGTTAAAAGCCTTTTGTACTAGTTTTGTTACGGTTGCTCCTAAAACGGGCTTATTGATGTTTTCGTGACAGTTGGACAGGCTTGATAAGCTTTATGAGTACAATTGGAACTTCTCAAATCTTGAAGTGAGTTAGTTAAAATTTCATGTCTATGTTGTACGTTTCGAGTAAAAATAAGAAGAAATTTGTAAGAAAGTTTATTTAATCGTTCAGGAAGCATTTGATGAGGGCGGTGTGTTACACGGGGAGAAGGTTTATCTCTTTGTTAGTACGGAGTGTAAGTCGTAAATGGAACTCTAATTCTTATTACATTCTAAAAGCATGATTTTATACTGAATTGTGGAGTTTTGACTTGATATCTTTAACTTTATACCGCTTATCCAACTTCCATGTGACACTTTTATTCCTTGTTGCAGCACCAAGGGAACATGCAGCCTTAATACCCATAGTGATTGCGGTAAGTAGACTACACTTCCGTCTTTATGTTTAAGCTTTGCTTATGTATTTATGTATGTCGAAAAATATTTCCACATTCGAGATCTCCTATTTTTTTGCCAATGTCCTCTCGAATATTATGTTTAGTTTGAAAATTTCATAATCTTATGTACTATTGAGAAGGTTGTATCTCCATTTCCACCTTCTGATAAGATTGGACTGATCTCTATACAAAGGGAGTCGGAGTCTAGAAAAGTTGTTGACATGAAGCAGATGAAAATGGATTGGGTTCCATATGTTCCATTAGGAAAACGGTATTTATTTTGTTTAATACGTTACGGTATTGATTTTGTTAATTGGTACTTACATTGCCATAAATCTCATTCTTACAAGGGTGCTTTAGTAGAAAGATTAAAATCTCAAATCTTTGTACTAAACTGTGTCCAAAGAAGGTATTACCGCTCATAACATCTTCGTTTTCATGGTCTTCATGCTAATTCAAATGAAAATTGAAATGCAAAAATCTCATTTTTTTTACTATCTTATTTTTTGACCCAGGGCTGGTTTGAAACATTTGAAGGATGAACTTGTCGTAGAGTTTACTTACTGCATAGCATTTAATTATATATTCATTTTGGGTTTCAGTTTTCCATTGTTTTGCCTTTTGAATGCCTAAAATGGGTCTTTGTTGTTTATTAAGTATTATGCTTGTAGTTTTGTGGCAGTCTCATCGATATACTTGCTAAAAGGCAGAAAAACCACTAAAATTTATCACCACTAGGATGGCGTGTTTTCTAATTGTGCTAATGAAGCCTAGTCATTGAAACATCTTTGCTAAAAAGTTTTACTAATTGTTTATGTTCTTGCAGATTTTTATAACCCTTTTGCGGAAGACGAGACAGAGGAGAGTACTATTGTGGAATTCGTCTATCCAGCGGAACCGCCTGTAAGTCACTTCTTAAACTTGCCATCAACGAGTATATACCATAGCTTATCCATACCAGAAATTTTTGACTCGAGCTAGCACTAATTTGCTTTATCTACTTTCCTTGAAATTTCATAGGTTTACTGTGATTTTGATTGGAAGGTTAATAAGGTTGAGGTAAGCCGGGCATAAGCCTATAATCTTGTATTTTTTCTGTATTTCATATATGTTTTTAAAGAGTGTAAAGTAAATAGAAGAATGGTGTTTGAGGTCGTATCACGATAATCTTTGAATCTATTATAGGAATTTACCAATAATCTCATTGCTACGGAGGAGTTATCTGAAGATCAGATAGATGCCTTCAAGGTACAGTAAAACTTAATCAAATCGCCGGACAGTGTTTCTTCCGTTGTTATAAACACACATCCAAACACTCCCTCTCTCTATATATATTAAATAGTTATTTTTATACAGGAATTTCTGAAGGAAAAGGTCCGAGAAAGAAAGAGAGCTAATCAAGAGGTAGCTAATTGATTATTCATATGACAAATTTGGTTTATATGCCTACTCGAGCATGGTCTTAGTTTGGTATTTGGATATCATGTAGGCTAGGCAGAAGCGTAACCAAGCTCTAGAAGAACTGAGTCAAGAAAAATTGGACGCAATTAAAAACACGAGGTTTTACAAATTCTATCCCCTTGAGGCACCCGAAAACACAGTTATGCCGAACGTTTGATTGATTTTCATTCATCATAATAAAATACTTTTCCTATCTACGGTTTAGATTTAAATCATCTGATTTACCATGTGTGTTTTTTTGTTGCAGAGTTCATATATAAATAGGTATTATGGCAAGGCGCATAAAGTACTCTGAATGGAATCCGTGACGCTGGTGGCTAAAGCGACCTAGGAAAATAGTGATAGGTGTTGTTTGCGTATAGTCTTGGATGACTTATAGCTGTAGGAACTTTGTTTATGTTTCAAATATTAGATCATCAAGATTCGCTAGTTAAGCATATAAACCAAGCCGAGGTGATTGTTTCATCATATAGCCTTACAAAATAAGAACAACTTTGCTATCAATAAGAATAGATCATAGTACGTTACTGAAATGTTGGTTATATATCCTCCTAGAAGTCATATTGCACCCGAGTACTTAAAAATAATACAGTAGTAAATACTTCTGCAAACGTCAATATGTTTGTTCTGTCAATTGTTCATCACGAGGGTGATAAATTTGCGCGCTAACTTGTGGATTTGTATCTTTGAATTCATTTTTATAGCAATAATCACAAAGCAAATAACTCTATAATGCATCAACCTTTATCGGTTAACTTGAGTCACAGACCGAACACAATGGCAACAGTGGTTATTTGTAATTTGCAGCCTTAAAAATAATAATCAGTCTTTGCCCGTTAATAATAATTTTCTGGCTCGGCTCTTGACCAACACCGTCATTTAATCCGCTACTTAACACACATGATTTGCCCATATTCACTAATTTGTTTTAGCAAACATTTTTAATGAGAATATTATATCCAAAATATAATCATTCTAAGAGTTTTGTTAAATCTTAATAATCAACTATGTTGTTCAGACAATTTGGTCATTATTATATGGGTTAGCTTCTTTTTAATTCGTTGTAATTTACATGCTCTACAATGTGCATTTCATCGATTCATAATTGTTTATTGTATAACATGCTTTCGTAAAATGGAACTTTGACAAGATAAGAAGAAAAGATTTCCTTAAGTACGGGTTGGGATTATAAATTAAACTTGTTTCGACCAAACAATAATGAAAAAACATTAAATGTATGTTCATATAATCATATGCGTAGTTCCTGTTGAAAAGAATCTATCAATTTCGTCAAGTCTTTAAAGAAGTAGATATCTGGTGTGTACACATTGTGCTTCAAAAATAATACGTAGGAGGTATGCACAGGTTGGCTCGATTTATAAGAATGTTCACCGGTTTTAAGATAACATGACAATTGTTTTGCAAAGTTCCCTTTTCCGGAATCAATTGAGCATTGCGTCATGAAGGTTGACTGCAACACTGCTATATGTGAAATTGGAACTCGTAATGTCACCACTTGTCACTAACTAGGATATATATATATATCTTATTGTTCGTTGTCTTTCTTACCATTTACCGCTAACTAGGATATAGGTGTATAACTACATCGTATAACTCCGAAAAGTAATTACTATACGCAAAATTTTGAAGTTAATATAAAAAGTTAAGAACTTGTACAAATTGAGGTTCTCCAGAGGTTCCGTTTTCACATTATGTATGAACATCATTAATCACTGTATAACCTAAACATTATACCATTCACTGTATAACCTAAACATAATACCATTCTAAACACGTTGTATTCATATACCCCGTGGTATATAAGCAAAGAACAATTCAATTCTTCAACCTATGTGGGATGATTGAGCATTTCTAATGAAAAAATTATATCCAAAATTTAAATCATTTCATGATTTTGGCAAAATTTTAGTAGACAAACTGATGATGCCCAAACCATCTTGAAAATTATACTCATTATAATTGCGCTTACTTTCTATTTTGTTGGTTGTACTTTACATGCTCTACAAGCACATGGAACGAGCAATTAAAAGGATTTCATTAAGTTGTTGCAAGTATAAAAGCTTTGTTGATACCTCTGAAACTAGAACTCGTAATGTTACCACTTGCAGATAACTAGGATATATCGTATTGAGCATTATCTTTCTTAAATAGATACCTACATCGCCAATCGTCTAGCTTTCAAAAGTGATTACTAACAATCTAGGTACTTAGAAATTTGTACTCTAATATTGTAAATCAGATTTTGAATCACGTATTAAGAAAAGAAAAAGTTAATATAAATATAGAAATTTAGAATTTCTACAAAATCGCCTATAAACCATGGGATGAGGTTCAATTTTCCATTTGTGTATGAACTTCATCCCCAAGAGTATATAGCGAAACATAAGATTATTTTAAACACGTATCATTAGTATACATAGTAGTATATAACCCAAGAACATTTCATTTCTTCAACCAATGTGGGATGTAAGGTTGAATGGTCTTATAGACAAAATTAATAAGGTACCTAAATGTTGTTTGGTGAAACTTTAGTGTCATTTGTGTGTTCATTGATGGCTTTGATGCCAAGTAGAGTTTTTCTTAAATAGATATCTTCATTGATGGCTTTGATGCCAAGTAGAGTTTTTTAGTGAAGCAATTGGACAAGGAGATTCTCTATCGAGTATAGTTTTATCATTGATTACGCTATTTTGATAGGTGTTGTTTGCGTATAGCCGTCTTAGATGACTTCACATATGTCTATCTGTAGGATCTTTGTTCAAGTTTGATAATCAAGATTCGCTAGTTAAGCATTTAGACCAAGTAGTGGTGATTGTTATCATATCGCTTAGCTTCTTTTCAATTCGTTGTGACTTATATGCTCTATACAGTCTATAAGTCGAATGATCTTCATGATATTTGTTCATCAATTTATAATCGTTTATTGTATAACATGCATTATAGAATAGAACTTTGCTAAGATAAGTAAAAAGGATTTCATTAAGTAATGGGTTGGGAGTATTAAACATGTATCAACCAAACACTAATGGAAAAACGTTACATGTATGTTCATATAATTAATCATGTGCGTAGTTCTTGTTGAAAAGAATCTATTCATTTCGTCAAGTCATTGAAGAATTTGATAACTGGTATTGTTGATCGGTTTGCTTCAAATATACTAATACTTAGGAGGTAAGCAAAAGTCGATCGACTCAATTCAGAAGAGTGTTAACACGTTTTAATGAACGCGGCAATTGTTTGGCAAAGTTCCTTTTTTCGGAGTCAACTGAGCTTTGCGCATGAAGGTCAACCACAATTGCTACTTCTGAAACTTGAACTCGTAATGTTACCACTTGCCACTAACTAGGATCTTATTTTTTTAACTGCAATTAATTATCTCACAATATTTATACCATAAATCTTTCTCACGTATCCTAACTTTCAAAAGTGATTATTAGTTAACTATCTAATTACTCAGAAATATGTACTCTAATTGAAATTTTAAAAAAGAAAAAGTTAATATAAATACAAAAAATTTAGAACTTCTACAAATTTCGCAATGCCAGTGTTGAATGGAGTTCAATTTTCGCTTTGTATATGAACTTCATTCACCAAGTATATTGCGAAACATAGCATTATTCTAAAAACGTATGATCAATATGCATAGTAGTATATGACCAAAGAACATTTCATTTCTTCAATCTATGTGGGATGTAATATTCCCCTAGGAAAAATTTATAAGGTCCCTACATGTTTCGTAAAATATTAATAATATATGATATACCATTAGAGGTTTATAGGATAGTTTAAAGTGACTTGGCTCTTATGTGATGTTCGTAGGTATAAACCTCCATTGTTTGGCTTGGTTTATAGAGAACAGAGATCTTGAAGTCCATGCACATGAACCTCGAAAAGAGAAATACATGTGTGTGATAAATGTGAAAGTGGTGCCAATTTGTAGTCTGGAAATTTATAAGAGCAAATGAGTAATGTTGATACAAAAGTTGGACGTTCCTGATTTGGAGCTCCGGTTCTCGTACCAATTGAGAATTGCTGCTTGAGACCTGCGCACTAAGAGACAAGAAACACCGTTAGGCTTATCGTGGGATTGTCTCCCACGATTATCCTCCGGCGTGAGAGTGAGTAATCGGTTTAGGGTTTAAGGAGTTTTAGGGTTATGAGATCGTACCTTAAACGAGGGATATGATTCCCCTTATATACGCACGGAATCCTTGTTGGTTCCGTGTTCCCCAACCTTCGGCGTATCCCGCCAAAGTCGGTTGGGAATGATTATCTTCGTATTTTAGAAGATATCATGTATCAAATCCATAAATAGATTTGGGCTTGGGCTTTCGTGAGCCCAAACCGTTATTGAAAATGGCCCAGGTCGTACCGGGCTTGTTAGTATTGGGCTGTGGTCGGGTTTATGACCCGATACCAGACTATACGTCATCATGTCCCCCCAGTCTAGTATGCGCAGTGCGTAACTGCGGATGCTAGACTAATGACCGTAGTCCAAAAAACAAGTAACGTACGAAACGTATCCAAGAAGCCATACACCTACCCGTAGGTGCAATGTATCTAGACATCCAAGTGAATAGGTAATGCCTCGTTAATCGGGGGAAAGTTACTGCACCGTTGTCACATCAAGACATCTCGACCACACAATGAAGACTAGTGGAATCCACGTGTCGCCAATCGTGTGGGAGAGAAGAAATATATAACAAGGCGATTCATTTTCACCGAAGTTCTCACAGTAAAAAACACCATCCGCCATTTCAAAAGCATTTGAAGAGTCGTTATCCCAAAAGTAGCCAACCACAGAGGTAATCGCGCGTGCGATATAGCAAAAAAGTATATCATCATGGTGAAACATTTGTCTGACTTTACCTCCGACCTTAATTTGATCGATCTGATGGAATTTTCCTCAGATTATTTTATACCCCGAGACGTGCATCCAACGGTTCCGGATGCGCGAGCCACAATTGCGGATTTCCCCGAAGGGAAAGTGGGCGTATACACACGGTTATTCGAATTTGCGAATCAACGTGTGCCCCTATCACGCTTTCTGTGCGATGTGTTAAACTATTATACGTTACACATATCGCAGTTACACTGCATCGGCGCGGCCAAAATTACTAATTTCGAAGTAAATTGCCGTTTGCTGGGGATTAATCCCACCATCCACCTCTTCCGCGCTTTTTATCACACCACATGGGCGCATGGGTGGGTATCCTTTTCAAAGCGCGCGGGTAGATTACAGTGCTACACAGATAAGTTAGATGCGCTTAGGAATTGGAGGGAATACTTCTTCTGGGTAGATGATACATGTTTTCCTTGGAATTATGATTTTTATACCAAGGGATCGCTACAGAGGGATGAGTACCCAGTGCCTGGGTCGTATAACGTCGAGGATGCGGAACTGATAAATGCCAACCGCATCCCCATCAGTGCATATCCTGAGGGATTTTTGGTGCACATGGGAATCAGCCGTAATTATTATGGCCCTGAAGATGAGATCCCTATTTTCTTAGACGCCAATGGCCAGGGTGGGTACTTGTTCCTCCGTACTTCAGTGTGTAAATATTGTAAGAACCATCTTCCATTCATGTTGCGCATAATATAACTGGTGTGTATATGTGTTGTTGTTTTGCGCAGAGATGGATCTGTTTACAGTTGTTCAGCTAGCGAAGCCCACAGCCGTGAGGACAGGAGTACGACCGTTGAGGGAGGACGAGGAGCCAATATTAGCTGCGACTGCAGGGCGTGTCATGGAACTGACTGCGGGGGATACAGGGACCAGTTCCTCCGTTGCTGTGGAGGCAACGCCTCTGCAAAGCCGTCCCAATCCTGAAGTGGCTCCGCTGGTGGCGCAGTCACCGCTCGTAGCCGTAGCTCAACCGGAAGAGGAAGAAGAAGAAGAAGCGGCGCTTAGTCGCAAAAGGACCCGACAAGATCATGGCGCGGGTCCGTCAAGGAAGAAACGTCCCGTGATTTAGACTGTGGAGTTGTCCTCCACTGATGAAGCGTCGTCGCACCCATCTGCTGATGACGCGGAGCCAAAGTAAGTAACACCATATATGTATAACCTTTTGTCAGTTGGTGAATGTGCTATTTGTGATTCTAATGTTGCACTGGTGATCATTCGCAGGGTGGAGCAGGTCATAGAGTCACCTCCTAAGGCTAGTCCGATACGCTCAACGCATTCTGAGCCGCAGAGCCAGGATAAGGAAGACCAGTCCGATGCAAATGTGCCGCTGGGGCAATTAGTTGAAGAATTGGTTCAAGTTTCTGCTCACCAGGCTTCGCTGATTGTGAAGTTGAAAGAGCGAGTATCTGATGGAGAAAACCAAGACTCCCAAAAGGACCAAACTATTTCTTTGCTGGAGGCGCAACTGGCAAGTACCCGGGCACAACTAGATAGCGCCCATGCAGAGGCCAAGGTCCTGAGCACATACGCTCAAAAACAGGCTGAGGACAAGATGGCGCTAATGTGCCAAATAAACCAAGAGCGTGCTGATGCTGCCAAGTATAAGTCTACGTGCTGCTAGGCATTGAAACATCTGGAACAGGGTAAGGACAAAATGTTTGCGCAATTAGGGGAGCTTGGAGAGACTGTGAGCTGGTCCTTAGAGGTGCAAGAGGCAAAGCTGCGTAAGCTAAGCGTCGAGTATGACGAGGAATTGTATCCGCAGCTGATGTCTGTGATAGCGGAGCGCAGGTGGCTCATAGCCCATGGTCTGCGCCTAGCTGCCCTGAGTACCCTGGAATCGCCAGAGGTAGTCAATGCCTTCGGGGAGGTAGTGCAGTGTGCTCTTGAGCGTGGCAAATCAGAGGCGATTGAAAAGCTACACGAAGCCAAACTGTTGGAGACGCCCCTTGATAAGGTACCCCATTATGACGCTGAGTCATATGAGCATTTGGTCGCTGCCATGCAGAAAATGAAAGACTTGGAGCTGCCAATGATATCGGAGCTTGAGCGCGATCAAGATTACCCAATAAATGTGATTATGACAGGGTTGACTTTGGCGCGTCATCGTACTGAGGATGTCGAAGCACAGCCGGACTTTTATTTGAAGCCCCATGGGTCGCAGCTCCAAGTTCCTGTGTTTGCGCGTCCCAGGGATAGTCAGAATCCCTTTGCATTGGAAAAAGAGGTACCTCTAAAGGAGGTCTTGGAGGCGCATGCGACCCGTCTTGCTAAGAAAAAGGGTATCGCAGGTAAGGCCATTTTGTGTGGGGTTGGTGCGGCCCATTTGCCAAGATCTGATGGGGTGCCCGTAAGCGTGGCCACCGTATCTCGTAAGGATGCAGGTATGTTGAAGGACGTTGGCGTAGCCAAAGAAGCAACGAGTCACACTGGTTCTTCTGTACTTAAACGCTGTAACAGCTGGTAGTTGACATGTTCAATGTCTTTTGTAATAACTCGTAGTTATGAATAAATGTTTCTATTTACCGCTGTGGATGTAATGTAAGCCTATATTTTTTGTCCTTTGTATGTATAAAGAAACAAGCGTGTAGGCCACTGCAAATGTGGGAAATTCATAGTCGTGTATGAAAATTATAGTATACTTGGAAAATAATTCTAAGTATTTAAGCATAATCGTGTATGTTATGATTCACAGCGTACTGTAAATATCGCAATAAGGAAGCAAGTATCTTGGTTCCTAAGTTTGTTAAACGTGCACGTATGCATTGATGCGCAACCGTCGTGGGATGCGCAAATGGCTTATTCCAACGTCTTGAGAACAAGGTGTTTAACAAGGATGCGTGATCCATTATTGATGGGTTTGCAACCCTCTTACTCAACAAGTCAGTTAGTAGGTCAACTTATCCTGTTACCATCGTGGGTTTATTTGTGGTGCATGCACGCCATCGTGGGCAAGAAATAAAAAATTGTTAACACATACAGTATATGGAGATAACAACTTTAAAATGTGTCGCGGAGTTAGCTAGAAACCGCGACGTTTTTATTAATACTTGCAAGTTTATCAAGAAGTAACAAAGAAAACAGTAAATATGAAAAATAAAAACTGAGTACATGAATGTTTATTGAGTACTGAAAGTGCGGAGCGTCTGTACGCTATGCCGTAGCAATCCTTATAGGTAGCACCTCTTGAGGTTGCTGATATTCCATGTGCGCGGTAGGTCATGACCATCCAAACCTCGTAGCCGGTACGCGCCTGTGCCCGTTGCTTCAGTAACCTCATAAGGTCCTTCCCACTTTGGTCCGAGCTTACCTGTATCTTCAGCGCGGCTTGCCTCATTGTCGCGGTAGACAAAGTCACCTGGTCTGAATGAAACACTGCGTACCTTGGCATCATAGTATCCTTTCATTTTTGACTTCGACCTTGCCTCCCGTATAGCCGCGCGTTCGCGTCTTTCTTCCAGTAGGTCCAAGTCGACACGTCTTTCGTCGTCGTTTGTAGTCGCATTAATCTCCGCAGTGCGGATAGTTGGCATGCCGATCTCAGTTGGTATAACAGCTTCTGTCCCGTATACAAGAGAGAAGGGGGTATCCCCTGTGCTGGTTTTAACTGAGGTGCGGTGCGCCCATAGTACATGTGAAAGTTCTTCGACCCACCTTCCTTTGTGCTTGTCCAAGCGCGCTTTGATTCCTTCACCCAGGCTTCGGTTTGCGCGCTCCACTAAACCATTGGTTTGTGGGTGCGTAACCGACGCAAAGTGTTGGGTGATGTTTAACTTTTCGCACCAATCTTTGAAGGGGTTGTCGCAGAATTGTTTCCCGTTGTCCGAGATGATTTCACCAGGTAATCCGAAGCGGCATACAATGTTGTCCCAGACGAAGCGTTTTACCTGGTTGCCAGTAATTGTCGCCACTGCTTTTGCCTCGATCCACTTGGTGAAGTAGTCTATAGCGACTATTAGAAACTTGAGACCGCCTGCTGCTATTGGAAAAGGACCGGCGATATCAATGCCCCATTTGTAGAATGGCCACGGCGCCGTGATTGGTGTTAACTCATGCTGTGGTTTGCGCGGTACGGGTCTGTGGACTTGGCAATCATTGCACTTCCTTATCAAATCCCGCGCATCTTTATGCATGGTTGGCCAGTAGTATCCCGATCGCATGGCGCGTGCTACAACAGACCGTGGTCCTGCGTGCATGCTGCATGAACCCTCATGGATTTCTCGCAGCACCCTCATGGATTTCTCGCAGCACATAATTTGCTTGCACGGGGCCGACGCATCGAAGCCATGGTTGGAGGAAAGAACGTCGATACAGTATGTTGTCGCGCAATTCGAATCTCTGCGCTGTGCGCCGTATTCTGCGAGCTTCTGTCTGTTCTTGGGGTAATGTCCCTTTGCTTAAGAAATCTGCAATTGGTGTCATCCATGTAGGACCATCCTCCTCTATGATTGCGGAGACTTCCATCTCCGCTATTGACTTGCTTTTCAGTGTTTCCACCAGCACTTGCTTTGATAAGTGTGCGAAGCTTGTCGAGGCTATCTTGCTCAGTGCATCTGCTTTGCGATTTTCTCCTCTAGGGACTTGTTTGATAGTAAATCTGTCAAAGCCTTTGATCAGTGCCTTAGTCTTCTCAAGATACTGAATCATATTTTCTTCTTTGGCCACGTATTCACCCAACACATGGTTGGCCACTAGCCGGGAGTCCACATTTGCTTCCAAGTTACGTACACCCATTCGAGCTGCAATGCGTAGTCTAGCGATCAGGGCTTCATATTCTGCCTCGTTGTTTGTCGAGGTAAATTCAAAACGCAGTGCGTAAGTGAATTCCATTCCCTCTGGGTTTGTGAGAATAAGGCCAGCTCCTGAGCCATCCACGCATGAGGACCCATCTGTAAACAAAATCCATGGATCTTGTAGTGCTTTTTCGTTTGGTGTAGGTACCTCGTCAGTATCTGGCTTCTCGATGATGAAGTCCGCCAGAACTTGTCCTTTTATTGCGGTACGTGGTCTGTAAGAGATGTTATGTTCGCCTAGCAACACACTCCACTTCTGGAGTCGTCCTGACGCATCGGGTTTGGAGATGATCTGCTTGATGGCTTGATCTGTGATTACCGCTATCGGGTGCGCTTGGAAGTACCGGCGCAGTCGCTTGGCGGCAAACACTAATGCCAAGACCAATTTTTCCATGGCACTATAGTTCATCTCCGTCTTCTTGAGAGCTTTGCTGACAAAATAGATAGGGGTTTGCACCGAGTCCCTATCTGTTAGCAGCACTGCGCTGACTGCCCCATGAGTTGCTGATAGATACATGATCAGCTCTTCCCCTGGTCGGGGTGCCACGAGTGTTGGGAGCGTTGCTAGATGCTGTTTGAGTGTGGTGAAAGCTTCTTCCGCCTCCGTTGTCCACCGAAAGTCGCCCTTTTTTATACACTTCTTGAGTGTTTTGAAAAGAGGCAGTGACTTTTCTGCTGATTTAGATAGGAACCTGTTGAGGCCGGCTAGTTTTCCATTAAGGGATTGGACTTCCTTCAGCGTGCGTGGTGAGGGAAGTTCTATTACCGCCTTTGTCTTTTCTGGACACGGTTTTATGCCATCAGGTTCTATCAGGTACCCTAAGAACATGCCTTCGGTAGCGCCGAAGGTGCATTTCTTAGGATTTAGCTTCATGTTAATCTCGCGTAGAGTTTTGAATGTTTCTTCTATGTCGCGCACCAGTTCCTTTTCAGTATGGCTTTTAATGACCAGGTCATCCACATAGACTTCCAGGTTGCGGCCTACCTGTTTTTCGAAGGCATTGTCTACCAACCGCTGATAGGTGGCACCCGCATTCTTCAAGCCAAACGACATTTTTGTGTAACAGTAAACGCCTTGGCTTGTGTGGAACGCTGTCTTTTCCTCGTCTTCTTGGGCCATTTGTATCTGGTGATATCCCTTGTACGCGTCGAGAAAACACTTCAACGGGTATCCACACAAGGACTCTATTTTCCAATCTATCTCTGGTAACGGATAGCAGTCCTGTGGGCATGCTTTATTAAGGTCGGTGAAGTCTACACACATTCGCCAGCTACCGTCGCTTTTTTTGACCATTACTGGATTAGAAAGCCAGTCGTGGTAATAGACTTCACGCATAATTCCCGCTTTAACTAATTTCTGTACCTCTGCTAGAATTGCCTGCGCCCTCTCTGGATCTTGGCCACGCTTCTTCTGACGTATCGGTAAGTATCCTTGTCGGATTCTAAGTTTATGCTCTGTGATCGAGCGTGGTACGCCAGTCATGTGTTTGGGTTCCCATGCGAAAATATCTACGTTCTTTTGTAGGAGCGCGCACACAGCCGCTTTGCCGTTGTCCGACAATGACCCTCCAATGGTTATCTCCTGGTCTGGATATTCTGGATGAATTGCGACCTTAAAGTTGGGAATTTTGGCCGCGCACTGCTTCGGGATTGGTTCCATTTCGCATGTAACTGTGTTACATTCTCTGTTTGGCACCGTGGCATTGTAAAGAGTGACAATGCCCCCTTCAACTGGGAATTTAAGCATCCCGTGCGCTGTTGACGGCACCGCGCGCATGGATGATATCCCGGGTCTCCCAATAATGCCATTATATGATGAAGGGGATTTGATCACCATGAAATCCATCCAGGTTGTTGTAGAGTGCTCTGCGTTGCCAACGCTGACTAGCAATCGCAGTTGGCCCATAGGCCATATCTTCTCACCTGTGAAACCGGTGAGTGCGGTGTTGACCAGATTTAACTGACTACGTATTTCAGGTCGTAGTCTTTTAAAGCAATGCTCATACATAATATTTGCCGATGCCCCACCATCGATGTACATGCGGTGTATGTCGTGACCACCCGCACTAATTTCAATGGTGAGGGGCTCTGATGCTGCGTTGTCCGCTGTCAAAGTAGGGAAAGAGATTTCACCTCTTCGGGAAAACTCTTGGCTGACCTTCTGTCTGGTGGTTCGCTGCCACGTCTGTATCATATAGATTGTGTCGGCCTTATCCTTGGGTGTCTCCTTCTTGCTTTCATTCTTTTGCTTATCTCTTCCTTCTTTAATGTTTTTAACTAAGTGGTCCAGCCTGCCCCCTTTGACCATCTTGTCGATGAGTTGGCGCAGCTGGACACACTCGTTAGTGGTGTGACCCTTTTGCGCATGGTAGTCACAGTATCCATTCCCAGTGCGCTTATCTTCTGGTGTGCGCATCTGCGGCGGTCTTGGGAAATTCGCTCCTTCTGCTGCGAGTATTTCCTTTGGGGTTTTGATCAGGGGAGTATATCTGTCATTATCCCTATCTCTGCCGCTCCTCTGGCTGCGATAGCTCCTATTACGGTTATTACCTCGGTCATTGGATTGTCTCCCAGGTTGTTCCTGCGACCGGTAACTGGAATGGTTCTTTTTGCTATCCGCCGCGGCGGCTTCTCCCTGGACAAAAGACCGAGAGCGCTTCATGAGTTCATCGAAGGTCTCAGGGATCTTGTCGTTCAACCTCTTGATGAGTTCTGGGTTATTAATCCCATTCATGAAGCCCGAGATCTTTAAGACTTCAGGGCATGCTTTAACCTGCATGCATTCATCTTTGAAGCGTTCCATGAATGCGCTCGTGGATTTTCCCTGGTTTTGTTTTACCCTGGCGAGTTCGACAGGGTTTTTAGCACACTTTTTGCGTTGAGTAAAATTTAGGCGGAACGCCTTTCTCAACTCTTCAAAACCATTCACGCTCCTTCGTGGGAGTTTGTTGAACCAGTTCCGCGCGCTTCCCACCAGTGTGGAATTAAACATGTGGCACCAAACTGGTTGTGGCCAATTTTCGATGGTTGCGGCTGATTCAAAAAATTTTAGGTGGTCGTCAGGATCACCTGTCCCATCATAGGTTTTAACATTTGCAGGCATGCGCCTTTTCTTGTTCTCAGAGAAATCACTAATGCGTCTGGTGAACGCATCCACTTTCTGACGGCGCCATGGGAGAGACATGTCTTCCTCTTGGCTATCGCGTCTACTTCTGGATTTCCAATGCCCAGTATCACTATCCTCGTTGTCCGAGGAGTTGTCAGAAGATGAATTTACCTTCTTACGGCGCTTGCGCCGGCCATCCTCAGAATCTGACTCATAGTCTGGATCTGAAGGGCTTTCACTTGGGGGATGTTTTCGCCCCAGTCTATCATGTACTCTACGGCTACCCAGTCTGGCGTAGACACTGGTACGCCGTTCTTCTCCATCACTGTCACTCAAGTGTTGTGAGTGAGATGTCTCATCACCCTCGATTCTCCTCCCAATTCTGTTGAATACTGGGGTTTTATGACTGCTTCCCCTGCGCTTTCCCTTCCTTTGGTGCGGTGGAGAAGTATCGTATTCCGAATCGAAATTGAGTCGGGCTTTCAGGTTCCGCCCTGATCTATTCTTTTCTTCCTCTTGCATGAGGGCAGCCAATGCTTCATAGTTTTGGGATACGAAGGTTTCTGGTGCTAATTCTGGTGCGACTCCCTCGAGAGTGAGTGCGTTTGTTTCTACCGCTGCGTTTTTATCCCGACCTGGTGCCTCCGGTTCCTTTGTCAAATCAGTTTCTAGCACCGATTGGAAGGGAGTAGTAAAGACGGGTTGTTCCCGAGTGCGCAGTGGGTCTACTCCACTCGTGGTGGTTGTAGTGACTTGGGTTACTCCCGAGTGTGGTTCTACCAGAGGGAAGATCAAGTCTTGACCTGACCCCTTATTTTTAGCAGCGCTGGTTGTCCCAGAGGTCTGCTTAGGGGTTAGTCCACTCTGCGACTTCTTCCCCATAAGATCTAACTGCGATCGCTGATTGCCGTGTTTTGTCATTCTAGTGTCGATTCTTAGTGTAGGGTCCCACGGATGGCGCCACTTGTTGATACAAAAGTTGGACGTTCCTGATTTGGAGCTCCAGTTCTCGTACCAATTGAGAATTGCTGCTTGAGACCTGCGCACTAAGAGACAAGAAACACCGTTAGGCTTATCGTGGGATTGTCTCCCACGATTATCCTCCGGCGTGAGAGTGAGTAATCGGTTTAGGGTTTAAGGAGTTTTAGGGTTATGAGATCGTACCTTAAACGAGGGATATGATTCCCCTTATATACGCACGGAATCCTTGTTGGTTCCGTGTTCCCCAACCTTCGGCGTATCCCGCCAAAGTCGGTTGGGAATGATTATCTTCGTATTTTAGAAGATATCATGTATCAAATCCATAAATAGATTTGGGCTTGGGCTTTCGTGAGCCCAAACCGTTATTGAAAATGGCCCAGGTCGTACCGGGCTTGTTAGTATTGGGCTGTGGTCGGGTTTATGACCCGATACCAGACTATACGTCATCAAGTAAGGTTATAGAAAGTAATGGTTAATAAAATACTGATGTGGCATGACGTCAGAGTGTTATGAACGTGATGAAGTCCATAGCATTAGAGATGCTCTAAAATCTTATCATGATTGTTATTATGAGATAGATAAAAACAAAGTAAACATTGACCTTTGAATCTATTGCATTACTGACTCAAACCAAACAATGCTCACCCTTAATTAAAGAGACTAGAAAAACAATAGAAAAAATTACATGTTTTGACTTTATGATTTACCCAATATCACACTCATCGCCTCTATTTGATTTTAGTTACATAAGTAATTCTTAATTTTCAAACTATTTGCACCGATAATCCCTATCTTGAAAATAGCAAATATATGTGTTATAACGATAGGGATTGCCTTTGTAATAAAAAACAATAGATTATTACACAAATGATCCATTTTTTTATTACATGGACTATCGACGTACTAACTTGATTATTAGGTATCAGTGGTGTAATTAAAATCGAATAAGGACGACGAATATAATTTTGAGTGAACCACAAAGACAAAACATGTATTTTTTTCAAAGCATTAAAAATGTGTTGTTTATGTATACCTTTATATGACTTCATAAAGCGTTAAAATGTGTTGTTTATGTATACCTTTATATGACTTCATTTATGTCTAGCTTTAAAAATTATCAAGATTGCTAGTTAAACATAAATCATATAGAGGTAGTTGTGTCATCAGAGCATCAAGAACAACATCACTATTAATGAGAATCGTAGTTACTAAAATGTTGGTTATATATCCTCCTAGAAGTCGTATATAACCCGAGTACTACAAAAAATGGTAAATACTTTCAAACTCGATATTTTTGTTATGTCATTTATTCATCAGAGAGCTCAGTTCAATTACCTTATGACAAGCTATAGTGATTTTTTTTTTTTTTTTTTTTTTTTTTCTTTTTTTTTTTTGGGGGCACCGCCAAACTGCACCGTGTGTTGTTTGATTGGGATGGCATGGTGTTATCCGGATTTTTCCTTTTGTTACTTTTTCTTTTTGTGAGCGAGTAATGTATTTTTGGTGGTTTATTATAGGAATATTATTGGGAGAGTATTTATCTTATATGAGTGTTATAAGATACATGATGACGTAACGACGCCTATAAAACTTATATGGTGCAACTACACCCACCAATTTCATGAGTGTGACACGTTTACTTGTGGATTTGAAATTTTTATTCGTCTATTCATTTTTTGTGCTCATTAATGATAGTTTTCTGGCTCGGCCTTTGAACTCGTAATATTACCAGTTGCCACTAACTAGGTATATCGTATCGTATTTGTACATTATATTTCTTACCACAAAATAGAATATAAATACATCTTATGACTTTGAAAAGTATTACTATGTGGATACGCAAAATTATATTATCTGATATTCGTAAATTAAATTTTGGTGTACTTTTTAAGAAACAATAAGAAGTTAGAATAGATACAAAAAGTAAAGAACTTGTACAAATTTAGGTTTAACAATGGCTGAAGGAAGTTCGGTTTTCACTTTATATTTGAACTTCATTCATCATTGTACAACCTAAACATAATACCATTCTAAACACATAGTATCCATATACGCCGTAGTATATAAGCAAAGAACATTTCATTTCTTCAACCTATGTGGGATGGTTGAATTATCTTATAGAAAAAAATTAATAAGGTACCTATATGTTGTTTCATGAAACTTTAGTATCATTTTTGTGTTCATTACCCACCATTATCTTTTGAAGAATAAATGTTGTTTCATGAAACTTTAGTATCATTTTTGTGTTCATTACCCACCATTATCTTTTGAAGAATAGAAGATACTCGGTTAATTGATGTAAAGTAGGGCATTTAAGTGAAGCAATAGGATGAGGAGATCCTCTATCAAGTATAAAAAGGTAAGAACTCGTACAAATTGAGGTTATGCACTGCATAACCGCTAAACATAATACCATTCTCAACACATTATATCTTTACACGCCGCGGTATATAATCAAAGCACATTTCATTTCTTCAACCTATGTGGGATGGTTGAATGATCTTATAGAAAAATTTAACAAGGTACCTAAATGTTGTTTCATGAAACTTTAGTATCATTTGTGTGTTCATTACACACCATATATCTTTTGAAGAATTTTAGGTACTCGATTAATTGATGCCGAGTACAGTTTTTAAGTGAACCAATTTTGTTCTTTGGAACCATTTTGAGCCCTTGCACCAATTTTTATTTGAATCATACTAAACTTTCTATGCTTGGTGATCAAATTTACACTAGTGCCTACAAGTTACTTTTAAACTCTGCCATACGTATATAATACCTTATGTCTTGAATTTACTTTTGTAATCAACGAGTATATATATCAAAACTTATCCGTACCACAACTTAGTGACTCGTGTTAAAACTAATTTGCTTTGTCCTTTCGATGATATTCTATACGTTTACTGTGAATTTGATTCGGAGTTGGACGAGGTTTTGACGTGAGGCATAAACCCAAAATCCTCTATTTTCTTATTTCTCTTGCTTTCGTAGGTATTGGTAGGAAGCCTTTTGGCTTTCTGTTTTTTCATATAGTATGTTTTTATAGAGTGTAAACCAAATAGAAATATGTTTTTTCGCAACTGTTTTTTGTACAAATTGATGTATTGGTTAATGTTTGAAGGGTTGCGAAACTGATTTAGGAGCTAAAACACATTGATTCGTAGCTATTAAATGAGGTCGAAGCACGTAAAGTACTATGAATGGAATCCATGATGGTGGTGGTTAAAGAGACAAGCAAAATAGCAAAATGTGTTGTTTGCGTGTATCCGGAATTAGATGACTTAACATATGTCTAACTACAACTTTCAATTGCTAGTTAAGCATTTAAACCCAGTAGATGTGGTTGTTTCATCATCGCTTCAATTAGTGTGTGTATTTTGTGACAGCCAACAAAGGTCCACGACTATGATTAACTCAACTCCTTGTTTCACATGTTTCTATCACACATAATAATGCCTTCTTTTGGTAATTTGGATTAGTAATTGGTGGTCACCAAAGATCCTGCTAAGAAAGACAATCTTGATATGTTTTATTTTCTTTGTCATTTGTGTAGAAGTTAATCAGTTTCGGCACAAGGAACCTATACTGCTATACATGTTGGGTTAAATCGCTTGGCGACACTACATGACCCGACCATAAAATTGTAATGCGTATGGGTGTGATGCTTGTCGTGTCGTATTTTAGTCTTGATGTTAATGTGGTCCATAGAGGATGACAATTGTTTCAAATTATATGAGAAATTACGCGTGTCTCAAAAGCATTCATTTACCTTCTTATCAATCCTTTCTAGCGTCAAATATTTTATACCGCGTTATTTATAAATAAACAAGTCATAAACACGTAATTTTGCGGTTGAAAGACTTGGGTAGTTGGCATTTTCTTGGAAATAGTTGTAGACTTGGGGGTCTTATGTTTTCTTTTTTAAGTATTAAGTCCATACGGTTTTGTATGAAATGTTGTTATCTTTATGTTCACTATTTTTTTTTTCTATTATGGTTTGTATTGAAACCCTTGGTTCATGCTAAAGTTGTTTAGTTTATCCGCTATAACACCAATAGCAACTTGCCCGTTGCTTGTACCATCCCAAGCGAGTGACTGTGAGGAGGTATCAATTGATATAGTTACGAAATTTATATAGCATTTTACAAAAGTTGCACAAGTTATAGAGTACACAAAATAACGGCATTCAAGTTCGCCATCAATTTCATCGTAGCTTCAAGAAAAATCAATGTATAAAAGAACATATATATTACTCATGTTTGATTACATGTTTACATCAATAAAAATGTTGCATCACATGGGCAACTCTTTTTAGTCCCACATGAGCTAAAGAAATAAACTTGTTCTTGTTTATATATTTCGGTGTACATTGGTTACGTAAGTTGATAATTTGCATTATGTTGTCCTGGTTGCTGTTGTTTGCTAGTATATGCAAATTCATAAATTTACAATACTAGCAACCAAATTTAACCTCGCCAATTTATACAAATTGTTGAGTTTTTCTCGGTAAACATACCACATCACCTTGGCCAATTTATACAAATTGTTGAGTTTTTGGGTAAACATACTTTGTAAAAGTGAATCTCATACATCAAATCGGTAAACGTGTACGTTCTTCAAGTTTCAAATCGAGGAAAAATTAACTTTAGAGTTTGATATAAAGAAAACTTGAATTCACTTTATGTTAGGGGTTTAGTTATTAAACTTACATATTTGGTTATACTTTTGGTGTTTCCATTAGATTCTCTCCCGGCTAAATATGAGTTTAAGCAACATATGAGGATTTGCCTATAAAAGCATACTAACAGGGTACCCTGTAATAAAATTTCCGGTGAATCATGTTTTTTAGTTTATTATGTTTTTTTTGACAATAAATTTATGGATATCAAGAATTTTGTTTAGCCCGTGCCCGTTCGGGCTCGAGCCCGTTGGCCCATGCCCGTTTGGCCCGCACCAGTTCGGGCTTAAGCCCGTTTTTAATTAAAAGTGGCATTCATTCGGGTAAAAAAAATTTACTATTAAAAAAAACGTATAAATGAAAAATATTTGATCGCTACAAAATTAGTCATCGGGTATCCGCCGCCGCATTACGCAAGTACCCTGCTAGTTCTTTTAATGTGTTCATAGGTGTTTGTATAATAAGAAAATAATAGAAAACATAAATTAACTCTTTAACCAAATTGAGACCAAATTATGCTACACAACCAGTTGTTTTATATTAAATTAATTTAACTCTACCAGCCCAACCGAATATTTTAGGCCCAATTCAAATTTAGATAAATAATTATAAGCCCAAAACCTAAACTTTCCGTATAAAAAACTAACCCTAAATTACTTATCCTAATTTTAACCTATCACAACACACGCAGACACAAACTCACTGTCACTCTTTCTCTCTACTTGCAGCCACCAACTCTTATCATCCACTTCACAAATAAACACTTCACTTAACAAACAAAAATTTGTCCCTTTAATTCTTATAGCCACTCGAATCACCAACAACTAAACTTCTTTGTTTTCTTTCACAACCAAAGTCTTTCAACCATGTGAGCTTGTTTTCATCATCCATGTGTACTCGATTTTGATAATCGATATAAGGTTGATATCCTCTCATCGCTTGAACAAAATAAATATTGGGATAATTTGGTGGGTTTATATTTTTCGAGAACGAGTTCTTCATTAAATTCATCATCTTCACCACTGTCGTTTATGCTATATATAGTTTCATGATTTAGGTTGTTATGTGATATGTACAGTTTGATGGGCTTTGGCCCATTGAAGATCAAATGTTATCCGATAAAACAATTTTTAACTCATGAGACCTCCTATTACAATATGGCTGCTATGAAAAACACCTTTCGCCACATCACCACAGCCGTCACAGCCCCATTTCGCTGCAGATCACGAGCCACAACATGCACAATCTGCAGGGAAGAACTTGTCGTCAAAGGCGACACCAACATTAAACAACTTCCATGTCACCATAGGTTCCATGCTAATTGTATTCGTAACTGGCTTTATCCCAAGAAAACATGTCCTATTTGTCGTTTAACCATCGCTGATTGGTTAATGCTTGTGAATACACATTTTCGTGTGTCGTATGAAGAGTTTAAACGGCCGAAGTTCTTGTGGGTGTATCAGTTGAGAGAGCTTATTGATGCATTGTTTCCTGAGGTTTGGAATGAGTTTAAACTTGGTATTAAAAATAGAATTAGGGCTAGATTTATAGGGCTCGACCGGTAATCCTATACAAAATCAATGAGTCGAGCCCTATAAACCATCTTATTACAGTTTTTAATTAGGTATTTAAGTTTTGATAATACGTACTTTGGTAGCGAAAAAATCTTAGTTTGGTACTGCATTTTCTTGTGACAATGTATGAAGTCGTGCATTCTAATGTAGCTAGCGATTGTGAAGTAATCCACTGTATAGAGATTCGGAACTGATGATACTTATCAAGTCTAGATTTGAAGCTAGCATTTCTTTACATTTGTATATATGTACATATAGTAACATACTCACACTTATTAAAGCATGTTTACACATTTTAGAGTATGAAGAATCAAAAAGTTAACGTTAGAGCACAAGGTATGCAAAGACCCAATAACACGTTATTGGTATACCACATCAGCGCCACATCATAAACCTCCCAATAACACACCAATAACTCAAACAACCCTCTCTTATAACACACCACTAACTTCACTTGTAGGTCCCTTAAAATACCTCACTAAATATACTTCTCAATCACAATAAAAAAAACACACACACACAAAAGGTGCGTTTGGCTTGAGCTAGTGGAGTGGCTCAAAACACAAAATAGTGCATTTGGCACAAGTTTGGCATGTTGGCTGGTAAGATTGGCATATCAACGGCTCACCAATGGCTCACCAATGGCACTCCATACCTTATGCTCTTAGTATGCGTGTGAATCAAAAAGATTTGACACTAGCATTTCTTTGAATTTGTATATGCATAGTATTATCTTTCACAACAACACTTCTCAAACCCTCCAAGACGATGTATGTGACAATTATATATTTCAACACTCTTTATATCTTTTAGCGTATTCATCAACCTTATGTAATTTCCTTCCAATGAGTTTGGCTCATAATAAAAGGCTATGACACTTACAAAAGTTTATGTTTGATACAAAAGCTTATGAGTTTGGACTCTATAACCCATAGTAGGCTCTTACTAAAATATCAAAATCCCTTATATTTTCAACTAGTAAAATAAAAACTTACGATTATTCCACCCGTTAGCAAAGGGCATACTAAAAGGCCTAACTATGTCGAAAAAAAGGTGTTCCTATGTCGAAGTGATTTTGTGGCGAACAATTTTTATGTTTATATATCGACTCATTCACTAGTTTGATTAACTAAAAAAAGGGAGAAATTATGGATTTAAGGAACACGTACATGTGTTAAATGCCCAACAGCAAATTTGTTAATGTAAAAATTGTACTTCACACCTCATTATAGAGAGTTGGAAGATCATGATCACACCTCATTATACATGATCAGATAAAGAGAACCCAAAATGCATATGTATGGAAGTTGGGAAACGATTGTTAAAAAAAAAAAAAAAAAAAAAAAAAAAAAGTAACAAAGTAAGTTCTGGCTTTTTTGTTGTTACAAGTTACAATTGCATGTAGTGGTTCTGTGTCATCTCAACTTATTTTAAGTTCTGACTAACTATTTTGGATATGAACACCTATCAGATATTCATGGAGAAGCCATCCATATGTGTATAGCTAATCTCGATCTTGTTGGAAAGTCTTATACCAGCCTCACGTACGCGTAAAACATGTATGTATGCTTGAACGAGATAAAGATGCTTTAAAACAAACCAGTCAATAGGGTAGATGGATAATACGTGCATAAGAGGCATATGAACTTATGAAGGGTAAATGCATATAAAAAAGGCCTTTCTAAACTAAAAGATTAATGAAAATCTGATCGAATTTGCTCGTGGATATATGTAATATCTTACGATT
This sequence comes from Chrysanthemum seticuspe, assembly GCA_019973895.1. NCBI lineage: Eukaryota > Viridiplantae > Streptophyta > Magnoliopsida > Asterales > Asteraceae > Chrysanthemum > Chrysanthemum seticuspe. The sequence goes on from BPTQ01000006.1 coordinate 343,134,474, forward strand.
TTACAAGCAATGCAACTAAAACGACATACAAATGCATAGATGGCAATTGTAAACGATGGATGCTCACTCAGATGAGTTCTCAAATTATATGAACCACAAAGCAAACATAATATTATATACTCATTTGATCAAAGTATCAATCGTAGCAATAGTAATAGCATAATAAGGTTTTTTTTAACAGACGGAAACTTAAAAAACATAAACCCTAGTACGACGAAACACAAAACATAAACACATATATTGTTCGTTCTCTAGTAGTACGTCTAGAGGAAATCTTGGTCATCAAAGTCATCATGGAAGCGGTTGAAGAAATTGAAATCAGCAAGATCCGTATATTTACTCAGCATCTTTGGATCATTGAAACCCTGAAGGTTGTATCCAAAGGTGTCATCTGAATCTGCTTCTTCCTCAAAGATGTTTTCGTCGATGTGATTAATTGCTTAACGCTTTTGCTTATTAAGGAACCCCTTCTTCATGAACATTCTCTGGGTGTCTTCTTGGTTAATCAACATAGCTAGATGAATGAAAAAAGTGGTTCGAGCCTTATGTCTGCCTACCTTTTATATAGAAGAGAATCCTAACGATCAATGTACGTGTTTTATTTTTATTTTTTATTTTTTATTATTTTTTTTTTTTGGGGTAAAGGGGAGTAATCCTGCACCCTGGTAAATATATTAACCAAAAACGTTTAAGTACAATGGATATGAGTGAAATCCCATATCTCAGCCCGTTACATTGGCATAAAGCTTACATAACAAGCTACTACCTATTTTCTAAACAAGAAAACAAACCACTACTCAAATGATAACATATGACATAACGAAAGAGAATTACTTTCTAGGTCCTTGAAGCTTGGTGCCATACATGGCATCCAAATTCCCTGGAAGATCAGAAACCTGCTTCGCATAGTCATCGTAGTCATAGTCATCATTTATTTACTATAAATAAATTTGTACTCCCAAATATAAGTTTTTATTAATTATTACTCCGTAATATTTGTGGAACAATCTTATAATGTGATTTTATTCATATCGTTAAAATTGAATAAAAGTTAATTTTTATTGTTTAACATCAAACGTTTATAACTAAAAAAGGTTTTTGCTAGTCATCGTGACTCAGTTCACTTTTGTCTTTACTAAAAAGGAAAATGACAAAAAAATGCATCGAACTTGACACTTGTTGTCATTGTGTGTAGCCAACTATTTTTTTTTTCATTGTAACACAAACCTTTTGAATTTTTGTCATTGTATGTAGCCAGTTAGGTGAATTTGTGTTATTGTATGTACCCAGTCAGGCTTAGCGTTACATCGTTAGTCCTTTTATATTAACGGTCGTTAGTAAATAACTTAAAATTTCGTTCTCTTACGTTTTTATTCGTTTTCATCCGTTATTATACGTTTTTGTCCGTTTTTATACTTTTTCGTCCGTTGCTTTTTCCCCTTTTTTACGTTTTCGTCTGTTTTCTTACATTCTCGTCCGTTTTCTTACGTTTTCGTCCGCTTTTATACGTTTTCATTCGCTTTTATACGTTTTAGTCCGTTTTTATAGGTTTTCATCCGTTTTTATATGTTTTCGTCCGTTTTCATCTGTTTTTATACGTTTTCAATCGTTTTTCATCCGTTTTATATTTTTTTCGTCCGTTTTTATATGTTTTCGTCAGTTTTTAAATGTCTTCGTCGATTTTCTAACGTTTTCGTCTGTTTTTATATGTTTTCGTCTGTTTTTATCTGTTTTATACGTTTTCGTCTTTTTTTTAAGTTTTCATCTGTTTTCTTACACCTTCATCAATTTTTATACGTTTTTGTCCATATTCTTAGGTTTTATACATTTTCGTCCGAAAAAGTAAGAAAATGAACAAAAAAGTAAGAAAACCAACGAAAGCGTATAAAAAAAGATGAAAATGTTAGAAAACAGACAAAAACTTTAAAAAAACAGACGAAAATGTATAAAAACAGTTGAAAACGTAAGAAAACGGATGAAAAACGTATAAATACGAATGAAAACGTAAAAAAACGGACAAAACGCATAAAAACGGATGAAAACGTAAGAAAACAGACGAAAACGTATAAAAACGGATGAAAACGTAGAATAACGGACTAAAACGTAAGAAAACGTAGGAAAACGTAAGTAAACAAACGAAAATGTAAAAAACGGATGAAAGCATTGGACCAAAATGTATAAAATGGACGAAAAAGTATAAAAACGGACGAAAACGTATAATAACGGACTAAAACGTAAGAAAACGTACGAAAACGTAAGTAAACAAACGAAAATGTAAAAAACGGATGAAAGCATTGGACCAAAATGTATAAAACGGACGAAAAAGTATAAAAACGGACGAAAACGTATAATAACGGATGAAAACGAATAAAAACGTAAGAGAACAAAATTTTAAGTTATTTACTAACGACCGTTAGTAAATAAGGACTAACGATGTAACGCTAAGCCTGACTGGGTACATACAATAAAACAAATTCACCTAATTGGCTACATACAATGACAAAAATTCAAAAGGTTTGTGTTACAATGAAAAAAAAATAGTTGACTACACACAATGACAACAAGTGTAAAGTTCGATGCATTTTTTTATCATTTCCCTTACTAAAAAGTAGATAGACAACCTTGTACATTGTGAGATCGGTTCAGAAGGTAATATTTTCTTTTATTGTGAGAAAAAAAAATAAAAATGAGTGATATGCTCACTACTAAGTGTGAATGAGCTAAGGTGTTCATAAACTACTCAGTGGTTAGTTTAGTAAAAGCTTGATGTGATCCGAGCTTACGAACTTGAACCTTGTTTAAATCTAAGTTTATAAACGAGCATGAGCCAAAACTGAGCAAGAGTTTGTACGATATAAACAAGTCGAGCCCAAACCGAGTATGAGTTTGTATGATTTGTCACGAGCCGAACTCAAGCTAAATACATAAGGCCAAAACAAATTGAGCTCAGCCTTAACAAAATCTAAACGAGCGTGAGTTCTCGCAACAACACGCATTTATCTAAAGTGAAGTTGTGAAGTGCCAACTCTTTTTATCTCAACCCAAGTACAGACTCAAAATAATTCGAGTTCAAGCTCAAGGCATGTTAATTTTAAACGAGCCGACCTAGAACTTTAACAAGACACATTTATATAAAGTGAACTTGTGTAAAGGCATTGTCTTCCCATTGTGCATCTAGAAAATCCTTTTTCTAAACTCTCCAAAAAAGAAAAATATATTTTCCCAATTTAACAAAATCGAATCAGTTGAACAACAAAAAAAACAGTAAAATTATAATTAACCATTATCCATAGATCAAAATGACTACATAACCATTCAGTACCACTAGCATAATAATAATCCCTTGTTTTGTTAACTAGTCATCAAAGTCATCTTCAAAAGAGTTAAAGAAATTGACATCAGCCATCTTCTTATCTTCTCCTCCTCCACGGCGATTCAACCGTCTGCCGGCGCCGCCGTAACGAAACCTGCCTTCGCCGTTGTTGTTGAATTCGATGACGTCATCGTCTCCTCCGATTCCCATCATTTCGTAACTGTCTTCGTCTTTTTCTCGGCTGAGGTTATTCTCAGATTTGACTAAAATGTACACGGCCTAACAAAATGTTTGGTGATCGTGTCCGGCCATTTCTCTAACTACGCGTTAAAGCCTAACACCTGTTTTTTCAGCATATATGCAAATGGCCTGCAAAACATTATGTTGGGTGTTATTATACAAATTTGAGGTGTAGCACGTTTTTTTAGATTATACTAACTAGCTGGTTACATGTTTTCAAATTGACTTTATATTTTAGCTATTTGGTGTTCATATAATATTGGCTTTCAAAGTTGGTGTTTGTCGAAAATGAGTATTGTTGTTATTTTTTATACCTCACTCTGGCAAGATTCGTTGTTGTTATATAATCAAAGGTTCTCGCTTTGAGATGATTCGTCAAGTCCTTGAAGAATTTGATAACTGGTATTGCTGATTGGTATGCTTCAAAGATAATACGTAGGAGGTATGGACAAGTTAACTCGATCAATTTAAAAGAGTGTACACCCGTTTTAACGAACCCGACAATTGTTTTGCAAAGTTTCAGAATCAACTGATCTTTGCGTATGAAGGTTGACCACAGCGTTGCAACCTGCGAAACTGGAACTCGTAATGTTACCAATTGTCACTAACTAGGATATATGGTATTGTGCGTTATGTTTCTTACCATTTACCACTAACTAGGATATAAGTATATAACTACATCATTTAACTTTGAAAAGTAATTACTATCTAGATATGCATAATCATGAAGTTAAAGTAAAAAAGTTAAGAATTTGTACAAATTGAGGCTTCACAACAGTTTCTGACGCCCCGTTTTCACATTATATTTGAACGTCATTAATCATTGAATAACCTAAACATAGTACCATTCTAAACACATAATATCTATATACCCCGTAGTATATTAAGCAAAGAACATTTCATCTCTTCAACCTATGTGGGATGGTTGAATGGTCTTACAGTTTTAGCAAACATTTATAATGAAAATATTATATCCAAAATTTAATCATTTCAAGATTTTGGCAAAATTTTAGTAGACAAAGTGAGGATGCCCAAACCATTTTGAAAATTATAGTCATTATAATTGCAGTTATCTTCTATTTAGTTCGTCGTACTTTACATGCTCTACAAGCACATGGAACGAGCAATTAAAAGGATTTCATTAAGTTGTTGCGAGTATAAAAGCTTGTATTGACCAAAAGTTAAAGACGGAGTATGCTCATCTACTCATCTCGTCATGTTATTTGAAGAGGTTGATTGCCGATTGGTGTACTCATCTTGCTCCTCAGATAATACGTAGAAAGTATGTTCAGGTTGACTCGATTTAAAAGAATGTTTACCCGTTTGAAAGAACGCCTCAATTGCTTCACAAAGTTCCCTTTTCCTGAAGCAGCCGAGCTTTGCGCATAAAGGTTGACCACAACGTTGCTACCTGTGAAACATGAACTCGTAATGTTACCACTTGCCGATAACTAAGATATATCGTATTGATAAGCATTATTTTTCTTAAATATATATCTACATCGTTTAACTTTCAAAAGTGATTACTAACAATTTAGGTACTTACAAATATGTACTATAATATTTGTAAATCATATTTTGAAGCAAGTGTTAAGAAAAGAAAAGGTTAATATAAATATAAAAAATTTAGAACTTCTACAAATTTCGCGTATACACAATGGGATGAGGTTCAATTTTCCATTTGTAAATGAACTTCATCCCAAGAGTATGTAGCGAAACATGATATTATTCTAAACACGTGTTATCAGTATACACAGTAGTATGTAACCCAAGAACATTTCATTTCTTCAACCGATGTGGGATGTAAGGTTGAATGGTCTTATAGACAAAATTAATAAGGTACCTAAATGTTGTTTGGTGAAACTTTAGTGTCATTTGTGTGTTCATTGATGGCTTTGATGCCAAGTAGAGTTTTTTAGTGAAGCAATTGGACAAGGAGATCCTCTATCGAGTATAATTTTATCATTGATTACGCTATTTTGATAAGTGTTGTTTGCGTATAGTCGTCTTAGATGACTTCACATATGTCTATCTGTAGGAACTTTGTTCAAGTTTGATAATCAAGATTCAATAGTTAAGCATTTAAACCAAGTAGTGGTGATTGTTTCATCATATCGCTTAGCTTCTTTTCAATTCGTTGCGACTTATATGCTCTATACAGTCTATAATGTCTATAAGTCGAATGATCTTCAAGATATTTGTTCATCGATTTATAATCGTTTATTGTATAACATGCATTATAGAATAGAACTTCTCTAAGATAAGTAAAAACGATTTCTTTAAGTAACGGGTTGGGAGTATTAAACATGTATCAACGAAACACTAATGGAAAAACGTTACATGTATGTTCATATAATTAATCATGTGCATAGTTCATGTTGAAAAGAATCTATTCATTTCGTCAAGTCATTGAAGAATTTGATAACTGATATTGCTGATTGGTTTGCTTCAAAGATACTAACACTTAGGAGGTATGCACAGGTCGACCGACTCAATTTAAAAGAGTGTTAACCCGTTTTAATGAACGCGGCAATTGTTTGCAAAGTTCCTTTTTCCGGAGTCAACTGAGCTTTGTGCATGAAGGTCGACCACAATATTGCTACCTGTGAAACTTGAACTCGTAATGTTACCACTTGCCACTAACTAGGATCTTTTTTTGGAACTGCAATTAATTATCTCATAATATTTATACCATAAATCTTTCTCACGTATCCTAAGCTTGAACTACGATATATCGTATTGACCATTACCGTACTTAAATAGATCAATACATACATCGTCTAACTTTCAAAAGTGATTACTAATTAACTATCTAAGTACTCAGAAATATGTACTCTAATTGATGTAAAACAAATTTTGAAGCAAGTGTTAAAAAACAAAAAATTAACATAAATACCAAAAATTGAGAACTTCTACAAATTTCACAATTTACTGTAGAATGGCGTTCAATTTTGGCTTGTATATGAACTTCATTCACCAAGTATATTGCGAAACATAGTATTATTCTAAACACGTATGATCAATATGCATAGGAGTATATAACCAAAGAACATTTCACACTACTAGAAAAAGTGCCAATAGCAACAAAATTTTTGCAACAACCAATAATTCGTTGCTAAATTCACACATTAGCAACGAATATAGCAACGAAATTAATCAAAAATGAAATCTTCGGTTAGCAACGATTTTTAGTTGCTAAATTCGTTGCTATATTCTCAATATTTGGTGGGAACATTCCCCCTCTTTTTTAGCAACGACTTTCTCTGAAATATTCGTTGCAAACAAATTAGCAACGAAATTTTAATTTTTTCCAATCAAACCATCAATTATTAGCAACGAAACTGCAAATATAGCAACGAATCATTTGCTGCAAAAATTATTGGTCAAATATTTTGAATATTTTTGTTGCTAAATCTATGAAAAAGTTGAGGGAAAATTTCAACCTTATTTTATAAAAAAGTTAACCGATTTTATTATAAATTATTTTTCTAATTACTACATTTATGAGGAAGTATATGGAAAATAAATTTTCACCTTTTTACTAAAACTTATAACTAATGGCGGTTTAATTTTAGTCTACTTACAATAATGTATACCCATATAAATATAACATGCAATGCATTACATGCATAAATATGTTATTTATCGTTTATCTTTAGAAAATAAATAACGTACATTTTTTATATGTCTTAAAAGTGTGAACTTCAGCGTCGTGAGTGTTTGACTCACATAAAAAAACTGAATTTATGTGACTTGACTTGCGACGCAAACGGGGTAAAATTTTAGCTTTTAGCTCCAAAATGAAAGTTGTGGATCTCTCTCTCGGTTCCGTAACCTCTTGAATCATCAAAAATGGAGTTCGTATGAATAAGTTATGACCAAAATAACGTAACCATGTCAACATTTGATGTGTTATCATTATTTCTTTATTTTTTCGATAATCCTTTTGATTATCCATCTTTTATCAAAATTTAATCATTTAATTTAGTCATTGTTTCTCGATCATTTCTTCGCATTTTACCCCAATGTAGCTATAATCATATTTATGCAGCTACCTGCGTCGCGAGTGTTTGACTCACATAAAAAACTGAAATTTTATGCAATTTGACGCATGATGCTAACGTGATTACATTTCAGCTTTCAACTCCAAAACCGAAGTCATAGAACTCTCTCTTCCGGTTTTGTGGCCTCTTTAATCATTAAAAGCGGAGTTCGTCTAAAGGAGTTATGGCCAAACCAATGTAACTTTGTCAGCATATGATGTGTTATCATTAATTCTTCATTTGTTTTTCATTTATTCACTTTATTCTTTCTATATTCATCTCTTATCAACTTTTAATAACTTAATCACCATTCCTTGGTCATGTCGCTGTATGTAACCTCCGATAGAGCTATAATAATATTTATGTAACTACTAACATCGCGAGTGTTTGACTAGTACAATGTTGAGATAAGGGCTCAAGTCTTCATGATTGAACCCTAAGTTTTTTAGGGCTATATTTATAAGCTTGTTGATATAAGGGCCTAGTACAGTGTATTTACATTTATGAATACACCGTATTCAATATGTAGCCTCCAAGTCAACCCAATACGACGTATCCAAAATGGATACGGCGTATCCCCAGTACGGGGTATCTAACTAAACTTAAATGCAATATTCACTCTCACATGGCCGATCTTCTTTTTCCCTGTCCGTGGGCTCTTGAATCAACCAAGTCGGAGTACGGACAAAGGAGTTATGACCAAAATAGTGAAGCAATGCGTGGGCTAAGTTTGGTATACAAAAGGTAATGATGAATGCAAAGGGGTTCTTCTTCTTTAAGTTCAATTCGAAGAAAGGTGTTGATGATGTTCTTGAAAACGGTCCTTGGTTGATTAGAAATGTACCTATTATTCTTAAAACATGGACATTGAACACCAACTTACTTAAAGAGGATTTGATCAACATCCCAGTGTGGGTTAAATTCCATGATGTTCCTCTTGCTATGTTTTCTGATGATGGCCTTAGTCTCCTTGCCACATTGATAGGCACGCCCAAAAGGTTAGATACTTTTACTAGCCAAATGTGCAAGGACTCGTGGGGCCGTAGTAGTTTTGCTAGATGCATGATTGAAGTGAAGTCGGATGAGGTGCTTAGGGACAGCCTTACTATTGAGATACCGTTGCTTGATGGGTCGGGTTCGACTATTGAGAAGATACGGGTTGAATACGAGTGGAAACCACCTCATTGTGATAAATGTAAGATTTTTGGTCATACTCTTATTGAATGTCCGAAAGTTGTTGAACCTCCTGCTCAGCCTACTAAGCGTGTTAATGATGGTTTCAAGACGGTCAATAATAAGAAGAAGGGAAAGCAAGGTGGTTCTACTATTCCAGGTCACGGGGGGTTTACTAAACCTGTTGTGGGTAAGCAGTTTCAATATCAACCCAAAAAGACTCCTCCTGAACCTAAGAAAGTGGAAGTCACTAAGAAGAATGCTTCTGATGTGGCTAGTTCGAGTGGAACAAAGATCTCTACATCTAATCAGTTTGATGCTCTTAATATGGAATATACGGATGCTTTTGGTATTCCTTCAAATGACACCAACAAGGATGTGGATTCTGGTCGTACAATGGAAGTTAATGAAGATAAGTCTACTAAGACAGGTACTGCATCACAAGAACCCCTTGTGAGTGATTTGAAAGAGATAGAGTCGGGTGTGTCTCCTATAACTAGTGATTCTTGTATTCCGCCCACCTCTTCTACTAAGAGAGTTAACCCTTTTTCTAAAGTGGGAGATATCGTGGTGTCTGATTCTGAAGATGAGGTGGTTGCTAACCCATTTGATGAGTCTGCTAATCTATTCGGTGGTGGCCAAGAGTTTGAAGATGAGTATGATGACTATGACTACGATGACTATGCGAAGCAGGTTTCTGATCTTCCAGGGAATTTGGATGCCTTTAATGCCATGTATGGCACCAAGCTTCAAGGACCTAGGAAGTAATTTTCTTTCGTTATGTCCTATGTTATCATTAGAGTAGTGGTTTGTTTTCTTGTTTAGAAAATAGGTAGTATCTTGTTATGTAAGCTTTATGCCTATGTAACGGGCTGAGATATGGGATTTCACTCATATCCATTGTACTTAAACGTTTTTTTGGTTAATATATTTACCAGAGTGCAGAATTACTCCCCTTTACCCAAAAAAAATAGTGAAGCACCCTCTAAGGTTATCGCGTAAACTTGATTTCATCTTTTGGATTCGTTTCTTCATTTGGTTCTCTTACGAGCTATCTATACGGCGTACTCCTATAATGGATACGACGTATTCCTTCCAAACGCGTCTTGATCTTGTCTTGACTAGGAGCGTAACCTCGAATCATGGATACAACGTATTCTTCATAATACAACTTTTTTTTCCAAAGTATACTTCGTATCCATATTTGCGTGGATACGCCGTATTAATATGTTAATAAGCCTTTTTCTTCGCTTTAGCTCTAAATATCGCTATTTTCGGTTATTTTCATTTTTGCTCCAGAATTACTAAGAATGAGAAAAGTAAATGATTAGTAAAAATTAGGGGTGAAAACGAGCCGAGCCGAGCCCGAGCCTGCCAGAGCTCTAGCTCGTTTCGAGCCTCACACTTTGAGCTCGAGCTCGGCTCGTGAAATTTTTCACAAGCTCGAGCTCGGCTCGTTAACACAAGGCTCGAGCTCGTTAACACGTTTATACGTATAGAAAATATATATACGTATATATTTCTAGGGCTCGTTTAGGCTCACGAGCATAAACGAGCTTTTTGTATAGAGCTCGGGCTCGAGCTCGATTATTAAATGAGCCCAAACTTACGCTCGAGCTCGTTTAGGCTCAGCTCGTTTGAGCTTTTTACCGATCCGATCCCGAGCTTTTCACGAGCGGCTCGGCTCGTTTCCACCCCTAGTAAAAATATATTTAGTATAATTTGTAGACTTCCCGTATATATACATCTTAAATTTCTATCAGTAAAAATATATTTAGTATGATTTGTTAATATTTATGCGATTTACAAAAACTATTTGATCCCTCCAAAACTATAATTGACGAAAAAATAAAATGTTGTTTTACCCCTCCAAAATCCACCGCCAATATTTCAAGCCCAATTTATTCCCCCCCAAGGCCCAATTTGATTAGGGTTTGTGTTATTGTACACTTTTCCCTTATCTCTCACATTTCACTTATTCAGATCTCGACCCGCCCCTTCTTCCACTAACCCTCTTCATCGCCTGCTTCGCCTCACCCTTAGCCACCTGAAGCTTTATGTCGTACCCCCACCTCTGATTTGTGGTTTGATTTAGTAAGTTCGACTTATTGTAAGAATTTGGAACTGTTACCCGATTTGTATTTTACTTGGTTGCTTTTTAAATTTGTATATGAAAGTTATTATATATGATAAGTATACCATATAACCATATCCATGTTTCTGTGTTTAGGGAGTTTTATTGATATATATGTATACTTTTTTAGAAAACTCTTATGTTTTACACCCTCTTTAAGGATCCTAACCATCAATTTTAATTAGCTAACTAAAGCTTGTGAGTTGTGAACTTTTTCAGATAATTGTTCTATAGCTCTTAGATGGTAGACTTACCCTTAAACTTTTTGATTTTCTATGTAATCATGTTGATGGGTTTGAGTTTTTTGTACGAATTCATTCTGCTAACGAAGTTTAATATGCCGGATGTAGCCTTAGCGCATTTACATACTAACAAGGTTTTTTCTTCATTTCGGTTAACACTTAGTAGTGTATAATATATATGATGTAACATAGTGAGTGGACAAACATTCGACTATTTAATACTTCGGATATTTACAAATTCATTATCAATGTTGTGATAATTTTGGTGGAAAGTGAGTACATACAATTTTTCACTAAACAATTGAAGACACACTTCATAGTTTTTTGGTTTGTTTTTTCCAATTTTTTGTCTAAGCTTTTATCATGTTTACAAGTCTTCAAATTTTACACTTTTGTTTTGAGCCATTGTCCAATCTACCTGTACCACCCATATTGACATGGCATTCATGACTTTTTGTGACCAAACATTTCTATTTCTATTGTTTTGTAGGAACATGACTCTAGCAACCAGGCTATTCAAATTCTGCATCTGGAAATACTAAAGCTTTGCACTTTGTCTATTTTCTTGAAACGGTAACACTGTCTCTATATCGGAAACCTGGTCTCTTGTCTTTTTAGTTGCTACATAAAGCTGACAATGGTTTTTTCAATCCAATATCTTTTTGGTTATTTCTTTACAGGTTTACTGATGGTTTTATGACGTAGCAACATCAACTTGATATGTTAAAATGGTGCATCATTAGCTACTACAAGGATTATATCCCAAAGGCCCTATTGAAGCATTATAAGTGTGGTTGACATATGCACTTCTTGTAGATTGGTTTGTAGATGCCGTTTGGCTAAAGAAATCCTAATCAAGATACAAAGGTTGGATCTCGTCTTTGAAGATCATTTGAAGCACCTTGTTTAGTTTTTTGTTTCTTTGATGTATGATTGTTATACCTTGATAATGTGTAGTTAAGACTTCCAAATATTAGTTGTATTTTTGCAGATTAATCATGGAAATTATGGTTGATGTATTTGTGTAAGTGTTTCTATTCTTATTTGTATTGAGATGTTTTTTTGTACAGTAGGTTTATAATAATACACAAAATTTATTTAATTTGGTGCCTAATAAATGTACCAACAATGTGGTTCGTTGCCAATTCTCATAAAAGATCAACGTCTGTCATTAGCTGCAAATTTGTAAATTTAGCAACAATCTTGGTTTGTTGCTATCTATCATTAGTTGCAAATTTATAATTTTAGCAACAATCTTGGTTTGTTGCTATTTTGCTGAATTAGCAACGATTGATGTTGGTCAAACAATTTAGCAATGATTTGAGATATCGTTGCTATTTAGCAACGACTTGAGTCAGTTAGCAACGAATTCTGATTTAGCAACGGGCGATATAGCAACTACTCTGATACGTTGCTAATGTCGTTGCTAACATCACTTAGCAACGAATTTGGGCCATTTTGCAACAAAAATCAGCCGTTGCTATTGGCAGTTTTTCTAGTAGTGTCATTTCTTCAATTTATGTGGGATGTAATATTCCCAAGAAAAAATTAATAAGGTCCTTACATGTTTCGTATTAATAATATATTATGTACCATTAGAGGTTTATAGGAGAGTTTATAGTGACCTGGCTCTTATGTGATGTTCGTAGGTATAAACCTTCATTGTTTGGCTTGGTTTATAGAGAGGACAGAGGTTGAAGTCCATGCACATGAACCTCGAAGAGAGAAATACATGTGTGTGATAAATGTGAAAGTGGTGCCATTTTGTAGTCTGGAAGTTTATAAGAGCAAATGAGTAAGGTTACTGAAAGTAATGGTTGATAAAATATTGATGTGGCATGACGTCACAGTGTTATGAAGGTGATGAAGTCCATAGCATTAGAGATGCTTTAAAATCTTATCAGGATTGCTATTATGAAGGTGATGAAGTCCATAGATTAGACAAGTGCTATTGCTGAAATGTTATCGACCTTCAGCGTTATCCTTTTCTCTTCCCATCCAGTTAGTTCACTAAGCAATCGCTTTAGCCATAACGCTTGACATGTTGATGCAGTAACCGCCATGAATTATGATTCACATGATGATAGTGCCACTGTTGGTTGCTTCTGAGTACACCAGGTAATAGGTGACTCTCCGAAATAAAATACGATCCCAGTAGTTCCTTTTCCTTGATCAGTGTTGATTCCATAACTACTGTCGATGTAACCTGTAATCTTGCATCCGCCTTCTTGCTTGTATATTATGCCATGCTCCTTTGTTCCTTTGATATATCGGATTACTTGCTTTACCGCCTTCAGGTGATGTTCCTTCGGGTCTTACATGAATCTGCTGAGTAGTCCGACTGAGTAACTAAGATCTGGTCTTGTATGCAGTAAGTACCTGAGACTTCCGATTAATCTTATGTAATAAGTTGCGTCAACTGAGTTTCCTTCTTCCGCCTTGACCAACTTAGTACCAGTATCCATAGGTGTCTTCGTATCATTGATGTCTGCCATACTTGTTTCCTTCAAGATCTTGTTAATATAACCTGTTTGCTTGATTGTAATCTCTCCTCCTATCTGTGTGACTTCTATCCCAAGATAATAAGCTAACAATCCCAAGTCGCTCATTTCAAATATGTCCTTCATCTGGGATTTGAATTCTTTGATTTCTTTCTTTGGAGTGCCAGTGATTATCAAATCATCTATGTAGACTCCAACTATAAGTGTAGAATTCTTGTTCCGCTTTGTATAAACTGCTTGTTCGAGATTACATTTCTTAAAGTCTAAAGACTTTAACGTTTGATCAAGCTTCACATTCCAAGCTCTCGGTGCTTTCCTTAAGCCATATAAAGCTTTAGTAAGCTTATAGACTTTTCCTGTATTTCCTTGTTGTATAAATCCTTCAGGTTGTGTAACGTAGACTTCTTCCTTTAAATCTCCATGTAAAAATGCCGATTTTACATCTAAATGATGTACTTGCCACCCTTGATATGCCGATAATGCTAATATCAACCGAACTGTCTCTATCCGAGCAACTTGTGCAAATACTTCATCGAAGTCTATCCCTTGTTCTTGTACATAACATTTTGCCACTAACCGTGCTTTGTATTTGATGATGTTTCCTTTTGCATCCCTCTTGGTCTTGTAAACTCATTTTAGTCCTATTGCCTTTTGATTTTCTGGCAATGTAGTAAGAGTCCATGTATTGTTCTTGTTGATTGAATCCAGTTCAATCTCCATGGCCTCAATCCATTTCTTGTCTGTTGATGATTCCTTGTAATTACGGGGTTCTTCTTCCGTAAATAACAAGATTTGTGGTTCAACTCTTCGTGTATGCCTGTATATATCCGACATGTTTCTGTATTCACATACGGGTGTATCATCAAATCTATCTCTTGAGTTCTCTACAGAACTAGTAGTAGCTTTTTCTTCCTCTTCTGAGTGTGGGTCGTAATTGTATGCCGGTGGTGTGATTGGTGAAACTGGATCAGGAATCTGATCTTGTTCATGATACGTGTTGTCATCGTTTTCTGTGTTGACTGGTGTAAGGTTTTCATTGTCAACTCCGTCTACCACAAAACTAGCCAAGAATGTGTCTTGTGTGTTCGTATCTTCTTCATCTTTGTTCCAATCCCACAACTTTGTTTCCATAAACTTTACGTCCCTACTAACATGTTTCTTCTTGGCTATAGGATCATATAACCTACATGCTTTTGATCCTTCCTCTACTCCTAAGTAAACCAATGGTATGCTTCTGTCGTCCAACTTCTTTAAGTGAGGTATCGTTATCTTTGCATAAGCTGTGCATCCGAATATTCTTAGGTTTTCCAGGTTTGGTTTTCTGTTGTAGAGTGCCTCATATGGAGTTTTATCTATCAGGGCCCTCGTAGGTACCCTATTGAGTATGTAAATTGCATGTTTAACTGCTTCTGCCCAAAAAGTTAAAGGTAACTTCATCGCTTTCATCATACTCCTTGGAGTTGATAACACTGTCCTATTCCTTCTCTCCACTATTCCATTCTACTGTGGGGAGTACGGTGCTGTCAACTGTCGTGCTATTCCATTTTCCTTACAGTACCTTGTGAATTCATTTGATGTGAACTCACCACCTCTATCCGTTCTTAGCATCCTTATTTTTAACTTCATCTCCATTTCTATCTTCTGTCTAAATTCCTTGAATGTACTAAACGCCTCATCTTTTGATGCCAGATAGTATGCCCACATAAAACGTATACAATCGTCCACTAACAAGAAAATGAGTTTCTTGCCTGAGTGTTTGCTGGACTTATAGGACCGCAAAGGTATCCTTATACTAAGTCCAACGGGTTCTTTGATCTGAATTTAGTTTGGTTTGGAAATGGTGTTCTACTGTGTTTTCCTAATAAACATGCATCACAGATCTGCCCTGCATGATTTATCTTTGGAATTCCTTCTACTAGACCTTTCCTAGTCATCTTGTTTATATCGTCAAATTTCAGATGACCTAATCTAGCATGCCATAACCATGCTTGGTTATCTATATTTGCTAAGAGACATATAAGTGCTTCTATCTGTAACTGAATCTTGTAGAGTCGATTCTTAGATCTTTCTACCTTTATCAACAACTTCTTATTCTTATCATACAAAGTCAACTTGTTTCCGTCCATAATGACCTTACAACCTATTTCGGTAAGTTGTCCTAGACTAAGTATGTTGCTTTTGAGGTTTGGTATGTAGTATACTTCCGATACTACCTTCTGTTCCTGGTTCTTACAACCTAACAGTATAGATCCTCTACCCATTATCTGTACATACGATCCATCTCCAAAACGTACTCGACCTGTTACGCTTTCATCAATATCCCTAAAATGACTCTTTATACCCGTCATATGGTTACTCGCACCATTATCTAAGTACCATATGCTTGTATCCGCTGTAGCATATTTCTTTGGTTGAATTCGTTCTTCATTCAACAATACTTCCTTGTGTTCAGTTTCGTGCATAGTCATTAATAGTGATGGTTCATCATCTTCTAAGATAAGGTTTGATTGTTCCTGTGTTGCTGGTTTTCCTCTACAATTTCTTTTAAGATGTCCCATTTTATGACACCTGTAGCATTTTATCTTACTCACATCCCACTCATCTTTATTCTTATCCGAACTCTCTTTATAACTAAAGTTCCCTCCTTGTGAGTTATTTCTATTTTTATTCTGCCAGTTCCCTCGTGAGAAATTTGATTTTACTCCATGTTTGTAAAAACGTTTCCTATTCCCTGAGTGTTCGCCATGTGCGAATAGTAGGTTTTCCTGGCTTTTTACTTGTCCTCCTTTCCGGAGTTTTATCTTTTCCTCAAATGCCTTGAGTCTTCCAATGATCTCATCTAAAGTGATGTCGTCGAGATCAGTTGTTTGTTCTATGGATGCTACTATATGAAGGAACCTATCTGGTTTGGAGTCAAATAGTTTTTGAACTAAAAGTGATTCATCCAAGGTTTTCCCTAATTCTTTTGCCTTCGTGGCATAGCCGTTTAGTTTAGCCGCAAATGCATCCACCGTCTCATCTTCTTTCATCTGAAGCGAGTTAAACCTAATCATCAATGATTGTAACCGTGCTTTCTGCACTCTATCTTCTCCAACGTGTCTTTTCTTCAGCGAATCCCATAAATCCTTTGCCGTCTTACAACCCGCTACTTGTAAGATCACATCTTCCGTCAACGCTTGATATAGGAAGGCAGTCGTTGCCTTATCCTTCTTATCATCAACTGGTGTATCTAACTTTGGTTCTATTGCTTCCCATAAGCCATGTGCCTCTAGTATAACCTTAATTTGTATAGCCCAAACTGTGTAGTTTGTGGTCTTCAACTTAGGGCATTGATATTGTGCAATAGGTGTTACGGGTTTTGTTACAGTTACAGTTGATGTGGTTGCTATATCGTCGGTTGTCATTTTGAAAGTGTTTAGTGTCTTCACTTTCTAGTTTAATGGGATTTGTCCTTCCTAGTGTGGTTTTTCTATAAAGTATGGAAATTACTAATCTTCCGGGAATCCTAGTAATACGGGATCAATAAATAGTTTTCGGGATTTCCTAATAGTATGAAATAAAATATTCTATACTATGTAAAAGTGATGAAATCCAGAAAGAGTTTAACTTGTGACCTCGTATATGTGATGAATACTTAAAGTATTCTCTTTTGATTCGTTAGTAAATGTCGTTTACCAACATTCCTTTTGGTTCCCTTTTCTTTGCCTCGTACTCTTGATGTTTTTTTCCTCGTTGTGTTTTTTTTTGCCTCCGAACACAAACACCAAAAAACTTTGTTGAATTCCTTTCTTTATTATCCGACTAGTACTAGTACCAAAAACAAACTTGCGTATTGTTTATTTTTTTCAAATTTCAGTTTCCCTCCAAAGTTTCGGATTTTTTGAAACTTTTGAGTTTCAAAGTTTTATATTAAACTTCTGTCGAGATGTATTCCTCCAACAAGTCCGAAAACAAACAGGTTGTTTTACTTTCTTGTTCCTCCACACTACACGTTCCTTTTTCTTTTCCTTGTACTTTATTGATGTCTTTGTTCCGAGATCAATTTCCCACGTACAAAATAATTTTAGTACCAAGAAGGTATCCAAAAAAAAACTCAGAAACAACTTTTTCTGATCTTCCTTTTTCGTTGTTGTACTCCTTGTGTCGTTCGACACTACTCCACAATAAACTTGAGCGCTCATTCTTCTCTCACGTACGTATCCTTTTCCACAACAACGTTTCCCCGCGTATTACCCGCGTTTTCCTCCCTTTGTGTCTTGTTTAACCCGGTTTCACAAAGTTTTATCCCACTCATTCCTTTTACCAAAACGTAGTGTATGAAATTTCTTCCTTCCCTATGTTGTTGCCAACAAGGTTTCCCCACCAATCCGTTTGGTGTAAAACGTTTGCAATCCCCTACGTAAACGATCGTGCACTATCTTCTACGTATCCTTATTCACGTTTGTTTCTCTTGGAAGTATAGAGAAAACAAGACTTGTCGACAAACAGAAAATTTCGAATGAAAAATCTGTTTTCCAAGCGTATGAAAACGATTTGTTTTCTGCGCGTGTTCCCTTGGGTTATTCTTCTTGCGTATGATTGTTTTGTAATCAAAAAACGAAGGTGTAATCCTATGCTCTTGATGCCAATTGTTGTCCCAATAACTAGATCAAAGTATATAGATTGCAAAGTAAAGTAGTATGGATAAGTAAATTTGTCTATTAACCTTCTAAATGATTCGTTTACATGTATATATACTAATATAATCGGTATGTTTCTAACCAATGTAACGGTTAGTTTGTAACCGCCATTTCCATAACCGCTTTTCGGTTATTTAGTTTCTACTTTACGAGTTTGGTCCTTCGACTAATAATAGTTACATAAGAAGCTTAAAGATAAAGATTATTGGTTCACATATTTGGTGGGAAAGCATACGGCACGTATGCGCAAATGGAAAGAATTGTGAAACTCATCACAGATGTTGGGGTGACAATAACAATGATTTTGACATTAGGGACTTACTCAAGGTATGATTTATAAATCCTATCTACTAGAGTTGGTGGTCTTGATATAAAACCATGCCACTATAGAAAATAAGGCTAGAGGTGGTGGTATTGATATAAACATTTTCTATCAACATTTTGCCCATGGTGATCTACACGTTATAGCCCAGTCTTATTATCTTGGATAGGAAAATAAGTTTAGAAGCTGTTACAAGACGATTTGATCTTCTTAGATGCTTAGGATTTGTGTATATTAAATTATCGAACAGTAACTGGTCCAAAATGGATACAGGTTGGAATGGGTTATAAAGATACACTTTCTGTAATTTGCATCCCTTTTTAGCTGAATGAGCATGTGTCCCTTTTTTCTAATTTCTTTGATTTGGCCCCATTGACAGTCTTTAAGATAAAACATGACCACAGTTGGTTATTTGTATGTAGAAAGTATGCAATTAGTTTATGTGTGATTTTTGTTATCTGCTATTTTGCAGTTTTTTGGACTCTTGACAAGAGGAACAATTGAAGAAAAGGATGGAGATAACCAAGTGGAAGATGGTTTTAAAGAATTACGTTGTTGGCAAGTTATAAATAAAAAAATTGTTACAAAAATATCATACATCGATATAAGTAAAGTTGGTGGTATACGTGAATTATGATCATCATAAAGTAATGAATTTGTAATTGATATAGATACTGGAATCGGATCATCTTTCTGAGCTTCAAAAATCAATCGACTAATATACTATCGATATTGCACTAGAAAATTTGACGGGTCATCAGGAAGTAACAACAAGTCAACCAACTTATTGTTGGCACGTACTTTATGCTTTGCCTCGGAAGCCTGACACTTTTAGTTCAAAAGAACGAAATATACTTTGGAAAATCATTAATCCAGGTAAGTTTTTCTGTTCGATCATATATCTATAGTTAAATTTGTTATTACTTTTGTTGGGATTTTCTTAGTTATATTCAGGTTGTTGGTTTCAGTTATCACAATCATAAAGGTCTTTATTAAAACATACATGTACTAATCAAATTATCAGAATGTTGGCAGCATAAATGTACTTAGAATTAATATAGCTGAAAGTTGTAACAGGATCCTTTGGCATCATGTCAGCAGTTTCACCATTAGTACAGTCAATTGATTATACAGCAGACGGTTCATGTATGTGCGGGTAACACCAGTTTTTAGTAAAGCCTTTTTTTCATTGAAAAAGATGGCACCCGATCCATCATAATAGAATAACTCGCTTATGTAAGTTAACTCATCTTTTGTTCATTTTCTCATTCTATATCGACAATACTTTTCCATGAATTCGGCCTTACCTATAGCATTGATCATATATATACTTATTACAGCAGTTGGACATCTATATGCAAGAATTACTTTACTAATTTGATACACATATGTAGTAACATGCTTATGATCATGTCCAAACAACCCATGTTCGTAGCCTTATGCAAGTAGATTTAGTATTTTAATAGTTCCACCCAACCCATGGTCCTGTACATCTAATTATAATATTACATATATAATTATACATGTTCTTATGGTATTTCCTGTATTAAATCGTTATGAAAATAATACTATGTCAACATTCATATGTTAACTTACCTAGAGATATATTGCCCGACTTTAAGAGCTTTTTAGGCTTTTAGCGAAACAATTACTCAACCTTACTTAAAATTTTCAAGCATTTTTGTGCGTAGGCTATTTGGAATTGGTAAAACACAATTACATGAACTTGTATTATGTCGCTTAAACGAGTACGCAGTTGCAAATGATGATTTAGGATATATGAATTCAGTTACTTACATTTTTATAGCTTACAACCAATGCTCTAACTTGTGTGCTAACTTTTTTTTTGTCCTTTTATGCTATTATAGGATAACAAGGGGATTGCATTAATCTCTTACATCAGCAATTTTCTTCTACTCGGACCCAACATACAAGAAGTGTAACAATTTTGCTTCAGAAACACATGTAACATCTGTTGCTTTCTAGATTAAAATACATTTAACCTTCACACATTTGTAGAAGTAAAGAAAGTCATTTATAATGACAATAGTATCGATAACCTTTTACGTGTTCAGCCATCCATACATGCATTTTTATAGGTGATAAACCAGTTAACCACAAACAGACCTTGGCATTATTATTGAATAAATAATGTGATAACCCCTGTATAATACCATTAGAGCATCTACAATTTTTCAAATAGGCAAAAGCTTTTTCTTATTCTAAGAAGTCTTTTAGTAGTGTTTTTAACATTGCAACAATAGCTTTTTAAAAGCTTTTTGAAAAGCTTTACACAAAGACTTGGCATACACCAAGTCTTTCTCAAAAGCTTTAGTTTATAAGTATAGCATGCATTAAATGCTTCAAGTCATTGAAGACGCGAAGCATTGGAGATGCTCTTAGTAAATATGCCTTTTAGCTTATGTGTTATCAAAGGGAAAAGATCACTCTCCAGTTTTGATTATTTCAAAATTCTTAGCATATAATAAGAAGCAACTTGCTTACCCTGTTGACCTTCGCATAAGCAACCTGCTTACCCTGTTGACCTTCGCATAGTTAGGAATATAAAGACTTATAAATGTTGCCCATAATGGTAAGCATTTATTTCTTAATGAATCTCATACCGGTAAACATTCGTTTTCTGAAGAACAATACGAATCCGCTTACGAAAGATAAATAAGAGAGTTACTTGTTT